>BMAU01017805.1:0-600000 GCA_019973935.1 Trichonephila clavipes | reverse complement strand
CTCAGTTTTCACGACCTTGGGTACTGAGGTGCATGAGATGATATTCTGGTGAGTTGGTTAGTCCGACGCGAAACCCCCATCGTTAAGTTCCCAAGCAAGCTTGGTACTCATTTATATCGACCCACTAAAGGGCTGAGTCGACCAAACGCAGCCCGAAGTTTGAACCCCTAACCTGTGGAATGGAAGCGCGATACGTTATCACTCAGCCACTGGGATCTGTACACGACATCGTAAACTGAAATAAAACAGTACAGGCCATCATTTTTTTTTTATCACTGACATCAATTAATTTGACTATTTTTTTTCCTAAACACCCCCCTTTACGTAATAGCGCTCTGCATATGTTCCATTTTGACATTCTGTATAAAAAAATGCAGATAAGGCAGTGTTTTTCAAACTGTGGGGCGTGC
The DNA here is from genome assembly GCA_019973935.1 of Trichonephila clavipes. NCBI lineage: Eukaryota > Metazoa > Arthropoda > Arachnida > Araneae > Nephilidae > Trichonephila > Trichonephila clavipes. The sequence continues at coordinate 599,590 of BMAU01017805.1, read as the reverse complement.
CCCCTCGGGCGGCGTGGGAACTCTACAAGGGGGCGCGAGCCTATTGAAAAGTCGAGAACAAAAGGTTATTTAAAAAAAAATTATTAATTTACTGAAAGTAAACAAAATACATTCTGATATAATAAAAAATAAAATACACATTCACACTGATATATTACACTTATAAATATATCAGAGCTACACAATGTATATTATAATTAATTAAACAATTCTAAGTTAAAAACAAGTTTATTAATTACCAGTGACCCCCATGGGTTTGTCATATGTATACTTTATAACAAAAATTAACACTTATCTTGATAATTTTTGTGAGGTTTATAATTAAACCTTGACTGCCGATCATAAGTTTCGTGATTCGATTCCCAATGCCAACCGTTTTCCTCGTAGGCACGCGAATGTTATGTATTGGGGGAAGGAGGAGGAATAAAGGAGCAAAAATAATCTGGAATAAGTAAATCCTTCGCAAACATTGTCAAGGTCCTTTTATTGCATTCCAAAGTCTTGGAATAATTCTACGGGTAGCAGTGCACAGAAAAAATCGTACTTCGGAAAGACGTATATATACGTCTGGAGAAATAAAGGCTTTGGGTTAGGGAGACGTTTATATACACGAGGGAGGCTAAAGAGGTTAAAGTTGTATCTCTTAAGAGGTAAAGTTTTGAATTCAGTACATTGTTATTGTATGGGGGGGGCGATGAAAATAATGAGTCGCGAGTATTGCAACTTTGAGAAGCACTGAGATAAGGTTCTCATTAAATACGAAAATCACCAGTTTTAAAATGGGCGGGGGGATATTTTTCTTAGCCATGAAAGGGTTTAAGATGATTTAGGGCCAAAAACGCAAATCAATCAACTGATCAATTACAAATTACTACGCATCATTTGTGCTTAAATAATATGAGTTAAGAAAATGTAGAAATTCCAACATTTTTAATCTCGTTTACCTATAGACATACTATAGAGCAGTGGCAAAATTCTTTCCGGGCTCTTTTATAGATATATGAGTTTTATTAGGGAGACTGTAGTTACACATGTTGTGGCCCCTGTAGCCTATGGGTGCCGTATCATTGGTACGTTGGTTGCTATGCAGTGTTATTAAATCCACTATATATCTGAATAAAATTATTCCAATATTTTTTTTCATCCTGTTTTTTGGAAAATCTATGAGTCTCCCATCGGTTTCAAAGATTTTGACTTACTCTAAAAAAAATGTACTAACTAATCAAGCTTCTGAAACTCTTTTACGTGATTTTATTAATTACAGAATCTTAAATCTTTTAAATGCGTCGCTGGATTTTTAATGTTCTAAGAAAGTGTATAAACCAGAATGTCTGTGAAGTAGATATAATCGCGTAAAATTTCTGGATTGAGAATTCTCCCCCCTAGTACAGGTTTGACATTAAATTCCCAATAAAACATTTACTGTAGAGTTGTAATTGTCACCCAATCGACCGACGGAAAAAAGTAAAGTCGTCGCAAATAAAATGAAAAGCAAGCTTACAATATTTTGTTCGTTGAATAGCGCGTGTTCGAGGAACATTTTTCACATGCTCGCAGAATTATTCCTACTCGCATAATAGTAATGTGTGTACTGTTTGAAATTTTTGCCCATTTATTTACTTTTTCTTTACCCAAGGGTAAAATGGCTCGAGTGGAATTTTTAAATAAGCGAGATTTAAAAAACTGGTTTTGACCGTGCAAGAAAAATATTAAGGTCGAATGGATTTGCCTAACGAGGAACAACTGCGCTCTGTCTCACTATTTCCATTTCGTACTGGAAGTTCGTCATAGCATGGTATGTTCTGATGATTTTTTCGGATTTGTTAATTAACAACTCTTTTTTTGGAAGGTGCAGATACATCTCTTTGTTTTGATTAAAACGGTACTGGTTTCCTCATTGGGTCGTTTGAAAAAAGTATGCAAAATGCGTGCGTGTATATTTCTGTACAATTCTAAAAATTGACTTTTTTTCCCCTTCGAAGTTATCATTCGAGAAAATTGTATTCTTAGTAAACCGGTTATGATCCCTTGATGGAAGAACTGTTTCGAGAAACAGATAAATAAAATCGAGACGAGTTGAATTGAGTGAAAATTAATGTAGCATAGTTTAAAAATATACTCTCATTTTTTTTAAGGTTCTCTTCGTCAAATGTACGTACGCCTGAAAATGTCTCAATTTTCATGAAAATTTGCAACGTTGTAATTAATTTGCTTATAATATAGCGTTATTAAAATTTCAAAATATATTCCATAAATGCTTATTTTTTTTCATTTTAAAACGCAAAAGAATAACTCATTTAGCATTACGGTAAAAGAATAAAAAATGCGAAACACTTTTTGTAAACCGAAAGAAAAAGAACTGGATCAACTCGGATAAAAATGAGGAGTATGATAAAATATATGCATAGGATAGCGAAACCAGAATATAATATTGTTACGAATTTCGTGTGATGAATGTGCTTAAAATAGTGTAAATAATTTACATCTGGATGTGTAATACGTTAATACTACTTTTCGTTGTATTTTTTATGCTAAAATTGTAATATTCGTAGGTAACGCCGTCTTATACATTATGACGATTCAATGGAAATTTGGCGAAATGTTGGCGATTGAGCCAAGTTGGCATCATTTTTGCCGAGTTGGTGATCAAATGCATGCTTCTAGAAATTACTGGAGAAATCGATTAATATCACGATCTATCACGTAAGCGAATCTTTTTCGAAGAAAATCCGTGCAGACTATCAGTAGGAGCCTCTTGCTGAAGATAAGTTAGTATTATTTTGACCATTGAAGAGTCGACTAGCGATTAGTTGCTACTATCGAACGAGTGCTTGTGCGTAACGCTAAACATCAAGTATTGTTTTAGACACTGATAGTTGTGTCTGAGCGTTGTAGAAAGGGTGAAGACCTTCTGGAATTTTTTTTATTGTATCCTGCATTTCAAGGATTGGTTTTCTACAATAAATTTTCATCGCTCCTGAAGAACTGTCTTGCTCTTTGAGACTGATAGCATAAAATCCTCGAACTCCTATCTGCGTAACAATATTAATGTTTCAGTTTTTTATATCTAAGAAATATTTCTATTCTTTAACACTAAGCGAAGAACAGCCTTAAAATGATATGGCTTTAATAACAGAGTACTCACTGTCACCATTGATGCTGCTAAAAACTTTTGCCGAGGCACGAAGTCGCCACCTTTGAGAGGTGATTGTTTGCTCAGATGTCGTCCTCGTCACTTCACCGAGATTCAAAATTACAAGACCTATTGCTAATAGCCATCGTGTTGCTTCAGAGTACGATGTTGATGAACAATAAAAAGTACTGACGAATTATCGCAACCGTATTGGCGACATTATGCGAAACAAAGCATTCGGTTGCCAATCCAGCACATACGACACATGTGAAATTGGGGTTACCAACTTCGCGAGTTATCTTGAACGTTGACATTGGTGCGATAGTGCCCGATAAATGTTATGTTGTATGAATACAATTAATAAGAATATATAGAGAGAATTTCTGTTGGAAAACAATTTTATAATCATTTTGACTGTAAAAATATAAAAATTAAATATTTATTATATAATTGAAACCGATTAGATTTCAGATGAGGACATGGGATAGGGTCTTGTAGGGGGTTATGAACGTTAGGGGCGATGTAGGGGTGTAGAGGGCAATGCACGTTAAATGTCGAGGCTCAAACGTCCTCCCGTTGGTGTGGTGTGAAAGTTAGGAGCTCGGGTGTCGTCCTCGTCACTTGATCATGCCTCAAAATGACGAGGTTCGTCCCCCAAAGCTCTGGAGTAGCTGAATAGTGAGCCATTAATATTCACTCACTAACGCCAGAACGAGATTTGCTTCCACACCACCCTGAAAAACAGGCTCTTGTTGTGCTGTACGGACCAAAAACGTAAGGTATTTAACCCTTCAAGCAAGTTTTAGTACCCATCTTAATAGACGACCTACTACACACTTGGGGAGCTTTATTCTAGCCACCAAGGTCCTGGTGTATTGTGAACTGCGCTGGGATTTATCCACCCCTTCTGATCTCCTTGTTAGCCTAGGAACCGCTAGACCGGATACTATGTCTGGCGTGGTGAGTCTGGGAGTACATTAAAATTAGGGCCCTTTTACCCGAGTCAATTTGTGCCGCATCTTACAGAAGGAGCAGACACTCGGGAGTTGGCTTTGAACAGAAATCGCCTGGGTCCCTTCACGCCCCTGGCTCTCACTTTTGTGCCAGTCCCTCAAGTTGAACACTCTAAAATTTCTTCCTACTAGTTGACTCAACTAAAAGGATATTGTGGGAGCTGCGCTCTTCACATGCGGCTACTTGTGTATTGAAAATAATGGGTTTTCTATTGCTTCTTTGGACTCCAACATTGCAACGATGTGTCAGGCACTTCCTTTTCAATTTACGTCGTGTGAAAAGAATTCTTTCCTCTCTTCACACTAGAGGAGTGGTGATAAGAGAACGGGTTGACTGGCACAAAGTTGCCTCGTATGAAACCAGTCTTGGAGGCAACAGTAAGCCTAAAACACCGACTTCTGTATTTCAGTCTGTGTGCGCTGAACTCACTGTCAGCCACCTAGACGGTAACATTTTATCACCGTAAAACAGACCATTTTTACCGTTGTTCAAAGACATGGTAAAAATGGTAAGTTGGGGACTTTGCTGTGGAAGTCGTATGAACTGAAATGGAATATTCCCTTGACGGCATTGTTGGATAATTTCACATTCCATTCAATAAACGAACATTCCACGTGGAAACACGTCGTGATCATACTTCTCAAAGGGATGAAAAAACGCTTTAGTTAGCAAAAAAGTGGAAACTTTTAGATCTATTTGAGCTGCTCAGGCATGAGGGATTAACTGAGTTCGTCCCACTGAAGAAATACTCTTCGGTCTAATGGTAATCGGATTGATCAGGAGGGGGGTGGGAAGCATTTATTGCTTCGTTTCTCTCATTCAGCGGAGCGTTACTAAGAATGTGCTCTCAAAAGATGCGTCATTTGCAACTCTTAAGCATTCCTAATCACTACGTAGCAATCTTTGACGTGTTCCTTGTGTTTAGTTTTGTGAATATGTCTATACCTTTTTTTAATTCGTTTATATGTCCATAGAACAAATGTGTTCGATACAACATGGTATATATTGCCCTGATTTATATTATGTACAAACCTAATTAATTTAATAAATAGAATAACAAAATAGATAAAGGAAAAAAGTCTGGTATAACACGGTTTCAATATACGCAGTAGGATTCAAAAGTTCTCGGACTAATACTATAACTTAAAAAATGTTACCAATTAAACTGCTGAAACACATCCTCTTTCGAAATAAGACTCTTGAATAACAACACACTTTTGCCATAACTTGTAAAGGTCATCGAAACATTTCTGAAATCCATTTTTAGCCACGTCCTTTCATTCAGCCTGCAATCTGCTTCATCTGCAGATTGGTCTTCGTTTAACATGCGGGAAACGATATGTTGACACACCCTATGCATGCTAAGATCCTTAGTCAGTATCCATTGGCATATAGCCAAGGATATTCCAACTGATTCTGCCATTGTTTGAAGCCTGTTCATGCGTTCTGCCGCAGAAACCTTTTCGATGTTTTCAGTGGTGTAGGAAATCTGCGGAGGTCCGGAACGTTTGTCGTCTTCGACACTTTCCCTGCCTTCTCCGAAACGTCTATGCCACTCAAAGACTTGAATTCGTGATGATGTATCACAGCCTTACACATGCTTCAAAATTTCGTTTGTCTCCGTAGCACTTTTTCCCAAACGAACACAAAAACTAATATCCATTATCCGCTCGACAAATGCCATTTCTTTCAATCACCGACGACTAAGTGCATCCGCCTACAAAATACGACGCCCACCGACCACGTGATTTGGAACAATTTTTTCTTTTTAGAAAAGGGGAAGAATGAAATAACACAGAAATGTTACTGTAGTCGCTACACCTCAAAACTTTTCCACGTGATCGTCTCAGTCCGGGAACTTTTGAATCCTACTAGTTGCATGGTATGAATTAACCGTGTTATACGAGGAACATTGTGCTTTCGTTTTCTCACGATTCGGTGACGACAGCGCTTCTGAGAACTTACAAAAAGGCCAAGACAGACCCCCGACATAAGCCACCTACGAACAAGAGATCAAAGAAGAAATCAGGAGGTGAGGGATCGTGAGAGACGAGAGGTATATAAGGAGAGCGAGGAAGTACGAAAGGGACTGGATTTGAGGGAACCGTTTGAGGCCCCTCCAGCGATAGAATTGATCAGAGAGCCGTTCGAATACCGCATAAAAACAGCTTTTACTGTACGTCAAAAAATAATGCAAAATGTGTAATTCACGTTGCCACTGTGTATCTTTTTTTTCTGACAAATTTTCATATGGAAAAACAAAATGGCGAAACTTACTTTCGGAAAGTCCCTCGTGTTAAGTATGATTTTGAATTTTTCCGGCGACGATTGAAGTTTTTTGTGTTCTTTCTTTCACTGACTTTTATTCTACACAAAAGAAAAAGGATTTTGTATCCATGCTTAAATTCTACATAAAATGGATTATTTTATGTTTTATACGTCAATGAACCAGCTGGACGTTATATATCTAGACCACTCGCTTAACTCATTCGGTGGTCAGAAATTGTAAACTCCTGAACGATTTAATACTCTGACTATAGATTTTCAAAGTCCATCGCGTGGGAGGGGAATTTTCAAAGTAAATTAACCAACTGCATGTCGTCCTTGATAAATATTTAAAAATTACAAAATTCGTCGTCCTTATTTATATATTTTTATTGCTACATTTATATAAATGACAGTCCATTAAGCAATTAGCGACAATCGCGACATGAGCCATTTTAATTTGAAAAAGGAAATAGAATTTTCACTCATGTCCTCGCGAATTTTAAAAATATTTGTTTCAAATTAATCGAATCGTATCGAGAGAATTCTTAACATCTTGTGCTATTCTCACATCTAAAAGTAATTCGAGTTTCGACGAACAGTGTATGTCTCATGAAACGTAACTTCTTATTGCGTAAATGATGTTTTGAGATGACGTCAATGTAAGTTTTCGCTTTGAGCGTCGTCCAACAGAATAACCGCACTGATATGCAACTCTCCCAAATCCACAAACAATCACTCCCTTTCTAGCAGGGGCAGCCTGTTTCGAATGAGTCAGGAGGAAGGGGGGATGAGGAAGTGTGTTGGAAACGTGCACGGTCTCATTTCTGAAAATGTGTGCTGCTTGCCAACCTCGAATGACCCATAGGTAAGTTCACCCATGCCCCAAGGGCGCCTCGCGTGCCATTTTCTTGACTTTCTTTCATAGAGAGAACTTTTTTTCTTCCCTTTCCGGAATATATAACCCTTTTTTTTTTCCCTTTTAGCACGTCGCATCTAGGATATCAGTACTCGGGGAAAAAATTCTGGATAGGGTTCAACCGTGCGTAGAAAATTGTGTTACTCTAATCATGCGTTCGCCAACAAAAAGAGAAAATGGCTGAGTGCTGTAATAATAATTGGATTTAGGTATGAATCAAAACCACGAACCCTGCACGTCCTAAAACTGTATTTTCAGAAAATCGTATCGCAAGCGTGAATCATTAAAACTACGACTTTTAAAAAAAAAAAAAGTCGTGTGTGTCTCTCAGTTAAAATTTTCAGGTCAATTGAGTTGATGGATGGATTTATTTCAGAGACATTAGTGAGACTCTGGCAGTGGACTTAATCAGAGTTTCGCTCATTGTTTTCGTTTTATCTGTTTCGAATTGATGTGAAACGCGTCTTCTGTTGCTTATGTATAAGTCTCCTTCTAAATCAATTGAGAATGTTATATTATTCTCCGATTTCTTTGCTAGTGTCCAGTACGACCCCCTGGACAATTATCTGAAAATTAATATTAAAAAATGCGCCAGGACATTACAAGATGGCGTAGATGTCATCTGAGTTTATACTTTCTAAAATGACCTCCTACGCTAGTGAAAGTTCCGTTACGAACACCCCTTAGAAATACGACGCTAAAAAGTGAAATCACCCCCCTCTCCTGTCATGCAAGAATTTTTTTCTTACAAATATCCATTAGAAATCCTAGCAGCTTTAGATGCATTTGTCATAATAGATGATTTCATGTCACGTCGCTTTGTAGTCCTAATAAACTAAGACTCTTATCGTTGAGATATGTCAGTTCTTATACCCGTCGCCAGAGGTAATAGTTCTGGTTCATTCTGACTGCGTGCTGTGTAGTTTGATATTCATACTTCAGACAAGCAACAGAACAGACCCTCGGGCTTCAGGTTGAGTATCACTGTACTAAGTCATCTTCTGAGCAATTCTTAGCTCTAGAATGATTTTAATTGAAACCGAAGCCTAGCCCACACTGGCATTAGTGTCCGATGGAAAAATAAAGTTGAAGAATCTTATAGGACTGATGTGATAAGTCGAAATTGCCATTTCACTGTCTGAAATTCAGGTTCTGGGTAGGAACCATGGCAGGCATGTCATGAGTTCGAGCCCAGTACCACTAAAGACCCGCCGTGTAGGGCAGCGATGTACGTTGAATCTGTCGAGAGTTGAAACGTCCTCCCGTTGGTGTGGTAATTAGGAGGGGGGGTACCAGCTCAGGTGTCGTCCACGTCACTTGACCAAAGTTCAAAATTACGTGGTCCGTTGCCAAAACCCCTCGTTTAGCTAAACAGTGCGACGTTAATATTCACTCACTCTGTGCAGGATCATCTCAGTGAATCCAATTTAAATCACAAGTTTGTTCTCAAAGACCGGGGATGACACCAGGAACGTAGCTACCGCCGTATCAATCGTACCAATGATACGGGGCCTCCAATCTACAGGAGCCCCAGCATGTTTTAGTACAATATAGTAAAATGTTTTCAATAGTCTTGTTGACAAAGCTTCCATTTTCGGAAAAGGGCCCTAAAGGAATTTTGATACATTGCCCACTCAGAGTGAGTGAGTGAAGATTAACGTCGCACTGTTCAGCTACACGAGGGCTTTTGGCGACGGACCACGTAATTTTGAACCATGGTCAAGTGACGTGGACGACACCTGAGATGCCCACTCAGAACTAAGTGGAGGACTTCAAACAAAGTGAGCTTGTGTGATTCTGGCGTGGCGTTCATCAAGTGAAAACTATTTTTCCGAGTCGCGTTTCAATCTTCGTTCGTCAAACATGAATCATGGCTAGACGATTTTCCCTACTGTTAATTTTTTAATTCATTTTCCGCTCTGATTTATCAAGACAGTGACATTTCGCCTCATTGTAGTTTCCTCTTTTATTTTCATCTTCACACGTGCAGATGCAGTTCAGATTAAGAAGACCGTAAAAGAAAGTAATCATCGGTAACAAAAGTTTAGAGCGCGACTGCCTCCGCAAGTTTTGTATTTGTAATGAATGACTATTCGTTCAACGATGGGAAATGATTTATATTTTTTTTTCATTAAAAAATTTGCTGGCCGGGGATAGGCAAACTAAAAAAAAATGGACCTATCCATATTGTACGATAATTTTGTGCGTGTGTATCCTTCATGTTATACATTGCACGAACGTTATTTTCTGAAAAACAGGGGACGGCCGCGATACCCTAGTGGTTATGGTCAAGAGCTCGTGGTCCGCGAGTTCGACTGAGAGTAACACAAATGGATTCAGCGATCTCTGCGAATGTGTTCATCGCTGTTTTAGAACTAACTATGTAAATGAGCTATGAGAATCATTCTATGTCAGGGGTGGGCGTTAAGTCTATCGCGATTGACCGGTGGACCGCCAAAACATTTTGGCGTGACCGTCTTTAGTAACACCTAAGGCGGGCATATTAAAAGAAACATATTTACGGTCCACAGACGCCAGCTAGACTGGATATTCGGCTTTTCACAATTGATGTGACTGTGTTTACTAAAGCAAACAATTTTATAAATATGCAAACGACACATGTGCCTTCATTGGGAGAGCGCGATGACGCTTACCGCTTTTGGGGGGGAAAAGTGGTCACTGCGATGCCATCCGAAAAAAGGAATTTTTCCCACCACATCGACAGAAGGGGAGAATAAGTGCTAATGATCAATTCTTCCCGCGATAACTCGGGGTTTGGCTATTGAGACGTCACCCATATCCCGCGTTTCTACAGGTTCAGGTTTTATCGTTGATGTCATGTCCCGCGATGGCGCGAGACTTGAAAGCGAACGAATTAAGTACATATATTTAGGTTTCAGATTCATTGGTTCACAAATGCATCTTGCTCGCTACATTGTACACGTCCACAGTCTAGCAATCGCTCGTACTTGTTCAAGTATTCAATTTGACAATTTTGTGTTACTTGTGTTTTTGCAGTAAAAATAGTAATCTATCATATTTTAAAAGGGGTACAATGTCGAAACAATTTTAATACGTAGTGGCCACACCTATGCCACCGGGTGGACAACAACACCTTAAGAGGAATCAAAAATTTTTAATTTAAGGATTTTCAAAATTTTTATGGTTGCATCCTATGTTTGTATACTGTGTAAAACAGATTTTGTGCTCAAAATTTCATAAAAAGCAAGACATTTAATTTTCTAAGGAAAAAAGCTTAAAATTTGTGATATGATTTTAAAATGCTACTCCCTACAAAAATTTACGTACACGCATGAAATTTGATTTACAAGTACGTCAAACTGTGTGTAACAAATGTTGGTATGGCTTTTGCGATAACATGATTGATATTCTTAATATACTTCTTTTTATGAATGCTTATTGAAAATTCCTTAAAAAATGTATAAATTCTGAGTTCAATTATTTTTAAAAAATTAAGTATTGTTTTGATTCAAAAATGCATACCAACGTTTGTTACATCTACTATAAGAAATAGATAAAAAAAAATTCATAGCATTTGGCACAATTGAAAAAAAAACCTTAGTATTTTAAATGAAGACAAACTAGTTATTTTATCTTTCCGAGTTAAAGTTTTCATTTATATGCCCTAGTGGTGTGAATAAAAACGAACGAAAAAGTTATCATAATTCTACGTTTTTTAAGTTTAGAGCTTTCAAATTTTGTGAGGTTATAGAAAAGTATATAAAGAATAATTTAGGCTAAAAAACATTTTTTTGACCGATTTTTGTCAATTGAATCGTACTGTCCCCAAAATATTAGTAGCCCGTACCCTGGAAAAGTCCGCTCACCCCTGATCTATGTAATCTGTGTTTAATGTAACCTGCGATGTTTTTTCACTCTTACATAGTCTTTAGTTGCTAAATCTCCGGCTAATTCATCTAAATTTTTATAATTAACATACGCTTACACAACGTCTTAGACGCGACGTTCTTAAAGTCTGAGCTGTGCACATTTATGTCTTGCGTATTCAAACATTTATATCGAAAAATAGGTCAAAAAGGAATTAATACGTCTGGAAAGATGGATTATGGAGGGGGGAAAACATCAGCTGCGTGTGCTGCTTTTTTTTTTGTCGAGTTTGCTTCTATACAGTTGATTTTTGGTTAAAGCTGGGTTTTTTTTTACAGGGATCTTTTTTTTTTTCAATCTCATCCCGGGGTTACGAGAGGAAAAGGGATTCCCTTTCCTAGAATCCTGGAAAAATTTATTCCTATTAAAAATTGCGAATCTATTTTGATCTTGAAAGATAAAGGAAGGGTGGAGGGGAAATAGTTTATTTTGTTAATCTCGAAGTGGTTCTTCTAGCTTCATAATAAGAAAATAAGTTCTTTGGAAAACGTGTATTACAAATATTTTTGTAATGCACATGAAATTTTCAGGAAAAAAAATCGCGCTTGTTGTTTGATAAATGTTATTTCTGAGGAAATAAATGTAAAGTAAATCGGGGGAAGATGCCACAGTTAAGGAATTTAATATTAGTACATTGAAAAGTGAAATAACAAGACCATGAAAAAAATACACTTTATTTTTCAATATTTAATTGTTTATGTACACAAGTTAATTCTCTTAGTATGAAAATAAATAAGAAATTCATTTAAAGATGCCACCAGTTATGGAGTAAGATGCAACAACACCACAGTAAATAAAAAAAAGACGAACATTGCCAAATGAAATGTGAAGTAACAATAATTATATAAAAACACACAAACATTTTTTTTTAATTCTTTCATAATTTAGTTTGCTAAAAACGAATTTTCCTGCAGAACGGTTTACAGCAAGCTGAAGTAGTAGTCGATTTCAGCCCTGCACATCCTCGTCCTATGGAGATCCCTTGTGCCATCCTAACACCATAATTATTCATTGTAGCTATATGTTATACGATAATATACAGCGTTATAAAATGAAAAAAAAATTTAAAATTCATTTACTTTATTTCTGAACCATGTGGCGTCTTCCAACAAGTATAGAGGACAGATGCCACACACGCTAATTTCCTTATTGCTGCAGTGTTATTGCCATTTCTACATTTTCATCGTATGTGTAACATTATGCGTAACTCACTTATAGTGCTAATATATTATTAAAAATAACAAGTACGTTTATAGACTTTAAACATGAGGAACGGAATATTACAAAAGTTGAACTCACCACTTTAAATGCTCACAAGATCGAAAAATAAGGCCATTAAAAAGACGATTAATTCAGATAAATTCATAAGCCACATTTAATAGTGGACCAGACTCTTCACTCAAATTGCCATCTATCGACGCATAAAAGTACTATTAACAAACTGGCGTCTTCCCTGAATTACTTTATATATTAATTTATGTTTTTTTTAATGAAGCATTAATAGTTCAAAAGAACGAGATCCGTGTGTGTGTGTGTGTGTGTGTTATCGTTAGCCCCCGTGTTGCTTTACAGTGGGACGTTAATAAACACTCACTCAGCAATGCTCAACTCAACATAGTACCATTTCTGGTAGTGGTACACATTAGTACCAGCTCGAATCAGCACAAGTAGTCACGCTGCTTTTTATTTTATTCATTTCCTCGCGCCTTTCTTTTTCGACTTGGAATAACGGAGTGCTTCTTAACGTCGCAATCTAAGTATGGGCCAACTGGTCTCGGGCCCCGTTTCGTTCTCGAATCGGCCTCAGTAAGATCAGATCTGAATAATTTTAACTTCCAAATGTTATTCCTTCACATATTCTCTGAAAAATTAGGAATTTCGAACTTAACATGCTGTAAGACGGAATTGTGTGATAACCGTCGTCCATGTATAGGCATAGGTGTACTACCATACACAATCATTACTCATTTAGTCGCAAGATGGCAATCAGTCGAGCCGGTTTGGGAGATTATAAGTCATGCACATTTGTTCCCGATTACCGTTTGTAGGAATGTTTGTCAACGTATGCTATATATTGTTTACTTTTAAGGGTCACAGGCGAGGCCTACTTGTGGCAAAGGGGCCCAGGGCCTCATACAGTTTTGATACGTCTGACTTTAAGACAACACGGTGGTTATTGACGATGGTCCTCGTCATTTCAAACCTGGGTCAAGTGACGACACCAACCTACCAACGTAAGGACTTGGAGCCTCGACAGATTTAACGTGCATCCGCCATTCTGGGTGGCGGCTCTTCAGGGGCTCTGAGGCTCGACCTCATGGCACTACGAGTTCGAGACAATAACCGCTAAGCTACTGCAGCCACTCGAATAACTTAGAATGCTAACTTAATGGAATGTTTTACGTGTGTCGTACATTTTCGAATGCCAAAATTTAACACTTGGGATATTAATGTACGGATTAACTGGAATTGATATGCTGAGTTTAAAGAAGGAATTTCCGAAAATGAATTTCTAGTGGTTTTGACTTTTATTGGATAAAAGTATCAATGGAGATTTGTTTTCCATTTATTAGCTTATAACATCGTTTTGGTTACTAATTTTTTTCCACTATATATTTTTGCATTTAGTGAAATTTTTATTTTCAATAGGCCTGAAGGAAGGTAGATTCGATCTAGGTACCGCCACGTCTGGGTTAGCCGCCACGCCAAAACGATCGTCATCGCGTGGTGGCTATTACTGGTTTATATCGATGTCACACCGTCACAGTCCCTTAATTTGTTCATTGTGCTTGAATAATAAAATACCTAAACACTTAAGGTTTTTAAGGATTGCAACTGAATGGATTTTCACGGTTAAGTGATTCACGTTTTTCTGCCGAAAGATTTCAAATGTGAGTGTATTGATTCAATTTTGATTGCGTATTCGATCTTAGAATGTGGAATTTCATTAGGAAACTTGGGAATGTTCTCCAATACACATGATGCATTACGCGAGCAATGCCATTTTGTTCAACCGTTGCGCCAGAAGGGGGAAGAAGGTAAAAAGAGAGAGATGAGTAATGCACCCTATCTCACAACAAGGCGATTAATTAAACTCATTAAGGTATCCGACTACGTTCGGAACCGTGATTTTCAAAAGCGCATAAATGGATATTTTTCATGATATTTAGTGTCATTTAGATTAGAATGCATGCATAAAATTGTTTTAAGGACATTTTGACAAAAAAAATTATTTAAATACAATATTTTGGCAAAAAATTAACTTAGAATAACCTTTTTTCCCAAATGTTCTCCTTTTGTGAAAAATGCTTCTATTATAATAATATTTTGCCTGTATATAGCTCAGACCTCTCTACAGAGGCTCAACTAGAATTTTTGAAATATGACTTAGAAGTGGGTTTATTCATATTTTACGACAACAGAGGGGAGCAATTTTAAGAAAAAAACGCGAATAATTATTTCAATCGGTGGTAACTCAGAAAATGTGAATTTTTCAAAAATCATTGTTGAACCTCTGTAGAGAGGTCTGAGCTATATACCGGCAAAATATTATTATAATAGAACCATTTTTCACAAAAGGAGAACATTTGGAAAAAAGATTATTCTAAGTTAATTTTTTTTTGCCAAAATATTATATTAAATTTTTTTTTGTCAAAATGTCCCCTTAATACAATTTTATGCATGTATTCTAATCTGAGTGACATTAAATATCATGAAAATTATCCATTTATGCGCTTTTTAAAAAATCACAGTTCCGAACGTAGTCGAATACCTTAATTAATCCCTTTTTGTATGGAACACAGTAACAAATCTTTCTTGGGTAATATTTAACGTTTTCGAAGTATACAAAAAAAAAAATTTGTTAAGGTGTTTCCCTCCAAAAACGGCATTGAAATATAAATACATGTTTTTATCTTAACCATCATAGGAATAATTCAAACCGTTGGATTTATTAGATACTATTTATGCTAATTTGACTGAATTTGAAGTCTGATGCGTGAGCTGATCGAAATAAGTTAATTTCCAATTAAAATAACTGTTTCGTAAGCTGAACTGTTTGACTGACTGAGAATATATTTCTCTTTCTTTCAGATTCATCATCAAATTCCAAAATGTCTAACAGATCATCGAACCGCAAGGATTTATCACAAGTAAGTCTCATAGCTTCTACTTTCGCCTTTTATGTTGTATATTTTGCAGTACTCTTTCTTTTTTATCCTTTTTATGGCCGCGGAACGGTCAAAGTTCGATAATTTTACCGCGGCCCGCTGGGGGGACGTTGATTGTGGATCAGGGGTACTCAACCTTTTTTTCTATTTAGCCGTATACGTCTGAATGGCTATTTCATGCCACAACATGAGGATAAATGGAGGAGGGGGGGAGGAATACTTTAAGAACAAGATAACATTGGAAATTTAAAATGTGGAAAATTGATCAAAATATTATAACTCCTGTTTTGCTTTATTTATTTTTTTTTTATTTTGTCACTAACATTAAATTTAGAAGCGTTTAAGAAACACTCCTTCACAATTTCTGCATCAGTAAATAGTTTTATATGCTTACCAATAATGACGACAAACTTCATAGGATGTCTTTGTTACCGCTGTGATATTACCACTGACAAAACACTTTGTTGCTGTTGCAAAGATTTTTCAAGAAAGCCCATTTATCACCTCTTGAGAGAGATCTTCGAGGAAAAGTGTCATTGAATGATTCTCGTTTATTGATATTTTTTTTTAAATACAGCACTTCCGTGACAAATGAAACAATTACCGATCCGTGTTTGTTTTTCACTACAAAATAGTCAACTTCCCAATCGTCTTGAAACGATCTATTTTCTTCGAATATTTTTCGCTTGTAAGATATGAAAGATAGTTAAAAATGAGTTCCACCCATAAAATGGTCGCTACTCCGCTGTTGTCTGTTATCTCTAACCGTAACCGTCCCAAATAGAAAAAGAATATCAATTCGGACCCGTACGACACCGTCAGCAAAAAAGCAAAATTGATGTATTTGATTTCTTGAATAAATCGCTTTTTTTAAAAATAAAGAAAACTATAAGTTGTAATGTATCAGAAAGTTGTCTTTCTGTAAATGCTCCATAAACCTCAAACTGGTCAATTCTGTCGTAGGTTTATTACAATTAATTATTACTGGCATTTGGTAGTTTTAGAATTTTTTTTCGTTGCATTTTTATGGCTCCTTGAAATGGAAAAGTACCTTTTTAAAAAATATGTTATGTGCAATAAAGCAAAAAAATAGAAAATTTTTAAAATTACGAAATTTCATAAACTTTTTAAAGAAGTCTTACAATATTCCGTCTCGGTCTAACTTGGCAGCGTTGAGAAAATTACAATGTACCAATCTACTTGGAAAAATATATGTAGCTTTTTTTAAAGTTAAATCCAGGAAAATCTATAGAAATTTGTAAAAAATGTAAAGCATTATAGAGATTGGGATTTTAATAATATATTTCAAGTTAATCACATATTAAAAGCATTTATTTTTTAAACAAAGTTAACTTTATTTTTAATAGAGAAACGTCATGAAATTCCAATTTGGCTGAAAACCAATTTTCAACGCCATACTTTGTCATTGTTGTAAGTCTTTTTTTTTTTTTTTTTTTTTGTTGTTGTTGAAGGATTTTACACATTGTTACGGGCGTTACAAACCCGAGCGTAACAATGCTTCACAAAAAATTTAGATTATCTGTAATTTATGATGAGAGAATGGCAATGAAAATGTGTGTGTGTGTTCTCAAAAAGCCCTTTCTATTCATTTTATAACCCTAACTATTATTTTTCAAATATATTTTTGTTGAATTTTTAATTTTTGTATTTCGTAGTTTTGTTTTTTGTTTAAAATCTTTAAATTAACTTGTGCTCTTTTATTTGTATGTTTTATTGGAACGAAATTTCAGCAATCGTAAAAAATTACACCTTAAGAATTGACCTCTATGCAGCACGGTCCATGTTTCACTGATTTATATATTACCTACATACATCAGTGGCGTAACGTACACCGCCGCATCACGGGGGTCCAGGGTTCTAAGGAGCCCAAAGCCTGACTGACGCAAGTGCCTACCCATTGTAAAATTCAACGTGGGGGCCCAAAACCTGACTTTGCAGAGGGGCCCAAATGTTCTCCGTTACGCCACTGACATACATAATTAATTTCATAAATAAATATAATAATTATTTAAGTTAATATAAATAAAAAAAAGTCTCGTATAACACGGTACGAAAGAGTGTGATACGAGGAGACACCTGTATCTAGTTGTAACGAATCTTCATCACAAACTAGAATAGTTACGCATTTCCTTTTCAATACTTTTTAGTTACTGAATTGTTAAGCCTTAAAAAATTCAAAATTAAGAACGCAATTACTTGTTATTATTTCAAACGAACGAAATGAAAAAGAAGGAATCGTCAGTTTATGCAGTCCAATTTCTTCGAAAAATAGCCTACTAATGGAGGGGAATCACAAGCGTATGTTTTAATTTATAATAACTACACTCAAAACTAAAATAAAGCATCTGCCGTCGCTCTCTATCTACCAAAACCTCTTATTATCCTTGTCCCCTTTTGGATAGCTGAAACCGGACATCGTAAGGGTGAAAGGAATGTCAGTTGTGACCTCACTCCGTGATGGGGAGAAAGTTACTAATTAAAGATGTGTAAACATATTAAATTTTATGCTTTGGCATATATAGTTCCGCCTCGAACCCTTCAAGTTTTAACATAAAAGAAAACTCTCATTAAATTTACAGAGTACAAAATAAGATACTTAAAATGAAATACCAAATTCACACTCAATAACGTTTCAGAAAATATATCAAATTTTTTGTAACAAAAAAATATTTTTTTCAAATTTGATCCAAATGCCGTCCTTAAAATTTGCCGCCCCGGGTTATAGGCCGGTTTGTCCGGCCCGAGAGCCGCCCCTGTCTACCTTATAATAATTTGCTTGTCCATACTGTCACAGACACGCACAGTTGTGCATTAATATATAATTATCCGCGCGTTGTTATTCTTCTGAATTTAAATGTCCCGGTACGTATACTTTCAAATAACAGGGGTGAACCTGAAGGATTGATAGTTTTACGAAACCTCTTGAAAACAATCTAAGAAATTGAATAGTAACTAAGCTATAGTATAAAACTTATTACCTGATGAAATAAAGCCGAAATTTCTAAAGTTTTTTTTAACTATTATTTTTAATGGGTTAGCGGATTAGTGTTTTATCTGCTCAGGTGTCGTCCTCATCACTTGATGTCGTCAAAATGACGAGGTCCTTTGCCCACATTTTCCAAAAACTCAATAAATGTTTTGAATTGTAGAAGAGAACTTTAAACTTTTGTATTAAATGTCATTTTTTAAGTACGTATGAATGTTTTTGTTTCATTGATTTTTATTAGATACATGCATATGTACATATCTATGTAAATAAAATGTACTCTAATAAATTTAATTTTGTTGAATATATGGATGTTTTTTTTCAGTATAGTTTAACGCGAAAAAAATAATTTAAGCCCCCTCAGTTTCGTTTTAAGCAATTTTCACTGTATTTCTTTAAATGCAAACATGCAATGCCCCCTTCCCATATTTTTGTATTAATATATAGAGTAAAATATGTCCCGAAACATTTCTAACGAGAATTGTAATCTCTCTTCTCTTTCTCAAGAAAAGCACATCTGGTCCTACAGTTCTCTTTGTCTGGATCTGGAATTGGTTAACTAATCTGTACGCCGACATAAAGGTACGCTTGCTTCTTATTTTATTACAATTCTGCGATTCTTTCACAGATTTTTTATGTATTACTATTTTGAAAAATTTAAATTACATTTTTTGCATATTTACACTTTGGAATCGTAAAGTATCAGATGTTAATGAGTAAATTTTTGTTTTAAAAGAAACAATTGAGAGAGATTGTCAAAAAGCACCATAAAAAAATCACCGATTTAATTCATAAAATATAGCATATACTGTAGAACGTCGTTTATCCGAACGTCAAATATCCGGACCAGTTTTTTTTTTTTTTTTTTTTTTTTTTGTCGACTACATGTACTGTATATGAATGCGTTTTCGAACAGTGCAATGTTCAACAGTTGTTTTGCGTGAGGCCAAAAGTGACGGGAAAATCCAAGATCAGGGATATATGGGGAATTTCAGATTTAGAAGGCGAAAAAGACTTCAGTGAAAGAGACGACCACATGGAGTAGATGACCGACTTTGTCCAATCGATCCCAGGATTTTAAGAATGCGATGCAAAAGATTGTGGATTTCAAATGCTAAATGATGATGAGATTGTGACTTCCGTTCAAGAAGAATCCGACCCTGTCTACGATGAAACGGATGAAGACGCGGACAACAACAACGAAAGTCCATCAAATGCTGACGCGTTTTCTGCGTTAGAGACAACTATGGAAAGGTCCTATTCAACTGAGGCTGCTCAAGAGAATCGGAGATTTTGCAGCGAAAAATAAGTGATTATTTCCCACAAAAAGGTAAATTTGCGACTTTTTGCACCTAATTCGCTTTTCCTACCAGCACGTTTCCCGCATGTGATGATTTTCAATATTCGTATAGTGTCCGGTTTCATATACTGCTGTTATCCGAACAATCGTCTATCCGAATGGTGTCCGATCCCAATTGATTCGGATAAACGACGTTCTACTGTATATCGGTTATAGTGTTTGTTTGTATAGAGTTAAAAAGGGAAATGTTGTGTTTATACGTAGTATGATCCAAAAGAGTTCGAGGACATGGTGTAGAAAATCTTACTTTGAATAGTTCACAGCATCAAAGCACATCCACCTTCAAAGTAGTTCCCAAAATATAGGAGCTCCCTTGGGCTACGATACACTTCTGCCAGTGTTCGTATAACTTCTGGGAGCCATTTTTCGCAACCTCCCGTAAGGCCTACTTCGATACTACTTTCACTTCATCTGATGACACAAAACGACGTCCCTGTAAATGCTTTTTCATTGATGGGTACATGCAAATGTCACACGGGGCTAAGTCTGGTAAATAGGGGGGAAGCACGTTAGTGCGAATTTTGGCGGGGAACTCTTTTACCGATTGCGATCAATGTGTTGGAGCGTTGTCATGCAGAAGAAACCAGTCGTCACTCTGCCAGAACCGAGGCATCAGTCTCTTTGGAACGCCGATGTCATTCGTAAACCTTGGATCTGGCCATGGTAGACTCACCATACACCTTACCTAGCATTTCCAAAGCTTCCATTGGTGTTTCACCTAAGCATCAGGGGTGTAGCTACCGTCGTATCAATGATACGGGGCCTCCAAGCTACAGGGACTGCAACATGCTTAACTACAGTCCAACTAACAGGGTTATCGTATCTAAGAACTAGCTACACCAGTACTAAGCATTGACAGAATTTAATGTTCATCGCTGATCAAGAAAAGCAATCGGAATTTGGGAAATTTGGATCACGGAACCAAGATAAATAGCTTTAGAAGATAACAGCTGCGCGTGCAGTTCGGTCACATGACATAGACAAATCAACCTGGTCAGGTAGGGAAGGGCTGGGAGAATCCATTTCAAGTGGTTTAATTCTAGGTACTTGCTTTCATCGTCGGCAAGGGCCGCAGTCCCCGAATTTTTGGATCTACAACGTAACATTCATTTGTCAAAAAAGATCAATATTCTTACTGAGTTTAGTTGTTAATGAAAAGTGCCATTTTGATGCAGCATCACTTTTTTTTATAAATTAAACATTTTAAATTCCGTTACAGAGTGGGGACTTGCTGGCCAGATTCACATTGCTGGATGCTATGTTGCAATTTATAGTAGCTGTAGCAACGTCATGTCATCCTCAAGGTATGAGAAATTTGCCATTTAATTTTTAAGTTAATCAATTAAACATTTCATATATGGATAGGGAGATTAAAATGTAATATTGTAGGGTGTTCACTACTATTTTTAAAATTTCCATACTTAGTCAGGGATAAAACAGAATTATCTTGTTTGAGTAGGCCAGAAAAGATTTAGTCCTGATTAAAAAGCAAATATGTGTTTCTTTTTTTCTTAAGAAATTAATCTCTGTAATTCGAAAAAATAAAATCATTTTTATGGAAAAATACTGTCTCGATTAAAACTTTTAATGAATAAATCTAATTGCTAGACGAAACGTCTATCTTCCATACCAAGCTTGCAACGGAATGATTCGAAAACAGTAAGAAACAGAATAAAGTTTCATTCCCATATGCATATTTTCAAAGTTGCATAATAAATAATATTTATATTAAATTATCTTATCAGCAGATAATATTTTTACAAATACATTAAGTAAAATTTTTTAAGAAATATCTCAAATCAGTAGTACTTTAAAAATAGCTACACACTGATAAATAATTATAAGAATATGCATATACAACTGAATGGTAACATTAAAGTCATTTTTCTTTCCAAAGTACTTTTATTAAACGGAAATATGGCATTCCATATATTAAAGATAAATGCATGACATTTATGAACGTTGAATGTTTGCTTAGAATAGAAATTTTTAATTTGAATGTTTTTTTACATGTTCAAAATTTAATTTCAAAAATTTAAGTAAATATTACTTGTAAGAACTTTCGAATACTCACAAGGAACATGCCTTTGGAAATGTGCAGAAAGTTATAAATATAGTTGCTTTCAGACTGAAGTTTGAGAAAGTGACATTAAAAAAGAATAAATACAAGAAATCTCATTTCCATCGATTATTGCATTGGTATTTAAAAATTTTTAAATATATAATTAAATTTTTTTTGTCTGCTACTGAAAAAAATTTCTTTTGCTGATCTAGAGTGGGATTTCACTAAATGTTGTCTTAAAGTTGGCCTCTGAAAGAAATGTTTCCGAAAATGTATTAAATGCACTTAAAATTCGAAATTATGTTTCTAATACTTTTGAAAAAAAAAATCTCTATTTACATGACCTTATTAAGTTTCATTAACATAATTTAATTTTTTAGATTTTGTTAATGGTTTGATTTTGGAAAATGAGATTTGAGGGATGTGATGTTATAGTTGCATAATAACTACAATGACATTTTTCTAGCCAATCAGTTCATAAATTCATGTGATATCATAGTCATATGATAAATGCTATCATGTATTTCATGCAATTTAGTTCATGTGTTTCCAACTTTTGCTCTTTGCAGAAACTTTCTTTTAAGAAGCCTATATTTGTCAACAGTAATAATGCACATAAATAAGCAAAATACACTTAATTTAAAAATACATGTATATATAATTTTTTTTAAAAAAATCTTATTTAAAATCTTTTTGATGAATTGTCTTTCATAATACTTGAACATCTTAACTCAATTATGATGTCTGAAATTTTATCAAAGTTTTACAAATAGTACAAGTAAATTAAACTCAGTGGGGCTCAACAGCCCATGAGAGCCAAAGCCTATAGTGTGCCTATCTTAGTTTTCATGACCATGTACAAGTTAGTGTACTGCCAGTTTTGAATTAACTGGAGAACACATGATTGCATTTATCATGCGACCATCATGAAATGAGACTGTTTATTGTTTACTTGAATTGACTTACTAAGAAATCGATTTCATTTCCTTAGAAGACGGCATGGGGGGAGAAGCTGACGAAGTAAGTTGCTAAAAATCTGTTTTCTTTAAGATCTAATGCATGTTATGAATTGTATAAGGACTATTTTTAAATTTCAATTGTAATCTGATTAAATATGCAACAGTAGATAATTTTTCTTATCCTTTTATGAAAAGCTGCGAAACACTTTCAATTTTTTTTTAATTTCCAGATGAATGTTTAATTTAAAAATGATATGCTAACCAATCATTTTTTTCTTGGCTTATCTAAATTGTCCTACATTATTATGTAAACATACTGGCCGAATTGTCACTAGGAGTTGCAATACCGGTATTTACTACAAATTTTGTAAACTGTCTCCACTATATGTTTAGGGATCTCCAACCTAGCAAAAAAGTATACGTTTTTGTTTTTATGTCTCCTTAACGGGCAAAATTAATTAGGCTGTGAATATAAAGTTGCATCGTACAATTAAGAGAAGTGATAAAATATGCAAATTATGCCAGCTCAGAGTGATACTGCACAACTACAGCCTGTGAAAACAAGGTTGTATTTGATAAGAAAGTGCGTAATATTTCGATATTTTTTAAATTGGGGAGTTTGTTATTCACATTGCATTTGCAGACCATACTTGTATTTACACATCAGCATGATTTTATAAATGAAAAAGAAAAGAGACTAACCAATTCAAATTTGATCAAGTTTATTGTAGGTTTTCTTAAAATTTATTCATCAGAATTCGGTATAGTTATCGAAGATGATTTTGACACTAATGTCGATTTGAAAAGGAATTGTCTCTTGAACAAAAATTAGAACTAGGCATAGCTAAAAAATTTTCAACAAACCAAAATACAATACAGAATTCAGCTATATCCAAAACCATCTGACGTGAAGTCGATTTATTTGAAGATGACAGATTTAGAGGTAAATAGTTGAAAAAAGTATATCGCATATTGCTAATAATGCCACCAACTAGCATAGGTGCCGAAAGAGCGTTTTGGACACAGTTGGTAATTTTTGCACATAATTACGTTCCAGGCAGTACAATTAATGCATTAATAGTACCACAAACTCTGAATAGTAATATTTCCACTTTTTTGTGATTTAAATAAATAAGATGTTCCTTTACTTTTTTTTTGTGATTCTTTATATACTGTTATGATTTAAAAAATACAAATTAATTTTTTTGTGATATTTATACTCTCTAATAAAACTGGCAAATAAAACAAAGAAACACCTGTATTTTCTTTCTTTTTCTAAAACTTCTACCACAGGTATCCCGGTATTAAGATCTAAAAAATACGGAATATCGATATTCAACTTTTGGTCTGATATTGCAATCCCTACTTGTCACCTCATTTAATATTTGAAACTTGCACCTTTTGCTTTGTATAGAGCATTAACTCACCGTGGTACTGATTGTAATAAGCTTTTGATATGTCTTTTCAGTGATTTTGGACCATGCTTTATGAAGTGATATTTCTAGTTTTTTTTACTTTTGTTGGAAGGGTATTCAACTTTCTTAAATGCCTTTCCAGTTCATCCCACAGATTTTCGATTTCAGTAATATCTGGACTTTTTGATAGCCATTTCAGATAATGAAATAGACCATGGTTATGGTTAAACCAGGTCTGCATAGTTTGGGTGCTCTGGAAAGTAGCATTGTCGTCTCCTGATATATTTAGTCACCATCCCGAAACCAAACTTCCATTAATGGTTTAACAACATATTTTAGATGAGATAAGTACTCATTTCCAGTTCTGTTACCCTTTATAGCAGGAGTGGCCAACCTTTTTGGGAAGAGTGCCACTATCTGATTAAAAAAATGTATGCTTGCCGCTTCCAATTTTTCCAAACGTTATACAAAAAAGGGTGAAAAATTATCACTTATTAGCTTATTAGAGGATATTCATGCAAATAGCAAATTTTTTAATGCAAATCTATGTAAAAAAGTATTTTAAAAAATTCAAATACTGTTTAGGTTCCATTATTAAATAAACTTTTTACAGGTTCAATCAGTTAAGTAAGGCGTAAAATAAAAGTAAGTAATTTAAAACATTTTAGTCTTAATAGTTATTAAATTGTCAGTACTTAATGTGACTTTTGAAATTATACTTTGTTCCCCTAATCACGTATATTAGGATTAGCTCTTGAAGGGACTAACAAAATTGTTTTTTATGCATATCAGCTAGTTTTCGGAGATTTTGTTTTTATGTTCATAATAGAAAATATTTATTCACAAACATGCTGATCCAAATTTTGAGGGGGAGTCTGAAATAACCACATTTCAGTAAAATTGAGAAAAAATTTATATTCATTATTTTTTTAATTTTTCAATAAGTCTTCTCGTGCCACTATTACAATTCCGCTGTGGCACAGGTTGGCCACCCCTGCTTTTTATAGTGTTAAGGGGACCTATTCCATTCCCATCAAATGCTCCTCAAATCATTAATATTTTACCTCAAGACTGCACCACTGATTGTATGCAGTCTGGATGAAAAGTTTCATGTTGTTATCGATGAATTCTTTCTGTACCATCATTTGTAAAAAGTGTAAAAGAGCTCTCATCAGTCCATACAACCTTTTTCCACATTTCTATGTCCCAGATTTTGTATTCTTTAGCCCAAGCATATAATGATTTTTTCTGTTTAAAGCTGACAAGTACAGTTTTTGTTTTGCTCATCGACATTCAAGACCGAAAAATTTAAGTTCTGTGAGAGATCTTTGTTTCCAAATTTAAACTGAACTCCTTTGTAATTTTTAAAGTTGTCAATCATCTGCATCCCTGTTTGTTTTTTCCCCTCACTATCAGCTTTAATTTCTTCTCATCACAGTTTGTCATTTTCTTGGGTCTATGTCCCTTAGAGGATAAAGCTTTTGTGCTACCTTTACTTAAAAATGCTTTATATAACCTTATCACACTTCTGTTTGATATTCTAAGTTGTTTTGGAATTTCAAACACATTTTGCCATGTAGAAACAATCTACTAATAGCTTTTGTCAATAGCATCATAAAATTAAAACAATCTTAACTTTAAATAATTAAATCAATTACTTTGACAAGTATTTTTTCAACTATATTTATTTATGAATATTTTCTACATTTGCAATTTAAGGAAGAATAAAAATAAGTGATCATTGACAAGTCATTTGGCCACTATGTTGAACTGTCCATTTAAAAATTATGGCTATCAATTACTATGTTATGAAACCAAACTCTATGGAGAAATTATATTGTGCAATTGTGTTTCAACCTGTGGATGAGAAACCTTCTGCGAATTTCACCGAAAGTTCAAGTTAATATTTATTTGGTAAAATGTATCATTTTCCATTTTGTTTGGAACAAATTAAAAAATGACTTAATGTTCCTTTTAATGGTTTCAAGTTTGAATTTTTTTTAAAGCGTAAATACTGTCAATTTAACAAATTTACTTAATTAAAAAATCCCCCCTCCCCTGCTAAATTTGATTTTACTGAAACTACTTCAATTTGTTGCACAATAAGTGATATAAACTTAGGTTGCACGTTTTTTCCTCTGAAAAATGTTAATGGTTTGCTAATCTTAAGAAGTACAACCTTTAGAGTGCTGATGAAATAACCAATTTAATTTCTTTTCTCTAGCACAAAGCAGATAGTGATAAATCCAAAGAGACCAAAGTATTTGGAGGTAAGATTTTATTTACATTTATTTTTTGCATTAATGAATGTTTTAAATGGAAAGAATATAGGCCTAAAATACAATTCAAATTGAATGGATAACAATAATAATTTCAGAATAAATTAATTTTATTATTTTTTTAATTTCCAAAAATTTAATTTTAGATTGGACTTTATTTTAGTTTATATCTTTATTTTTAGCCAACTTGGCAAATTATTGTCATCCAATTGAATAAAATTCCAATCAGGAAAACAAGATGTTGGCAATATTTGGCATTTTTTCTCTGTCGCCAAAGATGTCAACTAAGCTTACCATATATACATTTTATTAATTCTTAAAACTTGCTTTCTTGATGTCTAAGAACAAAATACAAACTTTAAATACTATTTCTAATAAACAAAATACCATATTACTATTATAGTCTTACCATACTGGTTTATAAACACTAAGTGGTCAAATTATTATGACTGTCTGACACATTTACGAAGATCTGGTATAACCGTGTTTCCACTAGAGGGCGAGAGTCAGTAGCATAATTTACACCCCTGCAACCCCTCATCGCTGGGGGTCAAAAGCCTGACTGATGCCAAATACATACCCTTTGTAAGATCCAGCTTGGGGCCAAAAACTTGACTTTGCAGGGGGGCCCTAATGATCTCCATTATGCCATTGGCGAGAGTTATTGATACTTAATAGTAAAGCATCACTTGCACTGTGTTTCTTGTGAAAAAATAGGAGGGAATGTGATTTAGCAGTGTTTGAACACTGAATGTTGGTAGGTGCTCAAAACATCGCAACCAGTATCACACACACACACACAGCCAAATGACTGTACTTGTGAAGTGTTCATGAGCAGCAGTTATTAATATTGACAGAGTGGATTCCCAAGCAGAAAACCAGGTCTCAAGCTTGTGGTCATCACAGGCTAGTGAAAGTTTACTCAGAAAGGAGAATTGCAAAAACTGCCCAGTTCAACAGAAGAGCAACCGTACTTCAGACTGCGAGAATCTTGACCAAGGAGCTACTACGAACGTCTCTGAATGAAACTTTTGCTACACAGTACATCGTATAGGCTATGGTAGTGGTTGATCAGTTCTAAGCCTTTACTATTTGCCTTGAGCAAGAACAGATTTCTCCAATTCGCAAAGGAGCACATAAATTGAACTGTAGATGACTAGAAAAGGGTCATAGGGTCCAATGACTCATGTTTTCAATCACATCCTATAAATTGAAAGATGTGAATATGGAGAAAACAGAATGAAAAATACAAACCACACATCTGCATTGCCACAATTCTTCAAATTGATGGAGGCAATATTATAGATTTGTGCCGAAGAATGTCTGAATGTCCAAGGGTATTTAAGCATTATAGTAGATCAAGTACATCCTTTTATATTAATAAAGTACCCTGCCAGAAATGGATACATTCAGCAGGGTAATGCTTCCTGTTATACGGCTGACATTATTCCCAGATGGTTCAAAGAGCATGACAAAAACTTTTCCTTGCTTAGCTGACCTGCATTATCTCCAGTGGAATGAGATCACAAACGAGACATCTGGAAGCTGGATCCAGTACCATCCAATCTGCAGACATTGGAAAATTCAATCCATCAGATCTAGTCTTAAGATTTCTCATACCATCTACCAACATCTCATAGAGTTCATACCAAGAAGAATCCATGCAGTATTAAGGGCAAAAGGTGATCCAGTATTGTATTGAAGGGGTGTGGTCATATTTTAATTATATATTAGTTTAAAATTGTCTTTATGTATAACCATGTATGGCTTTTCTTTCTATAAATTTCTTATTTTGTGTAGAAATATAAAAATTGTATCATTGATGGTGAAAAGAACAGTAGTTTTGTTATGAATTTATTCATTATCTGTAAATGATCAAAGTGTTTAGTTTTTTATGACTGTATTTTTCTTCTTGCAGGTACTGGCAGAACACTCCGTCCACGAACGGTGGCGGCGAATTCCTAGACTTTGTTTCAATTACCCACAAGAGAGATAATTTAACTTTCTTCAATATCAGTGCATTTATCGCAGTAACATCATTTAGAGTAATATGTTACATGACTGCATCTTTTTTTATAAATAAGATAATTAGTTCCTTAGGTTAGAAGAGAGAAGTTCTTATACTCATTATAAAGCAATATTTATCAAATTGGCTTCTACTTGGAAAAATTTATTTACCTTTTGATTTTTTTTCTTTATAAATTTTTAAAATAGTCTAATTTAGAATGTTTTTGTTCTTACTCAAAACATATGGTTATTAAGTAGACTTCTTTTTGAATGTGTAATACATCAAAAAGTGTTCATACAGTCATCTCTGTTCAATACAGTATAGTCCAACATTCCATCCTTTAAAAGCATCTTTTTCTGTGATATAATGTATTTTAATAATTATGGTCGATAACTTGCCTGCCATAATGCATTTCTGCACGTCGTGAAAATGAATTTTTTTTTTTTTGATAATTTGTTCAACAGTGTTTATCCATTATAGAGAATGAAATTGTAAAATTTATTGATCATGGTGTCCAGTTTGTCAATTTTTGGAAGTTCTTTATTCAATGCTTTTGAAATCTTCATGTTAAAATATTTATTAAGTTTTTGTAATGGGAAAAAATATATATATTTACATTAAAGCCAATATAAATAAAATTTACTTTCTGCTTCATTATTCTTTAAAATTAATTAGTGCAGTAAAAACAGAAAAATATTACCTATTTCTTCCAATACCTGTTTTTGAAAAGACATTTTTTTTTTAATTACAGTGTTGTAATATTAACAACACATTTTTGGGAACATATATGTGTCACTTTCTCATTGATTGCCTGTTTGAACATCATTCCTTAGGTCACTAAAATCTTTTAACAGCAAAGAATATTTGCTAAGAATCATTTTTCCATCTCTTGTAGAGTATTTTTAATTCTCTCAAATTTCAGTCTGAATAAATATTGTCATTCTGCTAGAACAAAGTTATGCTTATAATAGAGAACTAATCTTAAATCTTTAAAGCAAATAGAGTACATAAAATTGTAATGTCCATAGAGTGATTTTTTTCAGTGACAAAGCTGGCATTTTTTATTGGTTTTTCACTGATGTAGGGCTCAACATACCAGGGCTTGAAATCTTCATACTAATGTGGAGGTATCAACCCTGTCATTTGGTTCCAAGATCAACATTTTTAATTCAGATTTTATTTATACATGACATATTAAAAGCTATGTCTATTTTTAACTGCATAAGAGATGTATCTGTTTGTGTAAATTAAGACAAAAGAACACTCAAGTCGGCAAATGTTTATACATAAAACATTTATTTTCATCAGGTTATTTTTTATACAATATTAAAAAATATACACAAAATTACAGAATTAATTCTAAGCTGCTTTCAAACTCAACTAGAAAACATTGGTAAAAACAGTAAACCTGAGAAAAAGTTAAAACACCTGACAAATGGCCATGATGAACTTTTTAGCTAAACACACAGAAGTAGGGGGTAAAAAGAGCAGAATTCTTTCACGAAGGCCAACTTAAAATGTCGGGTGCCCTAAAGAACCAAAGATGAGGTCCATGTTGGAGGGAGGGAGGAGGGTGAAAACTTAGATGAGAGACAATGATGGTGAAGTTGTTTAAAAATTCTAGAACATGGTACTTTTTCCAAACAGAAAAACGGGTTAAGACATGGACAGCATCATTGGAACACAAGAAGGGAAAGAATTTAAAAAATGAAAAACAGGAACAAAACTATTATTTATGGCAGTCCGCAAAAACTGCATGTACATTTGAACTTTCATGATTTATAAAATATTCGTGGCACTAAGATTAAATTCATAAATAACAACGGACAAAAATTTAAAGGAAATAAATACATCTTTGTTCTTGAACCACTGAGTTGGAAAATAAACTTAGAAGGAAGCAGCACACTAACTTTTTCTTCCTTAAAAAAAGCCTTTTAGTATGCAAATATCTATAAACTGTGTGAATAAAAGTGATCAAGCAAAACAAAAGAAATATACCATATATAAGTGTAAAGAAAAAAGAAATAAATGCTGTGTGTATAACCTGTAAGTAATAAATTATTGCAAAGTAACAATGGAAGCCTAGGGGGGGGAGAGAATTCCATAAATAAAGTTTTAAAAAGCAAACAGTTCACCGGAAAAATTCTATATGAACTTTTCCCCTCTTATACTGTAACAGAAAGATTAATGTGGACTGCCCTTTGCCACAAAGTAGGGGGAGGGGGATAAATTTCGGGAAGGTTTCGCCAAAAAAACTTGCATTAAAAAAATTCTGACCTAATACTCCTTTTGTGATATATGCAACAAACTTTTAAATGTTATACATAATAATTAATGAACATCCCCTATAATAAAATCATCAAAGATATATTCACACATGTAATTCGAATGTTATTTTTTTTAAAAAAAAAGCTGGAATGAATTTTTATATGCCTTTTAATACTTAGTAAATCTGTTAAAAACTAAATAACTAATTTAACAAACATTTATAGCATCTGGTAAAAAAAATATTAAAGACCATTCTCTCCATGTACTTTGTGTTGCACTATCGACAAAGGAGTGCTTAAGTCCGAAGAAAAGAAAAAATGCCAATATATGAGAAGATAAGGTGCAAATTCTACCATCTATTTTTACATCATAAAAGAAACTAACAGCTGTGAGCATGGAGATTTGTGGCCACTACATAAAAAAAAAAGCAATGTTTCAATTATTTTGAAAATTGCTAACTTTTCAAATTATTCCTGTGAAAAAATTCTAAAGGGATAATCTTTTTTCCAACTGCAAAAGTATATAAATACAGTCCATTTAAAATCTTTTTAGTAATAAAAAGGGATAGAGAAAATTATACTTATATATGCATTACTGTTATGTTACGTAATTTTTTATTTGCATTCTTCATATTTAATATAAAGTATGCAAACCTGAATCTGAGATTCTAAATTTCTATTAACATGACCCCCTTATTTTCATAGTTTCTTTTCCCTTACTTTTCATTGTTAGGTTCAAATTACACGTAACATCAATTTTAAAAAAAATCAAAGCATATAATCAAAAAAATTACATTACATAACAAGTCACTAATTTACTTTTTTAAAAAGATATTACTAAATAATTATAAGGAAGCAAGAATTACATTTCTATATCATTTAGATATATTGACCAATCAACCTGCATAACAAAAAAAATTTGCTTGAATCTAGGAATTTATAATTAATGAAGCCATATCATGGATTTGGGAAAATAGGAAACTACTGATGTAACTTGCACACTCTGCTCACAACTGTAGTTTGAATGAAAAAATTTCCACAATAAAAGAATGCAGCCATAAACACTACGTAAACTACTCCTTCAAACCCCCCATCCCACTTACATGCTAACTCCTACAATATTAACTATGCACAGAGTACCGTTAGGTGAAGAATGAGATGCAACATGCTGCATCCATTGACATATTTATAAAGTATTCACACACTCCTTTGCAAAGTAGAAAAGAGGAAAGAAACATTGAGCATGTCCAACACCATCAGATTTACAAGAGGAAGAAAGGCCTGGAAAAAAGACTCACTGCGAACAATCCAGGAAGAAGTCGTATACAGTGAGACGATAGTTTAGGGCATATCATCAGGGGTGTTAATGCATACACATACAATATATATTATTTATATTTATATTCAAATGTTTTCAACAGCACTGCATCCTATTTTCCAATCAAATGCTGCATAAGAAAACATATAATACTTTTCCAGTTTTTAATGTATTTTTTTTACAAGACAGAACTGGTAATTATAATAGACCTGGTGTAACATAGAATTCCAGTTACAGTTTTATTTTTCATTATGTACAATCTATACATATACAGTCACCAAAATTAAAATAAAAATTGATTTGGCATTATTTTTTTAAATACCTTTTTACACAAATGATTAAATTTTTTTAGGACTTTTACCCCCTGCAATGATCCATCGCAAAAACAGGTTCCCCTAATATAAACGTGATCCTTTGGACTCAACTGATGTGGTTTTCCCTCATTAAGAAACCATAACACCAAATGAAATTCATATACACACATTTTTTTAAAAAAATGAACATAAAGCTTGCAGACAAAGAAAAGATTTAAAAGGAGAAAAACAGAAAGTTTTTTTTTTTTTTCTTTCTTGGTAGTAGGTAACCTGGAAGTCAAATTAAAAAGTCTCCCTGAGTTATGAACTTCCAAGCAACCCCGTAGACATAAAACACAACCACACAACGGGAGGACAACGTGAGGTAGGCCATAAAGGAGGAAAGATTCAATGTATGAAGGCTATGCTTATGTACAACCAACAGCAAAGATACTTTCTGACACTCATTACAATCATAAGAAGAGGTATTAGAAAAAGAAGACAGGAAAAATTAAAATTGTCCAATTCAAATAAATTACTGTAATGGCTATGCAAACTTATCATGAATACATATGTATTAGAAATACAAGTGAATTTCAATTAAAATAAGTTTTCAGAGAAAGCTCCCTCCACGACGAAAAAGAAAAACCCGTAGATACAAAATATACCTGAATAAAATGTGAAGCTAAAAATAGAGCTGTAGAAATTTTAATCTGATCATACATTGATGCATATTTTAATTTTATGTTAGACACATGACTATATAAAAAAATTAAACATTGAATACAAATTCTTATCTTTTCTCATTCATTTAAGAAAGGGGGTAAAAAGATGCACCATTTCAAGAAATACCTAAGAGAAACGTGTGTAAACAGTAGTTATTAATAAAATATATTTTCAAAGATGCTTTTAAAAAGGGGTGCTGACAGGGAATATAAAAGTAATATCTATATATGGTAGAAATCAATACTAATATTGCAGCAAAGTACGATTCAAACTTATGTGCATTTAGTTTAAAAAGAAACTGAGATTCATGACTTGCACAAGGAAATTCAACAAGAATAAATTATGAAAAATTCTCCATTTTAAAATCAATATATTACTGAAGACCAACAATATCAAACAACACATTGTAAGTAATGGACTAAGATTCCAATTCAGTGCATAAAATAAACCTAAAAACCCTTTTGTAGGTTTGAATGTGCTTCATAGAATTTAAAGAATATTTTGAAAGCCAAGGCAAAAAAATAGCAAGAAAAACTTATTCATACATAACCAGCTCCAAAGAAATACTCAATTTTTTCTTTCTCAGGAGCTAGATTTTACAACCACAGATTAAAAATTTAAAGATGTCTGAAAGAAATTAGGGAATAACATTAAAAGTGAGCAATGACTATAAATTCTGAAGAAAAATTTATAGACCCTGTGTGTGAGCACTAAAATAGAATGTTACATTACGTCATAATTAACTTTGCACTATTTCCCCATGAACTTTACATTCGCACATACAATACTTTATTTCCCTGAAATTAAATTTATTTGAGTCAATTTAAAAATGAAAAGGGGGAAGTGAGAATTAACAATTATTGACAATTTAATTCAAAATTGAAATTTTATCCCTGTGAAACGAGGGACACATCAAAATAATTTTTATATCAAAAACTAATACTGTTAAGAGAGAATGTGTGATATTTCAACTCTCAATAATAAAAACTAATTTTAACATCCCAAAATGCAACAAAGTCTATTTAGGAGTGTTTTTTTTTTTCATTTTTATTTTCCAAATTGCGATTCCATTGCCAGGGGGTTGAATACGTAGTCATGTAACTTCCTCTCAAACCTGAAAAATTTCTTAGCTCAAAATGGAATTACAGCAATGAATTTGTACTTGTAAGTATTCTCTACCCTATTATGCAGTATTAAAATAACTATACATGCTTGTGTTCTTGGATGGGGAATAAGGGGCCATTTAAATATTGCATCACAGCAGGATTTGATTCATTTCTATCATTAAACAAACTCCAATTTTGACCCACGGTCTGTCATGAACCTGCAAATGTTACATATATATATATATATGCATGCTACAATTGAGTTATTAGAAATTAATACTAGTTTGCATTTTATACGAAAAATAAATTACAACTGTTTTAATAGATAAAAACATTTTTGTATAAAAAACTTTATTTTTTAAATTGAAAAAAAAAGCTTTAAGATTTTTACAAAAATCAAAACAGCACTACATAATGAGTAATTATTTTTTTTAAAAAAAATAAAATAATGCAAGAATTTACTTATGCCAATGTAAGTTAAGTAATATTTTAAATATTTATTCAGAACTTTAGGGGGGGAGGAGTTTGAGATATTTTTGAATCCAAATAATTGAGTTTGGGTTAAGCATAGATATATCCAGGAGGTGTGATGCAACATTCTATTGGCACTTTGTATTTTATCTTTTAACCATTTGAGAAACTAAGAGACTTTGCCCAACGCAACACTTCTAAGCAATGTAATTGGCATTGCTCTGAGCTGAATACACTAAAGAGAAGCAATTGGACCTAGTTTTACTTAGCAAGTAAAATCTTTTAATTTATACAACCTCTTCTTCAGAGAGATGTGTACATTATAATTAGGTACTGAATAAGGCAAGCTCACATTATAGTGGCTATATTTTGTAGGGAGTATATATTAGAGATACAAAAGAACTCATTTCAAATAGCACTTTATAATACAGAGAATGAACAAGTGAGAGAAGAGAGATGCATTTTAAAATAATACACTTTGCTCAAGATTTGAGCACTTTTTCTAACAGTACAAAGAACAGTGGGAATTTCACATGATGGGAAAGTCTATAGAAACCAAAGAGGGGGGAAAGAGACGCATTTAATATTAGTAGCTGTGTAAGAGAATTCTAGCAGTACACTGGATCTGAAATATTATTTTCATTAAAATATACCAGGTTCAATTTGTACTTTGCAGAGCACCACTTATAAATACAATTAGCTTCATTAAAATTCTAAAAGAAGAAATTATATATACACAGAAAAGAATTCATATATAAAGCAGCAGATAAAAAGCAGAATGTATTATTTTGACATGATACTTTCTTTCTCAGAGTTCATACGCAAGATAAATTTGTACTTTTTTGTCATCTTTTTCTTTCTTATTTTATTGAGAGAGAGAGAAACAGAGCTTTGATAATACAGAATGAGGCTCGCAAATGTGAACTTAAGAAATGGAACATTAAGAATGAATTTGTTTTTCCCACTTTTTAATTGAAATGCATTAAAATTCTAAGACGATTTTTGGTTAAAAAACACCAAAGAAATGCGAGAGATTCATTTGAGGGATGGATGGAGCAGATGAGTATTATTGTCACCAAAATATTGCACAAACATTTCATCAAGATCTTAAGAGAAACATCAATACAATATATTTGCAATGTCATACACTTCTTGAAAATGAAGAAAAGCTCAGAAATTTTTAACACCAATAGACAATGTCATGAAACATAAGGAGGTACAGTGACAGAAAATTTACCATTGTTTTTTAAAGATTATAAAATAGTTCCTTTAAAAAAAATTTGGTACAAATGTTGAATTTCAAAAGAGAACAGTTATAGCAATACTACCAAAAGAACTATTAATCATTAATATAAGCAAATTTGATTAAGATAAATTAATTTGTGATTATTTTTTTACATTTTATTAAATTTAAAGTTTTAAAGAAAACGCATATTTAAGAGCTTCAAAGCATTGCTCATTTAAAAATTTCTGATACATGTTCCCCCAGATTTATCAAGAATATTATTAAATCAAATTTATAAACATCTTTTTCATCTGATGTTAAAAGTTATTTGATACGAAAAAATCTATATTTCAGTTAATATTTCCATATGTTATAACAGGAGATAATTACATAAAACATTTAATTATATTTTACATAACAGGAAACATAAAAACTGAAGCATTTTTAAAACATTGAACATAACAAATCTTATCAACTCAAATCCAAAATATAAAATAAATTTAAAACAATTTTTTTTATAAATAAGATTTTTAAATTGAATGCAAAAAAATAATTGTTCACATTAAAAATATCAAGAAAAATCCAGTATACCATAGAATAGAATTTCAATTAAAATAAATTTTCATGTTTCAGGTTTTGAAATAAACAACTGTTTAACTCAACATACACTTGAATTCAGCATTTTGAAATAAAATTTATGTAATAAAAATAAATTTCACTGGAGATTTCCTTAAACTTATTGCAAAACTTAGCTTCTCTCTCTAAAGTTAATACTTCAGAGAACAATATTCAAATCTAAAGAATTCTGAAAATTAATACCAATAAAATAAATTCTAGGTATATTTAACTCATTAGGAAACAGATAATTAAAAAATTCTAACTAATAAATACAATTTATGGTATCAACAGATAAAATAAAAACGATTGTGTCTCTTGTAATTTCATGCTGGAGTAAGATAATCCAATGTATTTTCATCCAATATAAAGTATCAGAAATTATACATTACAATTTTAAAAAAGTGGGGAAACCATAAATATTGCAATACATAAATACATTCATTTTCAAATTCTAATTTCCAATATTTTAATTCATTGATTAACTTAACAATGTGACAATAATTAATTTTTTTTTAAATCAGAAAAAAAACTTCAGATACATCAAAGGGAATTAAAAAGAAAAAAATTTAAAACATAAGTATACTTAATAGAACAGAGATATTTTGTCACCGGAATGTTTAAGAAAGATGTTTTGACACACATTGATTCATTTCCAATGAACATAAAAACAATTTAATATTTTCAGCTATGAGTTATTAATTATGATTGTCCTTAAAACAGATGTATAAAATGGAAATGAGAAAGACGTACAGAAAAGTAAGTATTGCAATTTGTCTATCCTTTGACTGACCCACTTAAATAATTTGCAATACGGGCAAGCACTCAACAGTGAGTGTGAAGTATTAAAATTTGTATGAGCAACCTGGAAATACTTAATTCATAAAAACTAATAATTCACTTTGACTGAGTGTAAACTAAAGGACTTAGAGAAAAGAAAAACAAGGAGGGGGAACATCCTTTCATACATAAAAAAGATTATACTTTTCACAAAAGATGAATTGTACCTTGGTTTTCAATAGATGATCAGAAAGCAAAATTTCCGAGATAGATCTGCCCCACACAAACCTTTTTACAAGTCATGACGAAAGAAATGCTGGGGTCAGAATCAAGTGATTCAGTTTAACAACGCAGATGTCAATAGAAAATTGCAAAATCATTATCAAGATGTTTGCAGCACTACAAATAGTACTACAATAATATCTAATCATGAATCACAGAATGGGTTAGTTAAAAAATGAGAGTTGGAACTTTTTAAAAGAACTATTACAGGATCAATCATCTTATAGTTTTCTACAAGTATACAAAACCACATATATTAAATATTTTAGAATAAGAATACCATTAATTTTTTCTTAAAAGTTTTGCAATAACAAAGGATCATGCTTTTAATATATAATATGTACCAATTCTTATGATATTTAGAATGCGGTACAGAACACAACAAAGGGGGAAATAATTAGAGGTAGTATTATGCATGTAATCCACAAGAAAATAAGAATACTGAGTATTAAAAATATGTATCATAAATATGGAATGCTCATAATTCCTCTACATGTTTTATTTTTGGAAGGGGGGGGGACTTACTGAACATCATTCATAAAATGATTCCTGAAATTTTCATGAGGTGAAACCATTACAAAATTACAATAGCAAAAAACAATTAAAAAAAATTACTTAACACATAAAAATAAAACACATAATACACAAAGAACAAATAGTACAAACCTCTGAATTGAGTTAATGACATTTTAAGGTATTTTTTAGTTTTAAATAATTTAAATGAATCATTTCTGTTCACATTTTTTAACTGCACGGTGTTAAAAAAACAACAAAATGTTGGGGGATTTTGTTTCGTTTTTTTGAAGAAAGCATGAAACTCAACAGGATGTGTCTGTAGAAGATCCAAAAATCAGTTTGGAGTAAAGTAACATAGAAAAGACATAACAAACAATAAAGCAACAAAATTCTATATACAACATGCATATAATATATAAAGAAAAATGAGGTAGAAAGCATCTAAGTGTAACAGGACCCAAAAACATTGCTTTCAGCACTGGATAAAGCTATGATAAACCAATTACACATAATTCAAAACAATCAAATGTTTTTTTTAAAAAAATGATAATAAAAAAACAAGAATTCAATGTGGAAATATGCAGTGAACATTAAAAGAACATTTTAAAATACATAAAAACTAATTTATACTTAATCCAATGCTGAACTATCCCTGTCATATGGAGAAAAACTGAAGCAGCACTATTTAACCTTTCAAGGAAAACTAATTGAACTCATCAGTCTAAGCCAATAGCAAAATTGGGATCATTTCTCTGAGTACCAAACAAATACATACATTGAAAATAAATATGTGCTATTTGTGTTAAATGCAAGGACCACAATGATCATTCATCCATTGAGCAAATGCATATTTTTGAACAGAGAATAAGTGAAAAATTAAATCTTAACTTTGAATGATACAGTAGAACTTAATGACAACTTAAATTTTAAAATGAAAACCATTTGCTATAGTATTTATTTGAATCTAAGCCAAACTTCCTTTTTCAACGTTAATGTTATTGAAAATCAGGTGAGACTTAGTATCGAAGATGAAAAAATTCGTAGGATGAGGGAAATTGAACATCATACTAATGGTTTAAGCAGTTAAAGGTTCATTGATGTATTTAAAAGCTTTTAATAATGGTAAAATAAATTAATTGTTCACCTTCTTATTAGTTCTCATTAAAAAAATTCTTTTAATTTCGTAAAAATATCGGATATCAATAAACCATTTTATACTATTCTTTTTATTTTTGACAAAATTGTGCCGAGAATTTGGGATGTGACTTAGATTCGAATAAACATGGTAATAAAAAATATGTAGATAAAAAAAAACGATACTTTTTAACATTTTTAAAATATAGAATGCAAAACATAATAATACTTATTTTGGAAGACTTTACAGTTAAAGAAATTTATATATTCATTTCAATAAATGAATGATCATTGCCGACATGGGAAAAATTAGGGAAAATAAACAAGTTTAATTGTTCTTTAACAAAATTACTATGCACACATTGAAATTTGACAAAACTACTTTTTCAGGATGAACACTTACTTAAACTCAGAAAGAGTTAAAAATTCCGACATTTTTTTACGAACTGACATTAAAATTTGGTTTATTAATTTTTACAAATTTCAAAGTAAAAGGAAATATACATATTTATAGATTATATAAATTTACCTGCATTATTACCTGCTGAGAAAAAGATTGTAAGTTAAATATATTAATAAATGATGAATTAATGAATAAATTGATTTTCTAAATGCAGGTGCATGAACTAAACTGCACCACAACACATAAAATAAAACTTTTAAACAATATAGCTCAAATTATCATGTAGAAGAGTTCATATATAACTGTATTCTAGATTTCAAATATTGATAAAGATTATCACACAAGCTATTTAATGACTTAATACACAACACAAGGAAATTTAAAAGAGTTTAATTTAATAAATCGACCTTATGTAGCTTAAAAAAATTTTTAAACTACAAAATCCAAAAGCATTCTCTTTACATTACACTAAAAATTCATCGATTCTCATAAAGATTAAGTAAAAGCTGCCAATGTGTTGCCATGACACAACATTACATTGTAGGTAAATTTAAAAAAAAAAAATTTACATCAAAATAAGATTGAGAGATGAAGTAACCGTCAAATAGCAGAATACTTCAAAAAAGTAAAAATCTTTTTTTAATTTATTTTTAATGTAGAATACGCAGATTCAACATTGAAATGAAATGTTGGAGATAAAAACAAGTTATTTACATTGTTAAAAATAGGAGTTTCAAGCCCTGAGATAAGACTTTGATGTAAAGTCCACTGAGGTAAGAAAACAAATACAAATGACTAAAATTATATTTTCCCCCTCTCTCAGAAGGTAACATGCAAGTTTCAATTACTAAATGGATTTAACTTATGCATTCAATTATTGCAGTGTTAATTTCTAAAAATGTTAAAACAAAGGAACACTTAATTATATAATGGGAAATATATTAGGTTTTTTTAGTTGTAAACTATAATTCAAGCACAACTAAAAAAGATATTTCACTTTCCTTGTCACATATTAGAAATATAAAAGTTTCTAATTTAAAAAATCAACAATTGTTTTGAAATTAGATTATTATTTTTACACTAACATTAAAATTTATCTCATTTTTTCAATAAACATTTACATCAACAGATTCCAATCACTTTTTCTATCAGCTGCCAAAATTTCTTTAAATATTTTACATAGTCTCTTTAAAACAATATATATATTCAAAATCTTTTTTTAAAAAAATCCACTTAATAACATAAAATTTGCAAAAATAACAACAAAAAAAATAGTCATGGTCTTTAACTTCTATTGCATTATCTTAAATTTTCAATAATATGAGCAAAATGAAATATAATAAATTTTTTGCGTCTAAATTTTTATCTCTTTTAAAAAGGGGTAAATCAAAGTTTTTTTTTAATCTTTTTAAATATAGCCTAGACAACTACATCCCAATTTTACACAGCTGCATTTTTTAATACCTCAAATCATACACTCACTCGCACACATTCGTACACAAAAATGATAATGATATTGTTATATACATAATTGATGGCAAGAAACAATCATTTTTTTCCTCAAATGGAATGTTGGCATTCTAAAGACTTCATTAATTCAATTAATTTTTTCCTCCCATTTATCTGCATAATGACATTTGTAAACAGTGCACCTCCAGTTTAACTCCAATAACACAGGTGCCATTTTCACTTGCTTGGTATATATATATTTTTTCCTCAAAACAACAAAAAAAAGTCTCAATAAACATAATGTACATGGATTTAAAAAAAAATGATCTGATTTTCTTTTTTTATCTTAAAACGAATAAAAATTTAAATACGTATTCTATGGTACAAGTGAAAAAGTATCAGTGAATGCTTTCGAGTGTTGCATAAACATTTGTAACATAACTATAAAACAGTCCATAAAAAATACCCGCTTCTGACAAAAATCTATGAAATTCTGGCGAGGGGGGGACACATACACACACATTTTTTCTGCATCCCCCCTCCCCATGCTCCTTCATGGAGTAGTAGTTTTAAAGTTTTATTTTGCACTTCAGTAGGTCTGCGCTGTTGAACGGAGAGGTCAGATCTCTTCGGCTAAGTCGGTTCCGAGATGGCGTCCACGTTGGACGAAGGAGAGAATCGAGGACCAGTGAGTGGCGAGAGAAATGCATTCACTGAAAATGGGAGTGGCTCGCTGCTGCTGTTAACGCAATTGCGACTCCTCTCGCCTGTAGGTGAGTTCGCGGTGGATGGCACGCAATTGGGGTCGCTGTCTGAGAGACAGTCTGGTGGGGGGTGAGAACGGGGCGATATGGAGACAGGTGGCACTGTGCAAGTGGTGAGTGATTCAGAGGGGACAGAGTCTTTTGATTGGATGTTGGAGGAACTTTCAGCGACATTTGTGGTAGTAGCACCAGTTGCAGGGGTGTCGTTCTTTGATGGTGTGGAACGGTTGTTATCGGCGGGCCGTGCCTCATCGTCATCTTCCAAGAGGACGGTGGACGACGTGATGTCTCCCGCTTCATCCATCCAGCTGTTCTCTGCGACCTTACGATCATTCACTGTGTAACGCTTCGAGTTTTGGGACACTGGGTGATCAGATTCTGGAGCCTGGACCAATTAAAATAAAAAAATATAATTTTTTTTCCTTGCCCTGTACAATGATTTTGCATTATTTCAAATTTATGCACATATTTCTCACGCTTTGATAAATATGGTACTATATCAGAATCAAAAACAAAAGTGTATTGTATAGATTCCCACTCTTTTAAAAAAAAATTTGTTTATAATACTTATTATACATGATCCAATAATATACCAATGCCAACATATGGAAATAGCAACATCAGTAAATAAGATGGATTCTTACAAATGAAAGAAACCATCTACTTATAGCACTTCCAAAAATAACAATTTTTCTCTTTCTTTGCTTACCCTGATGGTGTTTGGAAGCAAATGGATAAAAATATAACTGTTTACATTTCTGTAATTATATTATTGTTTTCAGGCCATTTATAAAATATACATTATATTTTTCAACATTTATGTGATAAATAGCGATGTAAAATTGAGTTGGCATAAAATGCACACATTTAAGTTATTAATACAGAAATATTTTTGGAGCAAACAAAATAAGCTTGTTTTTGTGCAATTTTATCCACATATTTTCGACATTTATTTATACCTTTTATAAAACTAATTAATGTAATTTGCTCGAAATCAATATTAATATATGTTCTTGAAAAAGTATTCTCATAGCATTTTAAACAAACACAAGACAATTTTTTCAAATCGTATATCTCAAGAGAGTTAAAATATTTTAAATAGTTCATCTACTTATTCAATATCAATATATTAGTTAATCGCTCTTTTCAAAGATTTTTCAATAATCTGAATGCAACAATGTTTTTGTTTAATTTCATTAAAAAAATTTTCAAACATTTTTATTTGTTCAGGGTACTGTTTTAAATAGCAGTAGCCTAGCTATCAAAATTCGCATGTCCAATAGTATTCAGAAAAATTAAAAGAACTAAAATTTAATCACAATAAAGTGCAAAGCTTATTTTTCTTATAACTCCACATGAAAAAAAGCAACTGGTTCTTTCATCTTTCATTCTATTTATCATTTAGATAGATGTGAGCTGCTGATCTGGTATAGTGGTTAGTGACGCTGACCATAGGGCCTTGGTTCAAATCCCTGAGAAGGCATGGATGTTTGTGAATGTTGTAGTACCTGTGCAGCACGGAGGCACTCTAAATAGTCATCAAGCAGTAAGTCCTCTTGTGAGGGTGGTGGAAGGGGAAGAGAGGTAGAAGGCCCTCGACCACCTCCAAGAAGTTCTCCTTCAAAATTGAAGTGAAACCGAGCTAGATCATACTATAACCTGCATGGTGCTCAAAGCTACAGCTAATGACATGCATATCTAGCCCTTTGCCACAATGAATTTCCTTTGCCTCAATCTGACGCTGTTAGACAAGTGGCATTAGCAACAACAACAGATAGATGTAAATTAATTTCAAAATTTTACTTCACAAGAGTAAGAATAATTTATATTAACATAAACATATAATAGAAGTACTTATAACTTTAAGAATTATGAAGAGTATAAGTATTAAAAAATTACACTAACATCACTTACTGGACTGTTTCCAACCAAACCTTGATGGCTACCTAATGATGAATGGCTGTTTCGTAAGATTTGGGGAGGAATACCATTAGCTCTACCATTACACATTCCATAACCTCCCTGAAATAGGTACCATCATTATTATATATATGAACCTGGAAATTTAATGAGAATAATAAAAAAATATATAAAAGACAACTTCATATTTAGAAATTAATTTCTCTTCTTCCTCTATTGCCATGTAATATTGTACATGATATGTATGATCAATTACTACCTGGTGTTACATTCTCACTCACCTCAGCATTAGAAAGCACCTTTTTTATGTAGATAAAATTATCGCAGAAATTGTTCTTGTTGTTACAAAAAGTCATAAATAGCCAAGAGTCTTCAGAAAAACCTTTTCAATTGGTGTTACTTTGCCAGGCAATAGCTATAAGTATCTTCATTGCCAAAACTCAAGCAAAATTTATTTTTGAGAAGTTTACAAGGACCACTGCTGAGAACGAGTTTTGAGGGAGACTCAACTGAACCGTCTGAGAAGAAAACATGTGCTTGTTGCCTCCTTGTATTCAAATCTCTGCTGTGTTTAATAATTTGAAATGGTAACTTTTATATGTTTAAGTATTTTAAATAATAACTGTAGGTGTAACAATAAGTAATTTCAATTTAATTCCTTTTAGTCCTATGCTACTCAACATTTCTCTCAAGTTACACTGAGAACTGTTTCAAAAACCATGATAACTAGAGCAACTAAACTCATGTAGAGCAACACTAACTTATTTTTCAAAAAGCACTTTCAAAAGATTACCAACAGACATTAAAAACTTCTGATTCAAAACTTATTTA
This sequence comes from Trichonephila clavipes, assembly GCA_019973935.1. Classification (NCBI taxonomy): domain Eukaryota; kingdom Metazoa; phylum Arthropoda; class Arachnida; order Araneae; family Nephilidae; genus Trichonephila; species Trichonephila clavipes. The sequence goes on along the minus strand of BMAU01017805.1, from coordinate 554,991 downwards.
TCTTAAATCAGATCCACAACAGAATGAGAGGGTATTAAGGTATTTAAAAATAAACATCTTTATCAATGTATCCTGTTGATATTTTAAATTAAAAAAAAAAACTTTTGCCAACTCTTCTTTTATAAATATATCAGAACAAACAAATTATACAGAACCATTGAATTTACTTTATCACTCCAAAAAATCAACACTTTTAAAAATATTTTGGAGTGAGTGTGAGAGAATATTAACGTTGCACTGTTCAGCTACGATGGCTTTTGGCGATGGATCTCGTAATTTTGAACCATGGTCAAATGACGAGGACAACACCTGAGCTAGCACCCCCCTCTCCTAACTACCAAACCAACGGGAAGTTGATTGAGCTCTTGACAGATTTAAAGTGCATTGCTTCCCTACACGGCAGGTCTTTAGTGGTACTGGGCTCAAACTCGTGACACGCCAACCACGATCCAATACCTTGACCCCTTGGCTACTGTGGCAACTAAATATTTTGGAAGGAGTTTGATAAAAAGTACAATAAATAAAGTTCAAGGGTAATTTATAATTTTTCAAAATCTGCACTTAAAACTCTTTGAAAATCTAGACCCCTCTACCTGCCTGCTAAAAAACAACAACACACACAGAGAACTTGAGTCAAAATTCCAGATACCTTAGTGTCCAAATGACGATCATTGGAGCCATTGGGGTAGCTGTTTAGCATTGGGGTGAAACATTCCATTTCTTGACTCTCCCTGTTGGAAGCTCGCTTCTCACCTGGCAGACCTCTGAGAATGTGACCATTCATTTGAGGAATATAGCCATTTCCACGGCATGCTGAGTACCTTGCGTCGGTGGCTTGCGGATCAACAGGAGGTGAAGGACAACACCTATAAGAATAACAAAATTATTAAAAAGGAAGGATTTTTCATACAATAAAAAAATCTATAAATTTTTGCTAAATATCAATTAAATACATATTATTTCTATACAAATTAAGTTTGCAGAAATATTTTTTCAAGCTAAGTTCTAGCTTTTAATTTAATATTAAAGAAATATTTCTTATTGTACTTTTGATTGCTTAGTTACAACATTAAAAAAATGATTTTAAAAATCCTTCCTTTATTTGTGAAATTTAAAATTCAGTTATCATTAATTTTCAAAATAAGGCCAATACTTTTTACCAAAACAAAGTTGAAGTAATGTTACAGTAAAAAAAAAAAAGATATGCTCATTTTTTTTTTATTCTTCAATAAAATATATCGTTTTTTGTTTTACAAACTATACTAAAATTATAAATATAAGAACAAATCATCTGCAAACCTATTTCGACTTTTGATGATGATAGCACATATTATGAGGCAACCTAAACCAATGAATGCTCCAATGATGATTCCCAGGTATTGGTCAGGACTTTGAGTGTTAAAATCTAAAAATACCACAAGAATTAAACTTTTGAAATTGAAGAATTTTGTCTCACACTGACCAAACTTTTAAAATTAATTACAACAATGAGAAAAAATAATTTTACAATAATAACAAACAACTAAGTTTGTTTGAAACAACGTATTGAAAGTTACCATAGTACATGTTTTAGTCCATATGCCAGTGAGCATACATGTAGAACATTAAATCATGATCAAATTGTTTGTTGCCTGTGTAATTTGTTATCTATATTATAATTTGCACTAAGGGACCCATTTTTTTGGACAGTGGGAATGAAAAAGGATGAAATTCACGAGACTTATCACGCTGTTTTATCTTGGAAAAATAATTTTTGGTGTATTGTTAAAAGTGGTCCCAAAGGGAAGCTGGATGTTTACCAACCTTGATAACAATCAACAAGCTCAAAATACAGTTATGGTGAACAGATAAGTCATCTAAATATAATTAAACATCAGTTACATTTTCGTACAGAAAATCCTCCATGGATTCTATTAAACTTGTACATGGTGAGTACTTATTGAAGCAGAAAAGGAAAATTTGGACCAATAGTTGCTTCCTTGCTTGAAAACAACACAACAGAATAGTGAAAGGTTATTAAACATGGGTTCAACATTAAGAGCCTAAATCAAAACACCAAAATATGGAGAAAAAATTCGAAGATCAAACCTTCAGCTGGAAAGATGCAAATTTTTATTTTGTGATGAAAGACCTCATACAGGACAACGACATGGAAAGAATTGCATGCTACAGTGATTAATTGATCAATAAGCTGAAAATTGCAATCTACAACAAACAGCAAAGTCAACTGTTAAAACGTAGTTGCAGAACAATGCTAATGCTCAGCTCATAATACTGTAACAACATTTATGTTGGAATTTGAGACCATGTGCCAATTTCCCTTTAATATATTTTAATGAAGCTTTGAAAGATCATCTATTTGACTCAAACATAGATGTTCTAAGATGCTGTGCAAAAGTGTCCACAATGCTAATCAGATATCTTCTACCTGAAAGGTATGTAAAAACTTGTGGCTTGCAAGACAAAGTGCATTGCTAAAGAAGAGTATGTTGAAAAATGTCAATTCTGGGTACTAACTTTCATTAAATAAATTGTAGAACAATATTACAGATAATTTCGTTCCTAGTAATTAATTACATTTTTAATCATTGTAACACTTACTTTCTTGACTAGGAAGCTTTGTGTTATTACTGTTTCTGACAGGGATATTTATGTGCATTGCCTCTGTAGCAAGACTAAACCCTGCCCCATTTTTTACTTTCATACGTAAGTAGTACAAGGTATTGCTTGCAAGGCCAGCCAATACAGTGGTGGTTTCTGTACCTGAAGCAAAAGATATCATTATAGAACACTACCATGCATTTTGTTTACTAAAAAAATAAAATTTAAATTATTTCATTCAATTTTTCTCTAGTTAAAAGATTCTTTTAAGACCAAATGAAATCTAGAGAATGAGTTAGCTTAAAAAAATGTTACACAATTCAGCTTAATAATTTTAAAACTCCAGTGAGATCAGTTAAAACTCACTCACTCAGTTAAGATAACGTAAAGCAAAGATCAATTCATAAAATAAAAATGAAAGTACACTTCACAATATCCAAAGATAACATGCACTTTGCTTTAAAACTAGAATGCAATTTAAATAACCTTAATTTTGAAATGATTTCAATAAATAGAAATATAAAGGATTTTTTTATTTAAAATTTAATTACTAAGTATACTATGAACCATATATTGATTTATCCAATTTACACATTACAGTAACACCCCCCACTTAATGCGTAGGATATGTTCCATCAAAGTAGAGCGTAATGCGAAACAGCGCTAAACGAGGCTATCTTAACATGTAAATAATGGGGTTAGGGGAAGATAGATAGAAAGTTGGTTAGGAATTAATTTTAATAATTGTTTTTTTAATAAAAATGAAACCAAACATTTATTTCTTACAAAAATAAAAACAATATAAACGAATATTCATATGAAAACAAATAAAATTCTAAGTCAGTCATATCATTCAGTCTTTCTGTGTTTCCAATTTTCTGTCTTTTTGTCAAGAAGGCATCTTGTTGAAGTTGCTAAATTCAATGCAGCACTAATTTGAGATTGACGTTCACCAGAATCTAAATCTTCTAATCGTTTGCATTTTAGTTTCCAGGGAAATGCTTTTTCTGGTCACTTTCTTTTCTTGTTTTTCATTATTACCCATAATAAAAACTAAAGATCATAATATTTGTCACTGTATTAATTGTTACAGTATTATATAAATTTATACTTACAATAATGTCAACAAATGTTTCAAATGATAAAAATGCATCTGTACAGCACCGCACCAAACAAGAAACACAACTACACTGCTTCGGATATGTTATGTGTATGTGTGTACATATTTTGAAACGTACAATTTCGGGGAATCCCCGTAGCGCTGCGAACAATTTCGGGGAATCCCCTGGTTGAAATAAAAAAAAGAGCACTAAACTGAAACAGTGCTAAACGAAACAGCATTAAGCGGGGTCTTACTGTATGTTAAAGAATTACAAATTATAAAAATGTACACAACAAAAATACTCAGATATTAAAAATTTGTATTTTAAAAATTACCTTTTTCTTCTTTGTAACTCCATGAATCAAGATTTAAACTGTTTCGAGTACTATACAAAATACAGTATGCAAGAATCAAACCATTTGGGTATTTAGGAGGTTGCCAGTTAAGTCTAATAGAGTTTGCATCAATAGGAGACCATGTCAAATCTTGAGGAGGTGAAGGCACTACAATGAAATACAAACTTCTAAATAACAAGTACAGAAAAAAAAAATTTTTTTTAACCCTTTCGGGACAAAGGACAAACACTTGTGCTAGGGCCAGATGTTTCTTTTGTGAGCATCACTCACAGGTCAGAGGGTTTATTGTAGTTAAGCCTAAATCCATATAAATACTGAAAAATGAACCCATTGTTTAATATTGTTCTGTACATTATACAAAGAGCATATGCTTTAAACATTTTGTACTTACATACTTTATTTACATAAGTCACTTTCTGTTTAAATACAATTTTTTAAATATTTTTTGTCAGTATTTATTTATTATTTAATGACTCTTAGCACCGTACATTTGAAAACTAAATTTGTTTCCTAAAATTATTTTTAGTATGAAAAGTGTTAAAACAGGAACAACATGATATACGTATAATGTTTATTAAATTCAACTCTGACAAGTAAAAATTTTTAAATTTAAATGGGGGATAAATAATTCCTGATACACTGAAATTTGTTTTTTTTGGGAGGGGGGGAGATTAACACATTTCAATTAGCTTAATAAAAAAAATTCCCTAGTAAATTTAAAATAAAAAGATTTTTTAACATAAAATATTTATATAATTTACTTATTTGTAGCTCAGTTCATCTAAAGATGTATTTACACTTCATGGATCTATTTTGACTGAAAAAGGAACTAAAAACATGCTAAAAAATTATGTATTTTTAAACGAAGTAGCATATTAATTTACTAGAACATAATTTTAAAGGTAAAACAAATAAAAAAAAACTTACAAGATTCTTTAGTTCTGCACTCCACTGTTGGACTGAAAGGACCTTGGCGTTTATCCACATCATGCGAGCGGACAGCAAACTCGTAGAGAGTGTAAGGTTGCAAATCCGTTATTAAAACCTCATTATTTGTACTAATTTGGAAGATGAGAAACATAAATTACAATAGGTACTAAATACAATTATATATACTACATTATAAGACCATTTAATAGTTAGCTACTAGTTTTATTAATATCAAAAAATAAGCATACACATATAAATCATTTTTCCAGAACAAATAAAACTAGATTTTTAACTGACACATTAACAATTTTTTTGTAAAAAAAAATGAGAAAACATAAAAACTTTAAAAAGATAAGCTGGGAAAACAGAATTTCTTGATTAAGTTACTTGTGTGCATTGAAATAAGTGGATCACAACACAAAACAAATTGCATACAAAAATATAAAGAAAACCACTAACAAGAACTTGATAAAATTTTAAATGCTTAGTTCTATTCAACAACTCTACTCTTTTTCAGGGTGAAGAAATTCCAAAACAAAAAAAAAAAAAAAATTCTGAAAAATTTCAAGGGGGAAAAAATCTTTATGGGGTTTTTTAGTAGTCAAACAGAAGGGAAAATAAAATCAATTCTATCAACAATGGAGCAGGGGGTATAAATACACACATCAACAGAAAAACATCGTCATACCTTCGAATATAAGAGATAGATGATTCATTGACTAGGCCGCTGGCAAAGACAGGATGATAACGAACAGTATAGTAACTAATATTTCTACTTGTTTCAGGAGCTTTCCATGTGAGACGGATGTGAGTTGAGCTAGTTGGTTCTGCTTCCAATTGATGCGGAGGCTCCACAACTGCAATAACAAATCAAAATAAGGAATGCATTACATCAAATCTATAAAACTTAGCACGTAACTAAATTAAAGTTAAAAATTTTGCAGAATAATCTACTTCTTTCTCAAATAATGCACAAGAGAACAGTAGAATTTTCCATAACACAATTCATATACAATATATCCTATCACCAAAACTAAAATATAAATAGCATATTTACTTGCATCTAAGCCACACTATTTTTCCAGTTTCAATGTTACTAAAAATTGGGTACAGCTTAGAATCAAAGGCAAAACATTTGTTGAGAGGAGGAAAAAAAAAAATTGAGTTTCCACCCCTTTCCAAAGGAAAAATATAACCGTCCATTCTGGCCATTTGCATTGATGACTTATTCCATCCTGCAGTTTATATCTCCAGTATTCAGTCTATTCAAAACATTGATTATTGTCTGCTCGTATTTAGGAAATCTTTTTGTATATGCTTACTTTTAATCACTTAAACATCAAAGATAATAATAGCATCAAGACTAGCTCAATATGAAGTAAGTAAGAAACAGGAGGCAAATTTATATGCAGAAAAAAAATCTGAAACAGAGCAACAGCCACTGAAAATTTGGCACGGATGCAGCAAATACACGTTGATGGTGTAAACAAAAGGATATAATTTTTGTTTGTGTATAGTCTTAAATAATTTTTTTTAATTCTTCCATAGAACTTTTTAAAAAAATGTTGCATAACAAATGCATTGGATGGCACGGAATACGACATTAAGTGGGAAAATGGTGACACCATCCCCAATGCCGAAGTCAGCTGTGACAAATCATTTTTGAAACATGACACTGATGATCAGAGTAATTTTAGGTTCATGTATGTATTTCAAAGTTTTTAGTTTTTACTAAAATAAAAAAATAAAATTACTAACTTATTATTTTTACTTAAAATTTCTTTAATTTCTTAAGTATCAAATATTGATGAACCTTTTACACATTTTTTTTATTTTTTGTTTCTCAAAAACGTGTAGAGAATCAGGGGTGCAGCTTGGACTCCATGACAAAATTTTTCCACAGAAACATCTTGAATGTCTGGGGAACGGCTTAGATACAAGTAAACATGGTAAATAAAAATTCAAGCAACTATTTCTTAAACATTAGAATCTATCTCAAAAAAATTATGAAGGAATCAAATACTCAAACATTAAAACTTCAGAAATATAAAATATACATCAATTGATCCCTACACATTTTTAAAACATAATTAAATTTTAAATATATATGTATTTATGGTTTTTCAGGAATTATGAGAGTCCTATTTGTCCTACTTTAAGTTATGCACAATATAAAATAATTAAAACAAAAGCACAAACTTTATATGAAATTATTTCGCCTTAAATAGAACACTATGTAAAACAAGTTCACATTAAAATGTCACAAATACCATATCAAGCTCAAAATATTAAATTGCTAAAGATTCATTAGGGACATATATTTTGCAGCAAAATCTACCTTATTTTATCAGTAAATGCAACAGGACACATTCAGATAACATTTAATTAAAAAATATCTATTCTAGCCAATGTTCCAAGTAAACAAAACAGCACATACTTTCTACTGTCTCAGCATCAGGATTGTCCCCGGAAGATGTGATGATTTTACGTACAGCTTCTTGGCTTTCACCCTTTTTGTTGAAAGCAACTACGTAGACTTCATACCATGTTTGAGGAGCTGCAAATATTTAATGCAATAAATATCTTCAAAAACAATGCATTAAGAATATTAAAAATAATACAAATTATTTGACAACTTTTAAACAAAAATAATTACAAAATAAATATAAAGAGTAAAATTACTTCTAACTTTTAAAAGCTTTCTTAATTTTTAATATTTCTTTAGTGAAATCTTTTGTAGTTATACATACATTGTTACTAATTTATTTTCACTTTCAATAAGTATATCAATAACTGATCAATTGAATAGAACAAAAAGGAAGTTTAAAAACTATTTTAGCATTATAAATTTAAAATTAATGTTTACAGTTAATTAAAATACACAAATTTAGTAGTAAATATATTTGCGTATTTCAATTAACATTCCATACAAGTATAATGCCAAAAGAGTGCCAACAAAAATAAAGAACTCAAATCATTTTTATTTCCTTTTGTTTTGCATAATTCGAAAGCAATTTACATACTGTGAGAACTAAATACTATTAAAAATGATATCTGATAGTTTTCTTTTTAAGTAACAAATGTATTAAAGTGGATTTTTAAGTAATCTGTGTTCAGAAATACAAGAAATATAATTTTACACCCTTTCAATTCTAGTTTTCAAATTTTTTAATTTTAGAAAAAATTTATCACAATTAAATACATAATGTAACGGTGGTCAGTTAAATTAGTTGAAAAGGTACAATTTTTTTACATGTAAACTTGTCCAAAATTGCAATTTAAAAAAAAAATAATTTAAAGATACATTTTACTAAATACATAAAAACAAAATTCTTTATCAAATCTGGTAATTAACTTTTCTGAGCATGGTATATATTTTTATTTAAATGGTACAACTCAAAAGGATACGAGGGTAACTTAATAACTAAAGATAAACTTGTTAAGTTATTAAAAAATTTTCAATACTTTTAAATAGCCAACAGTGCTTTCCAATCAAAGTACAGTAGTGGTTAATATATAGAATATTTTACCTAAGTCAAAAAGGAGGAACTTGGTAGCATTGGCAGGTAATGTGATACGGCGCTTCAACGGCTTATTCTGTTGCCGATATGAGAGATAATAGCCATTTACTGGATATGGATTATCTGATGGCATGATCCATTCCACTTGAAGAGAAGTGTTGTTCAAAACAGTAAGATGCACAGTAGGAGGAAGGGGCACTGGAACAACCATTACAGTTAAATCACTCATTACAGCTAAATCACTCATTAATCACTTGTTGTGAATTCAAGGAAAATAATCATCTAATGGTATTAATTGAAAAAAAATCAATATGCTTATACATATTGCTACACAGAAAAAAGTTAATCATTTATGTTAGATACACAGGCAGAGGGAAGAACTTTGTGTGTGTGGGGGTAACTATTCAAATATCTTACTTTGCTTAAATTGTCTCATAACCAAGAGAAAATTTCAGATTAGGCAACTTTACCAAACACGGCAGTTATCATAATTTGTTATATACTTAACAATAGTATGTGAATTATTAATAAATAACACACACATGTGAACCATATGACTATCCCCTCATACAACATGGTATCATGAATATAACCGATTCATAATCACGCATTACAAGACTCGGAATTCATGGTGTGATTTCAAACCAGAAGATTTTTTAATTTAAACTTTCAAGTGACACTAGATGGCAATTGAAGTTCATTATATTATTGAATGATATTCTGCAAAGTATTGACTTTTAGTAAGTGCTTTAGGTTTTGATTCTTTTGTAATGATTGAGGAAGAAAGAATTTTATAAATGCAAATAGTCCATTCAATTCATTACACTTATGAAAGAGAAGAGAATTTTAGAACTAATTTGTTCAGATTTTTAAAGTATCAAATTTTTTTTCATCAGAGCTTATTTAATTGCATTGATGATTTTACATGAATTTTTAAATGAAACTGGGTTTAGCACAGAAAAATCCTCTAATCAAGTGCATCTTGCGAATGCATATAATTTCGGAATTTGCAGGTCTGGGAGAGTGTTTCTTTCTCTTTTCCTTGGTTCTTCCCTCTCTTGCTGCATTTTTTTAAAAATCAAAATAGGTTCAAAAAGTGAATATTTTTTATTACATATTTCAAATTTGCATATTAAATCTACATTTTAAAGTTAAAATATACAAAAAAAATTTTTAGAAGTTAATTTCTTCAATATAGAATTGGATCATAAAAACATAAAGGGGAACAGTGCGATTTGCACAGCTAGATAGTGGGAAAAAATGTATCTTCGCAGAAATTTTATGTTGTGCAAAATTTGCTATTTCTATGTCACACATGGAAAACGGGGGACACACAGCGAGAGGGTTCATGGGTTAAATTAAAAAATAACTGAGTAAATTTAAGGGACATAAAAATCATTAAGTTGAATTTTTAAACTTAATACAAAAATAAAGATTATTATAAAATTTTATATTTTTGTTTACAAAAATTAATATTCCCACATGCAAGCATTATGAACTAAGAGAAAATGAATCTATATATTTATTTTTTTTATTTACACAACTACGCCAATAATGCTTTTTAATCTAAATAATAATATTATGTAGATAGACAATCAAGTTCATACAATATTTTTTACACTTAATGTATTTCAATGCAAATACAAACAAAATTTAATCATACCCTTTGAACTGGAGAGTGGGGGCATTTCAAGCACCACCCATGGCCACGCTTCATCCGAGAGAGAAGGAAAACCAGCTTTGGTGCCACTGAGTACTCGTACATCGTACTTCTGTTTCGGGGTTAAGCCTGTGGATGAAAAATAAAGGTAAAAACATTACATATATAAATAGTTAAACATAAATATTAGTGAAGGCTTTGAATACAAGACAAATATTTAATCAGTTACTCATTAGGTATTTTAACATTGTAAAAATAGAAGCTATGACAATATAAATGATTAGATGCTATGACTAGATTGCAGTAGCAATATATTTGCATAAATATTTAATTTATTTAAAAAAATCCATTTCATCAAACAAATATTAACAAGACTTAAAATTATTAAACAGAAATGGCTTTCCATAGCATGCATGTATACAGTATACTGCTATAAAAAATTTTAAACTGTTTTCCTTTGATATTAAAATTGTATTGCAGCTGGAAAAATTGTTGGTGAGCCAAGAAGGGTTTATTCATTCAATAACAGTAAATGTATAGGAGTGACCTTGTACTAAAAACAGTTGCTTCTAGAAAACTCCAGAAAGTCAAAAACTACTTATTTGAAGATAAAGCCAAAGAAGGTTTTCCATCGACTGCATTACAACAAAACAGGGAAGGATAAGGAGAGTCAAATGACAACGTATTTTAATTGCTTTATGTGAAATTGTGATCAATATTTGAGAGCGACCCATCCAATACAGAGTGCCATAGGACCTGGGTTTGAGTCCTGGAAAAGGATTGAATGTTTGAAAATGAATAGTGCCTCCAAGGAATGGGGGTATAATAAATAGCTGTCGAGTTACAAGTCCTCTCATGAAGTTGGTGGAAGGGGAAGAGAGGTACCAGGGTCGTCAGGGGCAAAACAGTGGTGAAAACAAGTTAAAACTTACTGTTACCTGCATGGTGCTCAAAGCTACAGCTAACGACAGGCATGCATCCAGCCCTTTGCCACGATGAATTTCATGGGCCTTGATCTGACACCATTAGACAGGTGGCATAAGCAACATTTCGGTAACAATTCAATATGTGTTATTGTGGATTTATTTTAATGTGTTAACTTCCTTTTTGAAAAATTCATAAAATTAACAGTATGTTTATTTTTGGCAGTATATAACTACTACTTTCTATTAATGATGATCTCTGTAATTTATAAAAGATGGAAAATTAAGAAACTTTTATAAAATGCTAGATATTAATAATGATAGTAATTTTATAATATATATATATATATATATATATATATATATATATATATACTAGAGGACCCGACAGACGTTGTCCTGTACACGCATCTTAAATTCAAAAATTCCAAATTTTTTTGAATAAACTTTAACAATCTGGACCGTTTTGAGTAAAATTTGTATTAAAAAGTTATTACAATGTAATTATGTGCCAAGTTTTATACTTCTGGGTTGCTTAGAAGTGAAACACACACTAACTATTTCCGATAAGAAATAATTTGAAATAAAAAAGTTTAATAATGTGTGTAATCAATTAGCTACACAAATAGATTTGAAGATTAGGTTAATAGTTGTCAACGCACGCGTGTAAATTTAATAGAAAATCATGTAAAATACTCACTTCAATTGCATACTAAATTTGGAGAATGTATAGTTTTTTATGCACACTTCAAAACTCTTCAAACACTAATTACATCTGAATGTAATAACTTAATTAACACACGATTTATTTCAACAAAATAATAACACGAAGTGACAAAATATTTTCCCGAAATGATCACAGCACCAAATGTCAGGACCAACTTGAATTATAATAAAAGATTTTTCAATATTCTATACTGCGATCGTAGCGCAGTCTGCCGGATCCAAGGTAAAACATTCCAAGATCAACAATTTATAAATAAAAAATTAATTAAATAAACATTTCTAAACTGAATTATAAATCTAAATCATTCTCGAGTCAGACAAAAACTTTCATCAAAATCGGTCCAGCCGTTTAGGAGGAGTTCAGTTACATAAACACGACCAGAAGAATTACATATATAAAGATTATTTAAAAAGATATTAATTAGAAACGCTAAAAAGCGTGTATCGTCTGCATTTTCGTAACAATAAAGACTGAGTTTGGCCAGTTTGGCTGAAAACCAATTTTCGACACCAACTTACGTCTTTTTCAATTCCTACTTTTAGCTCACGATCTCTATACATATTTTATTTGTTTGTTTGTTTATTTATTTATTTATCTTGGTGGAATTTTCAATCGTTAATAAAATACATTTTAAAGCACTCAATTGAGCTGAAATGTAATGTACATGATTATTTTGGATGACAATACAATAATTTAATTATAATTAATAAAAATTAATTTTGATTAAAACTAATTATTTAAAAAATTACAAATACAGCCACATTGGCAACCCTTTTGGCGACTTATGTCAAAATTTGAAAAGGTTTTTTTCATTCAGTTGAAAGGAAATTTTATATACACGACTGTTTTGGATGACAATACGATACTTTAATGATAATTAATAAAAATTAATTACCACTTAATGTTGTGATTCTGTCGTATGTATATACATACTTGTATTAATTGCAACTATTTAATAAAAAGTAGCTAAATAAATTTTTCTTGATTGATCTAAGTAGGAATTGATTAAAAATTTTTTTATATTACTTGTTTACAACAATAGCATTGTTACAACAATGCAGGTGAATATTGAGTTGTATTTTTTGAATGTTTTCAGTTAATATCTTTTTAACTAATTGCGATATCGAACCGAATTGTGAATCTAAACCATTGTCGAATTTACTTAAACCCAGACAAAAAAATTTCATCGAAATCGGTCCAGCCGTTTAGGAGGAGTTTAGTGACAAACACACAAAAAGAAGATTTTTATATATAAAGATATATATAGATTGCATGAAAACACCCTAAAGACTCACCAGTTATAGTATACTCGGTAGCTAGATTAGAAGAACGAACTGTAGAAGAAGCTTGTTTATGTTTGCGATAATAAATACGGTGTCCTGTTATGATACCACGTGCCTTGGACATTGGTAATTGCTCCCATTGTACATGAAGTGTGGTTGGACTAATGCTGGAAAGTGTTATTTTTGGTGCAACAAGAGGAACTAGACAACACAAAAAGATATACACAACTAGTAAATCACATAGGTACTATTATTCCATACAAAACACTACAAATTTTCAAGTATCACAAAAAAGCATCAAAAGAAATTTAACAGCACACAACTATGGAAAAAGATACTTTTTTTTTTGATAATTTAGGGTAATTATTAATTGAGATTTCACTCTTACACTTCCAATGCAAAATGAAAATTTCTTAAAAAATTATAATTTTTATCTATACATGAAAAATATTTCTAGATAAAGTAAGTCCCTTTCAGAAATAATCATAAAATTCTGCTTAAAAACTGCAATTTTCATATACAATTTCTATCAGTTACACAAATAAAAGATCAAAAAGGATATCCTAGGAAAATAAATTACGGTGGAACACCATTAATTTGGATTTAACAGGGCTTTATGTTCGCTAGATTAAACAAAATCCAAGTCAAGATATATAGCTAAATATTCTATACAGCAAAATGAATATGTATTTCAAAATAAGACAACAAAATGATAAATAATAACTTGGTGTTTTGTTTGCTTTCAGTTATTATGAATATTTTTAAATGGCTGTCTAGATTAAGCAATATCTCATTGAATAGGACCCAAACTAATAAATGTTAACCATATTAGAAAAGAATCATATAATACTATTTTAAATATTACTTCATTTACAATCACTGAAAAAAGACTTACCATCCTCTCCTGTCATTTGTACTATAGGTTGAGATGGCTCACTGGCACTTTTATTGCTGTAGGCCCTAACATAAAATGTGTAATTTGAGTAAGGCTTCAAACGTTCAATCAACAGAGATGTATTCACAGCTACAGCATCTTGCTCAATACCACCTGCAAAGGAAACAAACTAATAATAAACATTTCTGAACAGATTTAAATATTTTTTTACTTATTTACTTAAACTTCAAAGCCACACAAGAGACCTAGTTATTGTGAATCTCAGTCAACAAGAATGGCATCCCACTCGCTTAATTTCTTCACCAGACCAATGTAAGGTCTTTCCAGCTTTGACAGGTTAAGAATTGACCCCTCTACACAGTACAGGTCTTAAATAAAACTAGGATCCGAACTCATGACTCGACAAACTGGCCCCAATTCCACAACCCTGATCACTCAGCTTGGATGGCACATTGTAAATACTTAAATATTTATATTCCATTTATAAAACAACCTATTATAAGAGAGACCTAGTTTTAAGAAATGAAGCAAATATGCTAAACTAAAATGTTCTCATGTGAAAAGAATTAAATCCCTTTATATATATACAGTAGAATGTCGTTTATCCGAATCAATTGGGACCGAACATCATACGGATAACCGAAAACCAAATGCGATCCCTGTAGTATATGAAACCACACTATACGAATATTGAAAATCATCACGTGCGAGAAACACGCTTGAAGAAAAAGCAAAACAGGTGCAAAATATCACAATTTTACTGTTATTGTGGAAAATAATCACTTATTTTTCGCTGTACCATAGTACACCTTTATTTTTTTGCCACAAGGTTTCCGAAAAAACTGGTTTGAATATTTCACACTCCGAATAATTAACATTCGGATGAATGACGTTCTACTGTACAGTAATACCCCGAACTTAAACAACAGGTGGGACTGAGTGATAACCACGTAAGTCGAATCTGCATAAGTCAGGGTATAATTTTGCATATAAATATATATAAATTATTTTTAATTGAGGCCAGCGATGAAAGAAAATAATTAAGAAAAAAAAGTTTAATAAATTCTTGGATAACACAAATACAAAATCGTAAACCAGATTTATTTTGATGTAGAAGGTTTGATAAAATCTAGCAAAGTAGTTTGCCAGCTCAAAGATTTTTTGTTCTCCCACAAAACTTCCTTGTAGCATGCTACAATTTTTTTTTATTCCTTGTGTTGTTGAAAAAATATGCTCTTCGTAGAACTCAATATTTTCTAAAATCTGAAGCCCATTTTTCAATTAAACTGAGGCCTTCTGTCAAATTCCCGGCTGTCATTCCATCTTCTGATTGAACTGCATCTTTAAACTCGTTCCTCAATGTCTTGCTCATGCATTTCTATGAGCTCATCAATTGTCAGCTTCTGATCGCGGGAATCTAGCAGTTATTGAATGTCATCGCTGTCCACTTCTAAATTCATTTGCCTACCAAGATCGATAACTTCCTCAGGCTCAGGCACTGATTCCATCTGAGATTCAAAGATGAAAAAAAACCCAATCCAATGAGATTTGATGTAACTCCACATTTGCGTAAGTTTGGGTACCTAAGTCAAGGTATTACTGTATATATATATTACACATAAAATTAAATATCAATCAGAAAATTATAATCATCAAACTTAAACTAATAAAGTGAAAACAATCATGTAAAAAAATCTGGTGTTATAATTTTTTTAGAAAACAATAAAGAAAAATAATTATTATTACACAAATCTTTTTTTAAAAAAATCAATGCAAGAAAAAAAGAATTTTCTAATAAAAATAACAGAAAATTCTATTCTATTATAAATAGCACTAATTAAATATCTGCATCATTTTATTCTTCACACAATGGCAACAGAATTCATGAAAATGTTTTCAAACACAATACATTTTCAAAACCAAGTGTAATACAAATGACATATTAACACATATCTTTTAATATTAGCAACTATCAAAGACAGCATTTAATATTATGGAGCATATTGATAACTCCCAATTCAACTCCACACAACACAAATTCAACAAAATACTTTTTGTATTTTTTACCCTAGTTATCATTTTCCTAGACAAAGGATGGGTGGGCGTTGCATGTTTACATGTGTTCAAACACGTAAGATATCTGCTACATCAAATACTTTATTTCAGTATATTCAATTCCAGTTCATTATGAAGAAGTTATTTTTCTTGCATCTTTTTAATAATAAGAAAATCAGGTACAAAAACATAAAAAGTTTAAAATCAAAGTAGAAATGCAGAAAAACCATTAACAGTTTTAAGGCTACTTTTTGTTGACTTAGAATTTGATAAAATAAATAGCTGTAAGTAGCAAAAAATCGCAATTTCTATTTTTAAATTATGTCATAAAATGTGCTCATGTGTTTTTTAATCAATACTTTTCAAATATTCAATTTTCTTTCAATCTTAGTATTTAGTTGTGATAAGAAAAGCCTATTTGTCAATTCAAAAGATGCAATGTTCATAATCACATTTTGCAAGCAACAAATAAATCAATATTTTAATTCATTGATAACTATATTATAATAATGTTTAATTGTGGAAGTTACCATTTGATGGAACATAATGGACAGTATAGGCTTGTATGGGAGCACTGGGTAAAGAAACGACTGGCTCCCATGAGAGTACAATGGCACTGCTTGACATGGTAAATGCTTTTAAACCAGAAGGAGGTTGAGGCTGATCACCTGAAAACAGAAATTACAAAATGTCTAAAATCAAATTATCTGCAACTAAGCTACAATATATTTAGCACAAATTTACCATAGTTTAACACTCAATGCCTTAGTTTAAAATTAATAACTAAATCTGGGGTTGGCAACCTATGGCACATGGTACAATCCTCGGTGGCACTCTGCACTACTCAACAAATCTTGAGTTTTTGAGTTGATGGAAATTGATAAATTTGTACAATGGACCTTATTTAACAAACATCTTCAGAATTATGGACATTCATGGAATTACGAATAAACCTGAAAGATAACACTAAAGATACATTTACAACTGTTTTGTAAACTACAAAATGTCATTGCTGGAGCGATTTAATTATTCATAGAGAGAAAATTGCTTGTGTTTTTGCTTTCTGCTTTTGGTTCTACATATCTAAGCAAAAAAAGTCTTTCCTCATATGAAAAATATTTCGAATCCACAAAAAAAAATGTTTAACAGCTGAATACTCAGAATTGTGTCAAATTGAAAGTTCCACATTATACCACTGACTTTGCGATATGAAGATGGAGCGGTGCAAGCAGTAAGTTGGCATTAAAATTTTTATACTTTGAATTTTTCTTATTTTAATAAATATTTTTAAAGTACTTAATATATGTACAACTTGAAATTTTTTAAATTTTTGTTAAAGAAATCAATAAATTTTACACTGTTTATTTTTATGTTAAGAAATATCTTTAAATGATGTAAAATTAATGTAGAACAAAACTGATAGAATGAAGTATAGAACAAATTATTGGTCTCTATTCCCTAATTCTGCATGCATTATTGTGGGTATTGAATAGTTTAAAAAATGTCCTACCTTGTGGCATGCTGAATCGTATTGGTAGAGTGGTGTGGCACGCCACAGCCAAAAAGTTGTTAATCCCTGATCTAAATCATTGCATGCCATCATTATCAAAACAATATTAAATAATGCAATATTTACCAAAAAAAAAAACACTTATCCTGCACTATGTATTTTGCCCACTAATTAATTATAAGTATGTTTACAAATTTCACCATTTCTACTAAAACATACAACCTATTTCTTTTGTAAAAATAAACATGTTATAGACATTATTTAAGATGCATCAATTTTTAAAAATTGTCATATAATCAACAATATATAATAATATATTTATAAAAATAAAACCAAAATGCATTTGTGAACCTTAAATTTAGCTTCAGTATGAACATACATTAAGGAAAGCTAACATTTTCTAATGTTGTAGGAAATTTTTCCAAAAACCCAATCAGAAACTAAACAATTGAAAGTTAGAAATGACTATAAATGCATACATTGCGAATAAGTTATATAACTCAAGAATTCTAATTTAATTCAACATTCATAAACAGTAAAAATCTACCTGTCTTTTGGAGACTAGATTTTTTTTCTAAAATGTCTACCTTTAGTGTATCTATGAAATTATAAAATTATGAACATTGGGGGATAAATATGTTTCAAAAGTAACTTCAGAAAATTATCACTTTCCTTCAAGTTTTAAAGAGCATTTCTACGGTTTATTATTTTGCAAATAAATTGTAAACATGTTTCACAAATTACAACCCATTTTTTTACTGATAAGATAGAGGAGGGGTTGGCAACCTTGTAGCAGTTGTGTATATACCAAACCAATCTACCAATAAAATTCAGGATGCTGCACAGTAGGAAATATTGGAAACAATTAAATTCCCACAGTAATACAGGCCAAGATCTTTAATATATATTAATTTTCATCATTTAAAGATATCGTTAACATAAAAAATAAACAGCTTGAAATATAACTATTCCTTCAATACAATTAAAAATTAAAATTGTTCACATATTATGTATTTTTTAAACATATTTATAACTGTAACAAATAAACAACATAAGATATAAGTATTCCTTCAGTATAGTTACATTAAAAAAAGAAAATATTTTCATGTGAATCATATTTGTGCATTGTTGTTCTTATCACAATATTAAGGGCAGGGGCGTAGCTACTGCCATATCAATGGTACAAGGCCCCCAACAAATGTAAACAAAAAATTGTATAATTTTATAAATAGTTCCATTAACAAAGCTTCCATTTTTGAAAAAGAGATGAAAGGAATTTTGATACAGGGCCCACTCAGGGCTAGCTACGCCAGTGATTAAGGGTATAATTTGTGCTCGCAATTTGACGCAATTCTAAATGTTCAGTTGTTAAACAACCTTCTTTGTGTGCTCAAAATATTTTTCATTTGAGAAAAGATGTTCACATAGATACATAAAACCAAAAGCAGAAAACAGAGTACACGTAATTTTCATCAAACACACACACTGTTGATATTTTGTGAGAATTATCTTTCAATTTTTTAATTCAACAAGCTCCATTTCAAAATTATCAACTTTCGCCTATTCAAAAACTAACAAATTTATAGTGTGGTGTAATGTGCCACTTTAATTGTGACACACACCAAACCTGACATGAGTGCTGCAGGTTTCCGATGCCTCAGAAAGAGCTTTTAGCAATATATATATAAGATATAGCAACATAACTTTATTTCAGTGCTTAACTTGCCACAAGTATAATAGTAATGTGAAAACAAACGTACAACACTATATATCTTTAATTCTGTGAATAAATTAAACACAAAAGAAATACTTAAAAATACACTTCACTTAATACAGGAGGGGGAAGATCTTTTGAGATACATTGCCCATTAAATAAAAAACCTTTAAAAAAAAGTATAGTTTATAATAAAAGACTTGTAAAACTAATTATCCACCTACTTGAAGCATTCACTTGTAACCTAGCTGCAGAAGTGGTTGTTCCAGCCCCATTGGATGCCACACATTGATAGATCCCAGAATCAGTGGTAACAGTCTGGGATATCACTAAGGTGTTCCCAGGTTTGAGTTTTATTCTTCCATTTATATACACTTGTTCGCCGTCTTTCAGCCATTGTATGGAGGCTGCAGGGATGCTTTCCACCTCGCAATCAAATCGCACCGTCTGAGCAGTCGGAATTATCTGGCTTACAGGAACTTTTAAGAATTTTGGTGGCACTAGCAGAGGAAAAACAACCAAGTATACTAAATGCGTAAAATAAAAAATTGAAAACTAACAATACACATAAGAATATTTTTTTAACAAAATTCAATACATTAAAAAACAATAATTAATGAGTTTATTTATTTATATTTACATAAACTATTGATTTTCCAAAACACAAATCAAGATGTTTAAGTCATTTCTGATGAAACTGAATAACATAACTGACACACAATTTATTAAGTGTTACACACGCACCTATAATTTCGAATTCTATAGGCATTATTAAGTTCAAAGATTCAAATACTTGAGTTTCCAAATAATTATCTTATCAAAAGAACTGACTTTAATGACAACATTGCAAACAACTTTTTAAATGCACGATTATTGTGATGATAAATCTACAGAAATAATGAACAAGGAATAGCATCTTCTTCCTCCCTGCTAGAAACCTATTAAGGAAGAAGTAATAAAATATTTGGATTGAGATGATGGATCAACAAGATTTCCTGTTCTGATTAACTTTTATTAAATCAATTACTATATGAGAAATTACTATTTAATTTGTTGTAGTAACTATTCTTTTTGTTGTGTTTATATATATTAGGGTTTTAATCCTTCCAGAAAAATAAATTTTAGAGAAAACCTGTTTCCCTCACAGATGTAAATCAGAAGCCTAACAAGCTACACATGTTTTTTCCTTGTCTCAGTGTATTTGTGTGTGTTACCGTCCCTTCTTGTTCCAGTATTGCTTCGTAATATGTCTTCTCCAATAAAAAAATTTATATTGTACTACTCTGCCATAAATAGATTATTTTGGAACACTACACCACACATTATAACAATATATGTAAGCCGTATTTTTAATCTGTTCCCTGCCTGTTTTACTCTAACATTTCTATTCAAGCTACTATGTTAAGATACCAGGTAAATGTCAACATAGACTGGTGTTTTTGACCTAGTCTGAGACAAGTGTGACTCTTGAAATGCAAAAATCTAAATATATATTTCTTCTTTCAATGGAAGTTAAAATAATTAAATCATTCATTTTAAAAAAAAGATTTTAAATATGCAACCTCATCTCTAACTGAATCAAATTTAGTTTGCAATATAATATCCCTCAAAATACAACACATACCATGGACAGTAAGTGGGACTTTTTGTATTGCAGTAGCGATTTGGTGTATATCTTTATTCACAGTTTTTGCTGTACAGATATAGGATCCACTGTGATTAGGTTGTACTTTGGGAAAGTAAAGGTTTCCACTCCTCAGGAAATGATCAGGTATCTCTTCACCATCTACAATGCACAAAATACATATTTTACACATAAAATATATTTTAAAAAAACTTTTACGAATAAATAAATGCAAAAGAAAAGCATTGCTGAAAAAAAATGTGAATTGTTTATTAATGTACCATTTTGAAGCAACATGAAGACTAATCATGAAAGACCTCTTAATTTAAATCATTGGTTGCAAGGAAAACATCAGAGCCACACTTACCAAACATCTCTACCACATTAACATGAGAATTTTGAGTTTTGGCACATTTAATGTGCTTCAGCCGCTTTCTGCAATGAGTGTAAAGTGGAATCAGAATTTGATTCCTTGAAAGAATTGAAACAATTTAGGTTAAAAGTTCATTAATATGCCCATTCAACTACTGAGGTTGAAAAAAGAAGACAAAGAAAACTTAGCTTACAACAGATTTCATCTAACTCCATTATTAGAAGTTCCTGAAAATAACTCAGACACATACATATAGAATAACTTTTACATATAACTAAATAGATTTGATACAACTAACATAACTTGCAATACAAAAAAAAACAAACTAAATAGCACAAATGAAAAAAATCTGCTGCCAATTTGAATCTTAAATTAATCTCGAATTTTATCTTATTTTATTTCATATTCTTTAAATTAATAAAAAACCAACCAAAGTTTTTCACCCTTTAAGTCTGACATACAAGAAAAATCAAGCGGAAAAACCTAAATTATATATTATATTTAATCTTTATGAGTTCAATTTCATAATGAGAGTGAATGAATGATTATTAATGGTGCACTATATTCAGCTACAAGAGGACTTTTGGTGACGGACCTCATAACTTTGAACCATGGTCAAGTGACAAGGACGACACCTGAGCTGGCACCTTCTCTTCTAACTACCACACCAACGAGAGGATGTTTGAGCCTCGAAATATTTTTGGCATGCATCACACAGCCCCCTCTGCCCGGTGGGTCTTCAGCAGAACAAGGCTGAAACTCATGACATGTCAGCCACAAGTCCATTACCTTCACCACTAGGCTACTGTGGCCATTTCATTATGAGAATAGAAGGAGGGATGTACTTGTCTTAAACATACAAATTTTTCTTTAAATATTCATAACTTAATGAAAAATAGAAACATTAATAACATAACTATTTAATCATATAGTTTCTTTACCTTCTCTCTTCCAACTAAGCTCAACTGTAGGAAAGCCATCAGCAAGACATTCAAGAACTATGGGCTTGTTAGCAATAGCCGTCACTTCTTCACCAGGGCTCAAAAATACTGGTGATTGGAATTGTTCAATTCCTACAATGCAATTTTAAAAAAATGTTACTGATGAAGGAAGATGATTATAAAAATGAAATATTATGCATTATGAAAAATAATATATATGCATTATGAAATCAATTTTATAACATATTTCAAGTTATAAGTAAGCAAAAAAGCAAATTTGAATATTAAAAGTTGTAACTTATCATGCACAAAAAAAAAAAAAATTGTACTTCCCAAGATTTACAAAGTACATCAAATACGGAATTAACAAAAAAAAATTTTTTTTTTTTTCTTTAAACATGTACTAGAAACATTTTTTCTGCTGAAAGAAATAAATATCTCCCCTCTCAATAATTAATTTTACTTGAAAGAATTGTACCCAACACAATGTATGAATTTTACTTAGCTAAGCAGTAAGAAACAAAGACATACATAAGAGGATTGATTGTCCTTGTTTAATGTCAACTCATTGAAACTGGTGCAATGTGAAAAGTTAAGAACTTTAAATTTAATTCAGAAATTTTATTGTAAAAAAAAATATGCAATTTATACATGAAAGATGAAAATTGTAACTGATCGAAGAACTGCGGATTCTGATACCTGTATTCCATTTAACTTGTTAAATATTTTATCAACAATCTTAACGATGACACTTTTATTTTAGCTATAAATTTTAGTAATTGGTTTTTTACATTATTTAATCAATTAAATTGTCTCAACTTTTAGCTCTAGCTCTTTAAAATATCAGGTTGAGTAAAAAGTTTTCCGCCAAGGGGAGATACCTCTGCATCAATAGCGGTCATTCCCATGGTAATTTATCTTTCTCCAAACGGATTTTTGCATTATAAATCAGAAAGTTGGAACTACACGACTGCGCAATTTATTTGTCAAAACTTTATTATCTTGTGCACTAAAAAAAGTGTTTAAAATGGAGCTATCACGTCAACAGATCAGAGTGATTATGTACTATCAGTTTCAAAATTAGCTCAGTGCAACTGAATTCCACAAAAAATGTGTGAAAATTTAGGTTTCAGTACTGTTTAAGATACAGTAAAAGTTTCGTTGCGAAAGTTCAAAGCTGAAAATTTCAACATTAAAAATGAAACACGTTCTGGCCACTCTATTGAGATTGATTGTGACTAGTTAAAGCAAATCATTGATCAAGACAGAAACGTTTCAACACAAACTATTGTGTTAGATCTTGACGTTTGTCAAAAAACAAAAGTTAATGCTCTCAAATTCATAAATCTAATGCTTAAGTTAAACCACTGGGAGCCTCACAAATTGACTGTTGAAGACAAGAGCAAGAGAAAAGCTGCCTGTTTGTTTCTGCTCAAAGATCAAAGGAAAAAGAACAAACGTTCTGGCCAAAATTGTGACCTGTGATGAAGAATGGATGTATACTACAACAGTAAAGACCCGTTAAGCAGGGTGGTCAGAAACCAGTTAAAGTTAGTGATGCCATTCACACAAAACGAAAAAGAGTTCAGAAGCAAGGTGGTTCAAGATAATGCCCAGCCACATGTTAAGGTGATGACCAGCTGGACGCTCAACTCACAGGAGTAAGATTTGATACGTCATCCACCATACAACCCAGACATGACACCTTTGGATTACTATTTGTTTTCACATCTGCAGCTACATTTTGATGGCACAATCTTCTGTTCAAATGATGAAGTCATAAATGAGGTTGATTGCTTTCTGAATTCGCGCACCCCACAGTTCTTTGCAGAAAGGATTTAAAAGTTGCCAAAACACTGGCAGACCATTGTAGATTTGTATCGAAATTACTATCCTCATTTGTATCAAAATTACTATCCTCATCAGCTTTGCAGATTTCGTATGTATTTATCATTTCATAAGATTGTTTTCTTTTGGTGGAAAAATATCCTATTTACTCAGCGTAATATATTGGTGATAAGATTCACAGCTGATTTGGCAGAGGTATATCCAATGCAGCAAGCTACTAGCTAAAATGGGTATTAAGATTCCTTGTACAAGTAGAGCTTATTTTATGTTCAAAATATTCGCTAAATTAAGAATTGGGTACATTATTTGAATACCATCATTGCCTAAAGTTACACAGTTAAAAAATAATTAAAAAAAGAATATTTTTTTAAAAAACCTATGGAGCAAAAAGATACAAAACTCACTGGGAAGCACTGTTAAAGCAGCTTCAGTGCTATTTCTCTGTCGTGCGATGTTCGAACAGTGACATTTGTAGTCACCTGCATCACTCAGTGAAACCCCAGTGATCTGCAGAGTACCTGAGGGTAGGAAGGTGTACCTGAAACAAAAAAAACAACCTAATAATTACTTCTGATAATTCAGAATTGTTGCAATGGTTCTACTTAATATAAGCTAGAATTAATTTGAAGTTATTTTTTCTATTATGCTAATTTTGGGTTTTTTTTTAAATCAGAAACAACTTACATTATATTGTCAACCTATTTCATAAACCAAAAGATGTTGCAAAATGTGACAATAAACAGCCAATTGTGGAAACTGTTTCCATGCAAGTTCAAACAGTAAAAATAATGTTAGTGTAGCTTTTTATGACCTTTTTTTAAAATAGGTTCTATGATGAAATTGGTCGACAGTACAACACATAAGCCAGAATTTCCTCCAAAATTAAGAAGGAATAGACTCGTTTGAAAAAAGTAACTCAAGAAAACATTCAACATTGTTTGACATAAGAGGTAGGAAAAAAAAAAAGAACTGTAAACTTTACTTTTTTTTTAATGAATATTCAAAACTTATTATATACGTCTTGTAGCATTATTAAGATTAGGAAAATAATGCCCTTTTCATCTGGTTTTCTCATGCAAGTCAAGTTCCAAAAAATTAAGATATTGTTAAAAATAAAATCCTTCTATTTAAATTAGCTATCAGTAGCATCTGGTCATACATCTTAGCAACACAGAAATTAAATTATGATCAATTAACATCTAGGGATTTATACAATATACATAACAGTAATATTCCCATAATTTTAATTTTATTAAAAGTGTTTACTTTTTTTTTAAAAAAAAATTAGAATTCCAAAATTAGAATTCCATTTGATTACACAATTAAACAATTAGGAGGGGGGAGGGGTGATGCCACATAAAAAATATCAATTGATGCTAATAGCTTCTATTATTAAATTTCTGCTATTGAAAAAAAGTGTCACCAAGGTGATAAACTTTCCAAGAAGTAAACAGTCTAAATCATAGGTTCTCAACAAGGGTGATAACCCTACCCCCTTGTGGGCATTTGAGGCTTTCAGGGGGGCAGTAAAAGACCCAGAGCAAGTTAGGAGGTTTTGAGATGGTATGGAGGGGCATGAGAAGATTAACCAAACAGTCTGAAAAAGACTAAAAAAAACATGATAATGTACTAACAATAGTAATGATGTATGTATATGTGATTGTATGTATTTAAAATTTTATATTCATGACAATAGCTATTTCAGATTTGCAAGTAAAAAAAAATTGGGGGCTTTAAAAAAAATATATTCTATTAGTAATAGAATATTTTTTTATTATTTAATTCTTGTTTTCACCATGTATTATGTACACTCTCATTTCTCTGTAGTGGGAGGGGGCAGTATCAAAACATTCATTAGAAAAGGGGGCGCCAGTTCGAAAAAGATTGGGAACTTATGGTCTAAATGAATAAAAACACCAAAAGAATAATAAAGAAAATGAACCAATACATAGAGGAGAAAATAAATTAACAAGAGTATTGTTAAAATTGCCTACCTGCTGTTATTTTGAGGTAGTTTTATGCCATCTTTGTACCATGAGATGTCTGCTGGAGGCACAGCATAAATTTGGCAACTAAAACGAGCCTGTCCACCTTCATGAGTAGTGAGCGGCTGAGGTTCAGACGTGAAGGTTTTGGACATGCCTTAGGGAGAAAAATTCAGAATCTTGACAATTAAAAAGATACTTTTAAAAATTATATACAACTTAATTCCTATTACTGAATACTTTAAGAGAAAAAGTGCTCAGCAAACTTACGAGCAAAAATCACACGTATAGGTCTGCTTGCGAGACTGCCCACTCTGTTTTTAAGCAGACAGGTGTAATTTCCATCCCATCTTCGCTCTCTCTTCTTCTGAGAGACTGTTCTTTCAATATATAGAGAGCCATTGGAGAGTATTTGGAAATGCTTGTCCCTTATGGTAACATCCTGGTGGAAATATAAAATATTAAGTATACAAATAAAAATTACATGCAGAGTAAAAGTTGATAGTTTAAATTTAGATAAAGAAAAAAAATCAAATTCAAATCTTCAATAAGCATACGTACATTAAAAAAAGCAGCATCTTGCATGCAATAAATCTGAACTGTTAAATCAGGGGTATCAAACTTGTAGCCCACATTGAGCATTTTTGTGGCCCAGTCAATATATTGACACACAATAATAAATAATAAAATGTCTAAATTTTTCCCGCAATAGGAAAGATAGTAGCAGAGAAGAGATGTTAAGTGTCAGGACGAAAACATTAAAATTTTTCTTTTAAACATGTTTATTATATAATGTACTAGCCGTTACCCACCCGCTTCACTGGGTATTTCACGATGTTGCATATATGTATACTGTTTATATATATATTAATTATTGATATCTAGCATTCAGAATTCGATTGTATTGAAAAATATATTTATAGCTGTTACACTCTCACCCCTTGATATAAAAAGAACATAAATTATAATATCTAATTTCTATTTATATCTAAAATCGAAGTAGAAAGATTTTTTTCGCTCACTTAACCTAATAATCAAGTGGATTTCCACCAAAGCAACTTTCAGTGGATCTCTACTCCATAAAATAAACATGAGTGCTGAATTTCAAGTCTAAATCTAACACAGCAAAAACGGAATTTTTATCATCAATACCTCGTTGACAGCATTCTTAGCGGATTCCAATTCAACAAAAGAGACATGCAAACCAAATTTTATTATTATAGTCTTAGCAGTTCAAAAACGGAAATTTTGTCTATCAATACGCCCCAATAACTTTCCCCCTGGAGTTGATTTCCGTAAAATCCATTCTTAGTGGAACTCTATTCAACTAAAGAAAAAAAAAGTGCTCAACAAATTTCAAGTAAGTGAGTTAAATTCAAAAACAGGAATTTTTCTATAACATGCCTTAATCCCTCGCAAACTCACTCCTTTGGGGATCCGTTTTCGCAAAAATCTTTGTAAAAGGAACTTTATTCCATGAACGGAACATACCTTCTAATTTTCAAGCAGGTGGTTCTATTAGTTGAAAAGCAGAAATATTTATCTATTACGCCCCTTAATCACCCTCAGTGACCCTTGGGAATTAATTTCCCCCAAAACTATTTTGTAGCGGATCTCTACACCATGAAAGGAATTAGCTTACCAAAATTTAAGACTGTACGTCTAACAGTTTAAAAATGGAAATAATTATCTATAACGCCCCTTAAGTCCCCGCAACGCCACTTAGAAAACGATTTACACAAAACCCATCTTATGACAGATCACTACTCAGTGAATGGAATCTGTTAACTCAATTTCAAGATTTTACGTCTAACAGTTTAAAAAAGGAGTTAATTGCCTATATAACGCCCCTTAATTCTCCACAACGCCACTTGGGGGTCGATTTTCACAAAACCCATTCTGTAGGGGATCTGTACTTTATGAAAGGGATCCGCTTATCAAATTTCAAGACGGTACGTCTAATAGTTTAGAAATGCTAATAATTATGTATAACGCCTCTTAAGCCCCCGCAACGCCACTTAGGAAACGATTTTCCCAAAACCCATCTTATAGCGGATCTCTACTTAATGAATGGAATCAGCTTACTAAATTTCGAGATTTTACGTCTAATAGTTTAAAAAAGGAGTTAATTGCCTATATAACGCCACTTAATTCTCTACAACGCCACTTGGGAGTCAATTTTCACAAAACCCATTCTGTAGGGGATCTGTACTCTATGAAAGGAATCCGCTTACTAAATTTCAAGACTGTACGTCTAATAGTTTAAAAATGGAAATAATTATGTATAACGCCCCTTACGCGCCCTCAACGCCCCTTGGAGGTCGATTTTTGTAAAGATCATTATGTAGGGAATCTCTACTTTATGAAAGAAATCTGTGTACCAAGTTTCACGACTTTACATCTAACAGTTTAGTAAAGGAAATAATTATCTATAACGCCCCTTAAACCCTCGTAACGCCCCTTGGGGTTCGAACTTTGCAAAATCCGTTCTTAGCTGACGTCTACACCATGAAGAAAACCTACCTGTAAAATTTCAAGTTTGTAGGTTTAATAGTTCCGGAGATATCGTGATTAGTGAGTCAGTGAGTCGCTTTTCTCCTTTATATATTTAGATAATATGAAATAAACCTACATTTCTATGAATTTTTATTTTATTTTCAGCCCACCTTTAATTTAAACCTTGTTTTTATTTAGCCCAACTCAGCCTTTGAGTTTGACACCCTTGTTTTAAACAATGAATGTGTTATGCTTTATTTTGGAATGATTTCCAGAGATTTGGGAGTAAGGGAAGCCCTATGTCTATGTTATTTAAGGGTCACCTATACAGAAGATAAAATCTGTAATTCCCTTCTATAATTAATGTTGAGTTAATTATTATTTTTTCAATACTAAAATCAAAAGAAACAAAAAGAAAAGAAGTATAGCTGTCTAAACAGAATTAAGAAACCATTTTATTTTGAGAAGAAAGCATTAACAAGTGTTAGCAGCTTGTACAGCAATTATCTACTAACAAGTGACAAACCACAACTTGAATTTCCCAAATTCTGTCAAAATAAAAAAGATGTCACCTCTAATATGATTTCAAGTTTAAGTGTGTTTCCAATGTTTAAATTATAAATATTTATATTGAGAGGTATACAAATATGTGATCAATTATTTACACAAAGTAGTCTAATAGGGAATGTCTGTTCTTTACATTTAGCCACACTTACGGCACGAGTGAGTGAATATTTACGTCGCACTGTTCAGCTACTCAAGAGTTTTCGGAGACAGATATAATTTTGAGCCATGGTCAAGTGACAAAGACGACACCTGAGCTGGCATCCCCCTCTCCTAACTACTACACCCCACCTATGGGAGGACATTTGAGCTCCCAACAGATTTAACGTGCATCACTCCCCTACATAGTGGATCTTTAGTGATACTAGGGTCAAACTCATGGCACGCTGGCCACGAGTCCATTACCTTGACCACCAGGCTACAACGGCCTCACACTTATGGCAAACATCGATCTCATTTAAAATGCTGATGAAAAGTACTGCAGCAATAAGATTAAAATTAGCATCAAATTAATAAAAATATAGGCAAAAAGAGTGCTCCTTCTTTCCTATTTGTTTTTTAGAATAAGTGTTAATATCTTTAAAAATATTTCCATCATAAAACTATGATTAAACTATTGATAACAACGCATAATCAGAATTCCATTCCCCCTGAGTATGATATTACCATAAATCTATTGGTAAAAATAAGCAATTAATAATTATTAGGAAAATATATACAAAAACTAGCTCTCTACAATAAAACTTGATAATGTTCACCAAAACATGGGCTAGAGGGTTGTATTTTTTAGAGGACAACTCCATAAATAAACTTAATTTTGGTCTAGATTCAAAAGGCTATGCTTCCAACTCACTAAGGATATAGAGGTGTAACATGTGCTGTGACTATAATTTGTCCTGAAAGTTATTAAAGCAAGAGCATTTGGGCACAAGCCAGCTGAAGTATTTTTTTTATTTATTATTTCTAAACATCTTTTATATATATACACTCTCTTTATTCCCTTCAGTATGAAAGATTTGAAAAAAGCAATTTGCTTTGATATTACACATCCCTCCTTTTTCACTGATTAAGTGAAATTAACACACAATAATTAAAGATCATCCCATGCTTCTATTTATATAAGGTAATAAAAACCTATATAAAATAATTTACTATACAATAAATGAATTTAGGCATTGAATTTTAAGCCGGCACTCTTTCATAACAATTGGCACAAATCAAAGACAATTTATAATCATTATAAATGCAAATAATGATTCTTCTCGGTATCAACAACAGAAAATGAAGAAATTTAGGTTTGAATTATACCGTAGCTTTTTTTTACATCATTTAGTAGAATAATTATGTAGTACTTATCACCTATAGGGTTATGGAAATGTAGAAAGATTCGAACCGGGCACCTTCCGTTCCAAACGCCAGTACTTTATCGATCACGCCAAAACGATCGTCTTCGCGTGATGTCTAAGAACTTGTTTATTTAGATACCGCTACAGAAACATGTAGATAATGTGAAATTCTATTCCATCACTACGTTTGTAGTAAAAGCACATCTCTACGATCACTATCAGACGATATTGCCAATAATCATATTTTAACAACTTGAAAAATCAATCATGATTCTTACAACCAATAGAAAAATCAAAATTATTTTGGGTGCTCGCGTATTATCGCGCAACAATCGCCAACTCTATTAATAACTCGCCAAATTGGTCCGATTTCCTATGAGTCAGTGACGTAGCATGGGGAGTGTAGAGGGGGCCATGGACGGGGCGGCGGCAAGGACTACGATATTTAAATTCAAAAAATATTTAAAACTCCAAATCGCGCCCGTGTGACGAAACTGACGGAAACGAGTGAAAGATTTATTACATGCATACAGTGGCGCACACGGAGGGGGTCCCGGGGGTCCAGACCCCCCCAAGCCCTTGAATTTTTTCCGATTTATTATAATTCTATGTATATAATACGTAAAATTTAATTAAGTATTTGTTATTAATTAATACTAATTATTTATTCAATAATTAGTTTTTTACTGTATTTTGTTCACGAAACTCGACAAAATCAAAAGGAGCATGATACAAGAATGGTGAACTTTCGACCTCAGACCCCCCCCTCTGAAAAATTTTTGTGTGCGCTACTGCATGCACAGATGTAGGAAGTTTATTAGTCGCTATGCAATCGCATTCGTTTTTGTTACTTAGGCTTCTGGCAACCGGTACTGTGTGAATTCAATGCTGCTCATTAATCAACAATCTTAATTCAGTTTGGCAACCTTCTTAGAAATAATGGTATTAACGTATTCACGTCACTGCAGCCAAATTTGCTCAACACAGATCGTGCCATTTTCCACCAAAATCTAAAAATTTTTTCCCCGAAGTAAAACATATATTAATAAGATTTTTAAGTACTTAGTGTTACTGCACCAAAATTGGCGCCATGCGAATTATCCCTAGAGGGAGGAACCTGAGCTCTGGCGATGCGAACCTGTACTAGGATTTAATTTTGCCTAGAGCACCTTCTAGGCATCTTTTACATGCCGTATAATCATACGACATTGCCGCTGTTGATTTTGTGCATCATGAAAATCCATCGACTTGGGCCGGGGTCGAACCCGCAACCTTGGGTACAGAAGGCCAGCGACAAACTAACCACGCTACCTAGCCGACTCTATATATAATGTATTTTATATGAAAAAATACTACAGTCATATTTTGGTGGAAAATGGCGGAATTCGAAGGGCGCCTATGGTGACTGCGGTGACGTTAATAGGTAAGTACCGAAATTAATTGGCCAACAATTAACTAAGATAGAGAGCTTGGCAGGAAATTTTAAAAGAAAAAATAAAATAGAAGGAGAGGCTACGTATTATACCATCGACCAATTTCGTCAAATCTAAAGATGTCGCCAAACGCCGCTATATGTAACCAACAGAGGAAACTACTTCCGCGCACGTTCGATCACAATAATAGCATCGACCGTTTTTGAATTGGCGACAGTTTTTGATTTTGCGGAATTGGTGGACGGTATAATACGTGAATACTCGGTTTTTGAGGGGAAAAAATCCAACACATCTAAAATTGCGCCACAGAAGTTTGTAAAAGAAATCGCGCGGCAAAATGTGTCAAAAATACGGCTGGTACGGCTTCAATTGAAAAGTAATAAAAGAATTACAGAAAATTGGATTGGATCCCCCATACAACGCAGACCCTTATTTATAGCCAATTTGACAAACCAAAAAAAGTTATTGCTACAACTTTTTTTTCCTCCGTCATCCTAAGTGATAACTGGGATTTCACCGAAAACTGCTGCTTACATTCTTTCTTTTTTTCTTTTTTTTTTTACTCATTTACAATAATACTCATAAAATACAGAATACGTTGAAGACATTTTCGGTACTGTTAAGATTAGGCGGTCGTATTCGATATATCGCCAAATGTTGCAATTAGTCCAAGACGAAATATCGCCAAATGCAAACATTTCCTGTCGCTTTCCACGTGAATATTAATACTAATTTTGTAAAATTAAGAGACAATTATGGTTATGAAGTTTTCATTTGTGTTCAATCGTCAAAAATATCAATTTGGCGAAATTTGCACGTGGCTAACCAAAAAGAACCTATTTTCTTACCTGATATTTCCAATATATTTGAAGAGGACCCTCCTCTGAATATCCAGAACAATTGAGCAGCAATGGATGATTTCTCAGGATGACAACCTCAGGCGGAGAAAGAGTAGAGAAGCCTAAGCTCAGTTTCAGGGAACCTCCTGAAATGACAAACATTCACTACATTAATAAAAGCATCAAACGATCATTCTTTTTTTAAAACTCCCGGTTCTAAAATATTTAATGATTCCTTTTTTTTAAACAAAATCATAAATAAATTTCACGTCTGGATTGGAATGAAAAACAACTCACAATTAGAATTCCTATAATAAGTGAAAATTCAAAATATTTGAAGAGAACCATTACTTTATTGAAGACAAAGTTATGTATATTTTTTTTATTCGTTTAATAATGCATTGCTGGCAATTTCTCTTTCGAATTTGATTCAAGGTGTTTTAAAATTCACAAATACTTTTATTCAAAACAAAACAAAAAACTAATTCATTGTGGACAACCTTTAGAGTCCTCTAAAAATTCACAAAAATATTCAAACGTATCATTTAATGAAATTTTTTTAAAAACAAACAAACAGAGAAGGGTAAAATATTTAACTTATCGAGTATTCTTGACTTATTTATACATTGAATCCACGAGTTCCAAGGGAATTATATAAAAAAAAGGTAGGAAAATCAAGATGACCTCTATTATATTGTTTAGTCTGTGCTTCAGTTTATAAACTCTTAGGATACTAAATCATGCTTTCCAAAAAATGTATAGAACACTGAATTTTTTTAATGACTCTTGTGGAGGTCTGTTTTTGTTAAATTTCTGAGTCAATATTTCTTCCTCCGAATTTCGATTTTTATAATCAAGAATTGTTACCATTTATAACAAATTAATATTAATAAATAAGAATATTATAAAAGTCTCAATGAGTCGTTGGTGGCTGAACAGAGTACCTACGGGTTCTAACATCCAATAAGGAAGAAATGGAGGGCTCATTGTTAAGAAAAAATTACAGAAAAGTAAAACATAAGTATAAATCATTGAAAAAATATTTAAGTTTTTTCATTAATAATTTAGTGAAAAATGCAAAAGTTGGTAAATATTCATTAATGATATTGCATAAACATTAGCAATTTAATGGAGAAAACACAATGAGGCGAGGAGTATGTCTGAAATTAATCTCTCAAGTGTTCTTCTAGAATTCGATATTTCAAAAACTAATGAGATTCATATGTAAAGGGAGGGGGAGAAAGAACACAAAAAGTAATAAAAAAATAAATCAGTAAAAAACAGAATTACTTTATAAACGCAATACGGATCGCCGAATCAGGAAGAAGACACCTGCCTCTAATTCCGCGTTGCGTAATATGTGAATGAATTTAATAGTTGCGATGAACACACACACACATCAAAATTAAGATGCGTTTAAAAGCAGATTTCACAACCGAGAAAATATATACATATCAATGGGAAAAAACTTCTACTTTAAAAAAATGCCGATGATATCTTTGAATTGGAATAATTTTGTTGCTAAAAACTACTTTCTGCCATCCACTGAATGGTAAACATTTTTTTTAAAGTATAAAAATATTTAAATTGCCAATAATAAATACCAAACTGTGCATCAGTAATCGTAAAATACATATCATCCTTTCAAAAAAAATCGTAGTTAAAATGGAATACCAGTATTTAAAGAACGATTTAATAATGAATATTATTTTATTCCGGGACACTCCTTTAAACAGGTATGCATATTTTATTAAAAAATTACTATGTAGTTTAAAAAAAAACAGTACAAAATTAACGAAACGGATCAAAGAGTTTGAGTTTAAAAAATATCAAATACTAATAAATAAAACACAGTTTTTCGACCTTTACAGGTCCAAAACAAATCTTCGATTCAATGGAACTAACGCATGGCATCAATTCCATGGTCGGAAATATTTTTAAAAAAACATTCATTTATCCATAAATTAACTAAACACTATCACATATGAACACATATCACGGATTTTAGTATCTTAACATTCGATATTAAATTGGGATTTTTTTTTTAAAAATACATGTCAAATGTTTGTTTTGTTACAATTTTAAATTTATTTATCTATCCTGATAATCATCACGTTCCTATCGGCTTTTTAGGAATAATTTTATGACATTTATTATAATGTATTTTTTTCACTTTCAAATCAGTCATTTTGCAGTATTAAAACTAGATACAAAACGAAATAAAATTTGGTCTTTTTTAATGATTCAAGCATTTGATGATTATTAAAATAAATTTTTCACAATTTTGATTTCTAAATAAAATTTCACGGAAGATTTATTAACTGACTAAATAAATTTTTTTCAAAAATTAATTTTATGAAAATCAGAACGCGACAAGAAGCAGAAAATACATATTGAATAGTAGCCAAATACTTATTTATTGCATAACAAAAAGGCGACAAAGAAATACATAACGAACAGAAATCTGTAATCGACTTAAGAATTACTTATATTGTACATGAAGATTCGACATAAATATTCGGTTATGAAATTTATAAATTTAAAAAGTTTTCTATTCATGCAATTCATAGCAATTCTTAAAATTTTCCGAAATTTCGAGAATTTACCTATAATCATCCAATGTTCTATTTCCAAAGAAAGGACTACACATCCAACTTCACAGTTTAGGTTTTAGCCTTAAAGCATAGCTAATACCATACATTGACACAAATTTATTAGAATCCATGGTGTGAATTGTCACAACCCATCGTGCAAGTATAATCACAAACTAGAACTAGTACAGAATGTGGAACGGTTGAAATTTTTGGCGGGAATCTTCGTTCTTCCTTTTTAAGAACTTAATCGATACAGATTCACGTCATCAGCATGTGGGAGTAGAGGGGACTATTTCTAACACTCTTTTCATGTAATCCGATATTTAAGCGATGCAAGAGGGGGAAAAATTCCCAACTGTTAGTTATTATTCATCTCCGTACTCGTCGAAATTTCTTCTTAAACGTGCAACAGTTTTAAACGAT
Organism: Trichonephila clavipes; assembly: GCA_019973935.1. Lineage (NCBI taxonomy): Eukaryota > Metazoa > Arthropoda > Arachnida > Araneae > Nephilidae > Trichonephila > Trichonephila clavipes. The sequence continues at coordinate 519,248 of BMAU01017805.1, read as the reverse complement.
TACCGCAACCATTTTAATTAAGTTTTGGTGTTTCCAAAGTATTCCATGAAGATAGTCATTTCTTTTACCGTTTTTTGAGAACAAAAGATTTATGTATTATAAAAGAAATGTTTTCCATTTTTGAAAAAAATGGGAGCAAAGGATAATTTATTACATAGAATTATTTTAAATACTTTATATGTTATTACCTTAAGTGCATTACGGAATTTTATTTTACTCTTCCGCCATTTCATGGAAGACATTTTTTCCCCATAAATAATTCTGTCGTAATGACTAATCAAAAAAAAAATATTCTCATATTACAAACAGGAACATCAGTTTTTCTTAATGCCAAACATCAAAAAGAATAGCAAAGTTTTCAAAACATAAAGGACTTCAGAGTTTTAAGGAATATAACTACTTTATATAGTAAGCAGTAGCATTTCATAAATTTAAAAAGAAATTCTCAAAATAATTGAAAATTCGCAATTTTGGCGACGAAATCGATGTTGTTTATTGAGAACTAAAATGGATTGGACAGCGTGTGTTCCTCTAAATATAACGTGAAATATATATTTTCGATCCAAGTATTCAATATATATATATATATATATATATATATATATATATATATATATATATATATATGTGTGTGTGTGTGTGTGTGTGTGTGTCATTATATTTACTCTCTCTATGTATACAACTGTCTCCAATTGTATTTAGTAACATTTTCATGATCTTTGCTGTTCGTTTAGTTTAGTTCATTTTTTCTGCAGTGTGCATTTTCTTTAAGTAACCAAAATTTTGTGACAAATACACAATATGTACTCGACTGTACAAACTGCAATTTTTTTAAAAAAAAAAAGCAAAAAGAAAACCTCAAATTATGTAATGCAAAAAAAAGTAAAATAAAAGGTCGAGTTGAGGAGAAGGCTTATTGCATTTTCAGATACTGCAGAAAATAATGATATCGTAAGACATTAAAATTCTCTCATATTTTTTAAACAGTTCTATGGCAACGAAATGGATTCAATGAATTTAAAAAAATACAAAACAGCGGGAAGGATTTTTCATCACCACACAAGAGCTATGAAGCAGTACATTTCCCTCGACCTTCAGATAAAACTGATATAAAAGAAATCTAAAATAAACAGTAAAGAAATTCGTACAAAAGATAACAACGTGATGTTGTGGGTAGATTCTAACCGGGCACTGTCCGAATTGTAACGTATACGTAAACACATTCTCATTTAGTTTAAACGAATTACTGATAAAAAAAAGAGAAGGAATAAATTCAGGAGAAGGAAGGATAACGCGAAAAATACCGAAGAGAAATCCATTTTGAATGACAAAGTTTTTTTTAATCATGTTTTAGCTCCCAATTAAATAGCATACGAGAGCTAAAATATCTGCTTAAGCCAATAATGAAAATTTTACTTTTTATAATATGTTATAACAGTGATATATTTCAATTCGTATTGGTTCATAAACTTTCGATCCATCGCAAAGATGCAAACTCGTACAAAATTTGAGCATTTTTTTGAAAAATCAAACACTGTCGTCTTAAAGCAATTCATACATCATTAGGAACTTTTTTTAAATTTTGAAATAGAATCAAATTAAATTCGGAATTTTATGGCAACCACGTTTTATCTCGAGAATCGTTTAATTATCATAAGGATTTCATCTCGGCATATTTTGGGAGCAAACGATTTTTATATTTACATTTTGTATAAGACTTGGCGAAAATTATTTGCCGAGGTCGCCAATATAATCAATGTCACAAAGAAAATAACTGCGGTGCCATGTGCAATCGTAATAAAAAACATAGATTCTATCGTGTGACGCAAAAACATTGTTTTATTAAAATTTGAGTTTATATTTCTAAATTTTACTGTAATGGGTGTTTTTTTAGAAGCAGTACACACTAGAATACATGATTAATTTGTCCTCTGCATGAAACTAATTTTAAAAAATTTTTATTGAACTTATATCCCCCGAAAGGGGGAGGCGTAAATTTGGGTCCATTTCGCCGAGTTTTTGGCCCGAGCCCGCAAGTATTTTCACTGCTGGGGAAACCGCATTCCATCGCCAGAGAAGGTCGCATGGGAATTTCAAAGCGGCTCCTCCAGGCAATATGCATGCATACTTGGCGATGGATCCACAGATAAGGAGGGAAAAAAAGAGAAGATATATTTTATAATCTCGTTCTCTCTTTTTCTCAAATAGATTTAGATGAAACAAATAACTGGGTAATGCCAGGAATTCTACGAATCGGGCGGAAATCAGCTCGAAATAATTTTTGTCTTTTCATTATTGTTATTACTTTATTGCCGGAAGAGATTTCGGCGAAAACTCTCATCGGAATCACGCTGCCTTCGTGATCGCAGAGGGATAAATCAAGGCCAGGATTTAAAAAAAAAAAAATTAAAAAAGCGCCTATTTTAAGTGTTTTTAAAAGCTCCGAAAATGTCTGTTTCCCTTCAATAAAAAAAGGGCTACATGTAAGTATATTAGAATTTCAATGAATCAAGTTTTCTAGAATAAATGATTTTATGAGTTGTTTTATAGATTTCATTAAATAGAACTTATTTTATGAATATTAATAGTTTTATTGAATTACTAGTTATTATTACTTTCAGCCAGGAGGAAACTGCAGTTTGAAAAGGTGAAAAAAAATGTTGAACCAAATTTCAAGTACCGTATTTATTCGAATCTAAGCAAGCTACTGAAAATCGGATGCGGCTTAGAATCGGAGGAAAAATTCGCTGGATCGGAGAAATTGAACAGGTTACTGACAGAGCAAAATTCAGGGTCTATATATGTATCTACAAGTTTTTAATACTGGTAAAAAAAATTATTCACATCCTACTAGTTTTAATTTTAAGTGGGTTTTCTTTTTTAATTTTGTAAATATCAATAAATTATTTTACACCACTTTTTTTTTTAAATTTAATTTTTTTTTTCACAAAAAAAAAGAGTAGTGAATTTGGAGTGTGGCTTGGATTCAAACAAATACGGTTACAAATTATTTCTAAAAAATTGTTAATTGGTTTATTGTTTCTTTATTAACGTTAACTCTTATAAGAAACACAAAAAAAACTAGCAACGGATGTTTGATTGACTGATTGATTGTTTGGCGCATTTCAAAACTGCACGAGGACTAGTTGCGACGAACCTCATAAGGTCACGGCTATGTGACGAGGATGATACCTGTTTAAAATAAGTACAAGCAGGTAAAGTTTGAATAAGTATCACTACAATGACTAAGTAGGCCCCACATCAAAAGTTTTTGGGTGCTCTTTCTTTGGCCCCCCTACCCCCCTTTTTTTTTTTGCTCATATATGTTGGGGCCCTGTATTTTTAGGGCCACGTACCATTGTTACGGGAGTAGGTATAATCCCGTGCACGATTATAAACAATTTTGACATCTACGCTGATATGTAATAAGAAACTGGACCTTGACGACTACAACAAAATGTAAAACTGGAACTCACGAATGGTGGGGCAAAAATAAAATATATTTTAATTTAAGAATAGAATAAAAGTACTTAATACACTTACAAAGAATTCATATTCTCTAACCCAAACCAAAATTTGTTGGAACTGCGCTTAAAATGTAGGTACGATGAAAAGATCAAATATACTGATTTACCATGTTACATTTCTTAAAACCTATTGAATGCTTACATTATTATACATTCAATATATATTAATATAATAGAAAATAATTTTTAAAAAAAACAATTGGAATTCAAGCACGGAACATTTTCAGATGTAAAACTTCCTAAACATAATGCATATAGGCATTTAGATCAACTTATAGAAGTCCAAAGACCGATTTCCAAGGGTCCAGAAATGGATTACTAAGATATCCCATCCCAAGAAGAATGACCTTAGAGCAAGATGCAGATTCGTCGGCTAAAAATATAATTTTTAAGAGCCTACAACTTCGCCTTTAAATCAACTTCACATCATTTCTAAGTTCCGAAGAAGGTTTAAAAACCCAACGGACTGATTTAAAAAACTTCCTGCTGACAGACTTTCAAACCTCACAAATAAATTTGGTTTTTTTTAAAGTAAAATCTTGCTTGCGTTGCAGTATTATATATAAAGGGTGTTTTTTTAGAGGTATAGAACTTTAAATTGCAATAAAACAACGATGTATTATTCGATTGACATGAATTTTTTTTTATTCGAAAGATAATCTTGTGGCATTACATTTTAAATATGATCAAGCAAGGCGTAGATTCATCGAATGGGCCCAAAACGAGATTGCCGTTGTTCCCGATTTTCATAAGCGAATTTTGTTTAGCGATGAAGCGCACTTCTGGTTGAATGGCTACGTCAGCAAACAAAACTGCCGCATTTGGAGTGAAGCTAATCCACAAGTGTATGTCGAAACACCGTTACATCCAGAAAACTGACTGTTTGGTGCGCTTTATGGGCTGGTGGAATCATTGGTCCGTACTTCTTCAAAAACGATGAAGGCCACAACGTTACAGTCAATGGTGATCGGTATAGAGCCATGATTACTAACTTTTTCCTTCCTGAATTGAACAATCATGATGTCCAGGAGCTGTGGTTCCAACAAGACGGCGCAACATGTCACACAGCTCGTGCCACAATCGATTTATTGAAAGACACGTTTGGTGACCGCCTAATTTCACGTTTTGGACCTGTGAAATGGCCTCCAAGATCTTGTGATTTAACACCGCTAGACTATTTTCTGTGGGGCTATGTAAAGTCATTGGTCTATGCGGATAAGCCACAAACGCTTGACCATTTGGATGACAACATTCGCCGTGTTATTGCCGATATACGGCCACAAATGTTGGAAAAAGTCATCGAAAATTGGACGTCCAGATTGGACTACATCCGAGCCAGCCGTGGCAGACCTATGCCAGAAATCATATTTAAAATGTAATGAGACAAGATTATCTTTCGAATAAAAAAAAATTCATGTCTATCGAATAATACATCGTTGTTTTATTGCAATTTAAAGTTCTATACCTCTAAAGAAAACACCCTTTATATAAAAAAAAAAAAAAAAACTTTCAAATTATGTTTATGTCTGGGAAGAAATTTTCAGAATAACTTCTAACTGCAGAAATTTCAACGCAGCGTAACTTTGCTATCAATTAAGCATTATCTAGTGCGCTAACCAGTATAGAATTTAATCAAATAGTTAATTTTGTCAACGTAAGAATTAGAATTTATTAATTTATCTTTGTTTTATATATTGCAACAATTTAAAGATACATCAAAATTAACTTTTAGTGCACATATTCCTTAAAAGAAGTATTTTAAAACGCATAGAGTATTTTATATTACCAAAATAAAATAAAAAGTTTAATTTAAAAATTAAAATCATTCTATCAATCATATTAATATGAAAGAAGGAAATCAAACGTTCACTGAAAGTAGTGCCTTTGAATTTCTTTCATAAAAACAAACAAAAATTTGAAAAATGTTATATACTAAGGTGACCAACCGTCCTCCTTTTATAGGTACTGTCCTTCCTTTTCCTTTAATATTTTAAAACACATCTGCTAATCTCTGTATTCAGAGATGAACCAAACAAGTTTCCAAAATGTCAAAGAATGGTCTGAAACAAATATCGCAGGGAATAACAGTTTTCAATGGTATCTTTTCACTTCATCGCAAGTAAATTGGGAAGATATAGAAAATTACGTTTTGAGTTTTTAGCGAAAGAAAGGCCTGATATATTAAAATCGATGACAATTGTATGTTTGAAGAAATTAGAAAACTGAATGTATATTTAAATTTTGATAAATTAGAACAATGGAAAAATCAGCATGGGAAATTGATAAATGATGGGTGGAAATATTTAACCATTTAAAAAATTAACTTATTCCATATGAAAATTTAGCTATTCTTGTTCAATTTACGTTGTGCTACCCTGGAACTAATGCAGCAGTTGAAAGAGTTTAATTCAATTGATAATGATTTTTGGACAATTGAATGTAAATATTTAAACTAATACGAAAGATATTTTTTGCTCCGAAATTTTCGATACATAAGAAAATGATATGTTGACAAAAAAGTATTCATTCAATGGGAAAATACTCGTTTAAGAAAATAATTAAAAGGAATGTAAGCATAATTAACGTATTTTTGTTTGAATTAATAAAATGTTTCATATATTTACGTTGTAGTTTTTTCTTAAATTTTTCGTCCTCCTTTTCATTTTAAGAAAACTGGTCACCTTATATATACAGAAATTTGTTTTTAATTGAAATTTGATTCCAAACTTTAAAGGGGTAAATTATTATCTTCCTTACAATCACATCCTAGTCATATTAAATGATGAAAGTCGGACTAAAAAGATCCACTCGTTAAACAAATCAATAAAACCAACGAATAAATATTTATAAAAAATATATATATCATGAGAGAACGCTTCTGTTTGAAAAATAATAAAAGTTTCGATACATTTCTAAACACTATTACAAACAAGCTACAAAATGCTATAAAAGTTGAAAAAATGGACGGTACTGTCCAACTCTACTGCAATTAACTTTCTTTGTTGTTATTATACATGATAAGAATAAAATGAAATACTATGTTACGAGAATTAATAGTATTACATTAACTCTCGACGCACGTATGACACAAATATAATTTTGCACATAAAAATCACTGTGACACAGGTCTCGAATCTGTGACCTTGACCACTCGGCTACCAGATCCACTACTAATTGAGACACATCAATAATCATTTCTGTATTATTAAACAATTAACTAAGAAACAAATACATATGTATCAAATTCTTTAATTTTTCGAAATAATTCATATGGAGTCATCAGTGACGTACACAAGGGGGGTCCTAAGGGTCCTGACACCCTCCATAGCCCTTGATTTTTTTTTCAATTGGTTATAATCCTATGCATATATTATGTATTTGTTATTAATAATTAATTTTATTAATTAATGCTAATTATTCAATAATTAATTTTGTATTGTTTTTATTCCCGAAAATCGACAAAATCAAAAGAATATTTTGGGCGGCGTATTGGAGCGTGATACCAAAATGGTGGACTTTCGACCCTGGACCCCCCCCCCACCTTGAAAATTGAAAAAAATTGTGTGCGCTACCGGGACCCATTCATTTTTTTTCCCTTTCTTGTTTGTATATTAAGGGTAGGGGCCTGTAAGAATAGGTAATTGAAAAGGGGGTTCGTAGTCAACACGCCACCGGTAAAAAAAAGTATACCGTGCGCAACAACGTAGCTGGCGTGTCATGAGTTCGAGCTTAGTGACGCGCTGAAGACTCGCCGTGTAGAGGTGGTCGAGGCACGTTAAATATTTCGAGGCACAGCCCTCTTTTCATTAGTGTGGTGTGGAAGTAAAGAGAAGGGTGCCAACTCAGGTGTCGTCCTTGTCACTTGACTGTGGCTAAAAATTACCAGGTCCGTTGCCAATAACCTTCGTGAAGCTGCACAGTGCGCCGTTAATATTCACTCACGTTACGAAAGAATCCCGCTGTACTGTGAAATGAAATGAAAAGAATTTGAGGATTGAGATGATTGATGATTATAAACTGACGCGAGGATGCGATCACACAATGAATTAATTAAACACACTATAACAACATATCAATATCATCGATAAGCATCTTTTGCGTTATCAAAATATGGGAATGATGGTAAAAAAATAAAATAAATAACAATGTGGGAACTCGTCATTTCCAGAAAGGCGGAACTGAACCTTCCAATCGAGCCAGAAAGAAATCCGGAAAAACAGGACTGTCAAAAAAAAAAAAAAGAACACCTACAAAATAATAAGCACGCACATTTCCGAGATGGTCATCAACGCTGGCCAGTCCATAATATTCGCACGCAAATAAGATGTAACTAAAAAAAATTGTGTGCGATTTTGTGTGTGATTTTTGCACACAAGTGTCCGAAACACAGTAAAAGACGAGAGAGAGATAACTAAACCATCTTATAGGAGGAAAACATGCGGTTACTATTCGAAGGGGTGGGGGATGAAAATACGGTTATTTCTTGAGCAAAAAAATACTCATCATCACGCGTCGCTTGACTATACAGCAAAACAATCCCCCCCCCTTTCCTCCCGCGGTTGAGGCGAGTACTGTTTTTACCTCGTGTATGCCCTTCATTCGGTAAGCAAATCGTGTCTATGTCTCACTCACACACGCATCCCCCGGAATAGTAAAGAGAGAGAGAGAGAGAGAAGAGGTTTCAAGAACTCCGCCAACTAAACGCCAAATTTGTTTTCGGGTTCTCTCTCTCTTTCCACGTGCGCGCGGATTTTTTGATCTTTTTCTTTTTGATTCCGTAGGTCATTAACCAGCCTCATTTCGGTTCGCGGCGTAAAAACTCAGCCGAGTGATAGTGTACGTACCTGATCCCTCCCGCCCCTACTCTCCCCCCGTGGGAAAAAAACGATGGGCTTGGAAATGTAAAACCCTCTCGTTCGGAAGATGCTAGCTATCGCCATTCCTTAACGTTTCGCTGGATATGAAATTGACAGTTAAGTGGGGTGTATAATACTCGAGTGATTTTTTTTTTCTCTTCCCCAAATAGAAAATTCTTATATATCCGCGTGTTAGGGTCGGAAGCTTTTGCTGTAGTCGTAGCTTAAAGTGTAATTGAAAACACGTGCTGATCATATGAAAAAGTTTAAAACAATGGAATTGAAAATAAAATAAATCAACATTCATGGTGACAAATACAGTTTCGCATTCCAAACAGTTTTTGCAAATGCTAATTGTTTACTTTGAGTCAAGCAAACTACTTAATACAACAAAAAAAAAAACTGTTACCATCGCGCTTCGCTCGGTATTTTAAAACATTTTATGACTGTACATTCTTCATGTTTAGGTTATTCTTATCTAAGTCCTAGCATTAAGTTTTTAAAAACCCCTGTCCGCCTACAGCCCCCATTGCATAAATTACACAACTGTTCAAACTCATTGCTCAAAATATAAAGCTGCAATTTACATGTATTATATAGTTCTAACTCGTTCTTGGCACTACTCTTCAATTAAATTCAACTTTTTACGACCCATTTTTACTAACTATACCTTATGTATAAATAAATTTATTACAGAATCACGAAAAACTTTTTTTTATACACGGAGAGAAAAATATAGTCACTCTACCTCTTGATTTAAAAGGATAGGACTTGAGTTCTCAACAAAAGAAACATTCCCGTAGAATTACTAGTCTGTAGGTCTGTATCTATAACGCCCCTCGGGAGCCTATTTTCGCAAAATTCGTTCTTAGCGAATCTTTATTTCATGAAAGGAACATGCCAACCAAATTTCAAGTGTGCAGGTCTAATAGTTCTGGACATATCGTAATGAGTGACAAGCATTTCTCTTTATATATATATATATATATATATATATATATATATATATATATATATATATATATATATATATATATATATATATATATAATGTAGTATTAATCACACAAGACCTCAAATAAATAAGAAGTATATTAATACTTTTAATGTGTCGAACACGAACCGCAAATGTTTTTGATGATATTTGTTCTAATATATATATATAATCGAACGTCAAATCAAAATTCAAATTCAATATCAAAATGTTCACAACTCTATGTGAACCACACTTCACGATTTCCTTTCAAATGTCATTAATAAAACTTGGTGTTGCCATTCAACGCTGCCCAATAGAAGAAACTCGACAGAAATAATAACAATGGGCTTAATTCTGTGACGTCAAAGTCGCAAAAGATAGGCGTAATACCCTGTTTTGCAGCCGATCAGTCCATGCGTCTCATTGTTGCCAACTTTTACTTTCTGCTGAAATTTTCTTTAAAAAAGTTCATATTTGTTAATAATAACTCAAAAAGGTGTAGAAAATACACTTGATTTAAAAGTATCCGTATAATTTAAGTAAAAAATACACTCTTCCTCCCCCTCCCATTTAAAAAAAACAACTTTTTGTAGAATCCTAATACTTGGTCTAATTCGAAACTGAATTTGGACTTCACAAGCACAAAACTGTCACTTCACCAATCACGTGTTTTCCATTGAATTCAAATCTAAATGTAGACTTGTACGTCTTGCATTTGGGTCCGGCACAAAAATTATCGATTTTCACTTTTTTTATATATATTTTCTAAATGTTCAAATAATTCTGTTTAAAATGGTATATGACATAAAAAATACGATAATTAGAAGTGATTTCATTTATTTTTTTTAAATTAAGCCACTCTGACTCTCAAATGAGCTCTCTCTGCTAAGAGCACCTGTGTTTCTCCTTGCATAAGTTTCTGATGAGCGCGATATGATGTTCCATATAATGTTCAAGTGGAATAATTAGAGCGTATTGGGCAAATCCAAAAGTGTATAGGTATTTGTCTTTTGGATCTTAAAAATGAAACAGAGAAGAAAAAAAGTTAAGTGATGGAAAAAGCCTGAGGTCGCAACACTTTAACATTAAATTTCAAAGATATTATAATAGGGCTATTAGAAATAACATCAACGATCTGCACAGGATGAAAACTTATTTGGGCTGTTTATTTTCATCTTCTATCTTCAAACGAGAGCCCTCAACATGGACTGTGGTGCCCTGCGATTAATGCCTGGTGCAAGTTTCAAAAGACAGAAGCTGAATATAATGAAAGACAATATCATCATAAGCACATACACCATAATGAATTAAATTGAGCCAATTTTTTTAGAGATCTAGGTGATCCTATGTTATTAAGAAAATGTTTTCATGGAAGGACCCAGAACCCAAATGAGTCAGTTAATAACACTATCTGATCAATGATTCCAAGTTCTACATTTTTGGAATTAAAAACTCTAAAATAATATTAGAGGTAAATATCGATATTGCACACATCAAATCAACATGTCATGTAGCAAAATTAATGATCTTAAAACATTGTGACATTGAATATAAACACATTGTGATAGTGATATAAGTTATAACTGTGTGTCATGCTTCAAAAAACTAAATACACGTAGGATTCGTGTAGCCCAACAAAAGCATCTTAAAATCCCGAAAAATGGCAAAAATTGTTTTAAAAAAAAATTGGAAAAAAGAAACTTAGAAGAGTATTTTGTATGAGCAGAGAGTAAAAAAAATGCTTCATAGGCTTCTGGAAAATACTTAAAAAGTAAATGCTCAAAATATTACAAATTTTTACTTTAAAGCCTGTTTTCTTAAAATGTAATATTTTTCACTTTTTGTACCTTTTTCTCAAAAACTACTAACCATATAATCCTCAAATTTTCAGTGAGGAGACTTTTAACATGTTTGCACATTTTAATGGAGGGAATTAGATATATCTAGCAAACCTTTTTAGATATGACTTTTTTTAAACTAAATTTTAGGGGGGGAAATTGGACAACTTTTGAAAAATTCATAATAAATTTAATTTTTTTAATAAAAAAAACTCTTTGTTAAAGTGTTATAGATAGTACACATAACCTACTGTAAAAATTTTATTCATGAGAAGTAATAGTTTCTGAGAAAAAGGCACCTAAACTTATGCAATTTAACATGGGGCTCCTACGCACGTGCTGGACCTCCTTAAATTTCAAATTTGATAATTGGATAGAAATGTCCAAATATTAGAATTAATCAAAATGTGCCTTTCAAAATACCAAAAAAAAAATCTTATATTATACGGGATTAAAAACCAAGTGCAGTTTGTTTACCAACATGTATTGAAACGTTTGGGAAAATTGACGTGTAGCGTAAGAGTAAGATTTAAATAATTTATTTATTCCGTCCACAGCTATTAATTACAGTAAGTACAGTAGGTTATGTCACCCGTTGGTGTGGGGTGGTAGTTAGGAGAGGGGGTGCGGGCTCAGGTGTCGTCCTCGCCACTTGACCATGGTTTAAAATGATGAGGTCCGTCGCCAAAAGCCCTCGTGTAGCTGAACAGTGCGATGTTAATATTCATTCACTCACTTGAAAAAAAAAACTCAGCGTGTTCATAACAAAACTGTAGAGGTTCTCTCAAAACTTGTACAAAATATTTTTAAATCCTCTCTCCTACCTCTTTTAACATATTCGGTTCGTAAGTAAGCTTCTGACAGAGCTCAAACGATAAAAAAAATAAAAAACGGAATGGAATGGGTTATCGTGTAAAAAGTCACATGACAGACTCGCACAATAAAAACAATCTTGATCCAATGCAAATAAAACTACCAATTACTCTCGATAACACGAAAAAAAGATGAAATAAAAGGTTACATAATCAAAAACAGTAGAGTTACGCAAAAACCCGAAAATTTTAAATTAGAACGAGAAACTTATCGCTTATAAAACCGCAATTAAAAAAGTATTAATAAAAAAAACCCGAATGAATGAAAGGACAGGGGGGGAAAGAGGAGGGAGTAGAGAGAGAAAAATATAAAAATTCCCAACTGATAACACAACGCACACACTTCCAGTATCATTCTCCCTGTGACCGCACAAGACTTCAAGGCTAGGGAACTGTTGAAAGGCGACACTGTAAACAAACAGCAGAAGAGATGGAAAATCTTTCGTTTTTGAACGCCATCGCAACTGAAAATCTGTTCACGGGAAAAACTAATAAGCATGGACGATTTCCAAGAAACGGTCATCGTCCGAGAAATACGGGATGGGGGGACTATTTCTTCGAGGGATAAAAAAAAAAGTACATATATAAAAAGAGTGTAGAGTCCGTAAAAATCAAAAGAAAAAAAAACTTTTCTTATTTTTTTAATGTTGGATTTCGGTATTTGTTTGATTCGGTTATTTTGAACGTAAAATACTGCGTTTTTGTCCAAAATAACACCAATTTTTAAGCTCCAAATAAAGTTTCTTCGCACTTTTTTTTAAAAAAGTGTAATTATTATTATTTTTTAATATATACAATCTGTATTTCACTCATGTACACAATAATCAAAATATATTAAAATAAATTCGTACCGTTTGAATCCTAGTTTAAAGGGAAGAGGCCTAAGAGTTTTTAGAAAAAAAAATTATTTAGATTATCACATATTTTAAAACTACTTTTAAAAAAAAATCAATTACCGCTACAATACTAAGTTCTTTTAAATCAAAACTCAGCTTTTTGCTGAGCATTGTATTGTACCAATTCTAAAAAAATTAAAATGTTGCCTCAATAGACAATGTAACCCAGTGGTCCCTAGCCCTTACGCCGCCTAAGGAACATTAAATTACAGTCGAACCTCTATATTACGACTTTTTCTATAGAGCGAACTTTTTCCAAGAACCTTGAACATTTCACGGTTTTCTTCGTAAAATAACCTCTCTATAGCGAAGTGCATTTTCTATCTAACCAATTTTTTATTTTGTGATTCAATTTTTGTTCTCCCTTTTTTAAAGTATTTCTGAGTATTTCAAGTTATTCTCTCTTTAACACATTTTGTGGTGGTCATGAATCTTGAACTGATTTTATTAGATCCTAACTCGCCGAGAGCAATAGAGTTCCGGAGGTTTCATTCAAGAAGTGCAACCTTTAACCCCCATTGCCCGGTTCACTAGAAACATCTTCAATACCCTCTTTCACCCCCAGTGGCGTTGTCCCGTGTCCTAATTATAAATTAATGTATGTTCAATGTTACTTGTGTGTATATGCTTTATATTATAAAATGTCTTAAAAATTCCAAAATTTTAGTATAAAATTTTCTTAATATTGAAAACACGGTGAATTCTTTGACATTCTTTATTCTTGTTTTCCTTGCAGTTTCTTTTTTGATGGGTAAGTTATATAAAATAAAAATATATTGATTTTTAAAAAGGTATGAATAATTACTTTGTTTAAAATACAGTATTTAGGCATTTAAAATTTGTTTTATGTGGTTTACAAGGTATATTAAAAGATGAACCTCTATATAACGAATCTTTCATATAATGAACTTTTTTCCGGGATTTAACGACTTCCTTATATAGAGGTCCGACTGTATTTCCATTTTATTTACTGTGGTGTTTTTTTCTCGCGCTTGTGCCTGTTTCAGTGAAATTGAATATTGTCAAGAGTTTAAGGTATCCGACTACATTCGGAACCGTGATATTAAAAAAGGGCATAACTGGATAATTTTCATGACTTTTAGGGTCACTTAGATTAGAATACATGTATAAAATTGTTTTAAGGACATTTTGACAAAAAATTTTTTACTTAAATACAATATTTCGGCAAAAAAATTAACTTAGAAAAACCTTTTTACAAAATGTTCTCTTTTTGTCAAAAATGCTTCTATCATAATAATATTTTGCCAGTATATAGCTCAGACCTCTCTACAGAGGCTCAAATATGATTTTTGAAAAATTCACATTATTTTAAGAGTTACAACCAACTAAAATAATTATCGGCGTTTGTTTCTTAAAATTGCTCCCCTCTGTTGTCGTAAAACATGGATAAACCCACTTCTAAGTTATATATTTCAAAAATTCTAGTTGAGCCTCTGTACAGAGAGAGGTCTGAGCTATATACAGGCAAAATATTATTATAATAGAAGCATTTTTCACAAAAGGTGAATATTTTAAAAATGGGTCATTCTATGTTCATTTTTTGTCAAACTATTGTACTTAAATAGTTTTTTATTGTAATACTATTCTTAAAACAATTTTGTATACATTTTCTAATCTAAGTGACACTAAATATCATAAATATTATCCATTTATACGCTTTCGCAAAATCAAGGTTCCGAACGTAGTCGGATGCCTTAAAAGCGTTCATTTAGCAAATAGGATGCATTATTAAACGTAGAGTAATTAATCCGACAATAATCATTGAATTACAAATTATTTATCCGAAATTAATTAACAAAATAATTAGATAAAAAAGCGAATATTTTTTTTTAAAAAAAGAGTATATTTGTAGTAGAATTTCAAGCATTTTTTTAAAAAAAATTATACATTAATGTAGTACTTCAGAAATATCCTGCTTTATTCGTAATAACTTTGTTTTAGTTTTTATTTCCCTTTTTAAAATAGTGTTTTATTATCGAAAAACAATTATTTTATCTATAAAGGGGGCGTGGTCAAATTCCCTAATTTATTTGTTTAGATTTTTTAATTGAAAGTTTTATCCAGTTTCTAATTTTCAGGCATACAAAGGTGATACATCAATCGAAAGATGATAATGCAAAAAACATAACTAAATAGAACTAAAAAAAGATATTCAGGTCTTTTTGTTTTGGTGCGTCGTCAGAAGCCTGGCACGGACGAGGAGAGAAAGGGAAGGTAAAAGGGAGTGGGGGGTAACAAGCGAAAACAGAGCTTTACAAATGCCGACTTGTTCATTTCATTTCACTAAAACAGTTTGGGGATTTGATCAAATCACTTACTTACATCAGAGAAATGACACGAAGAAACATTATTTTAACATCTTGCGTAAATTGATTATCTCCCTTAGAGATATAATGAAAGCCCTAATTTCATCGTTTTCCTGCGACATATCCATCATAATATTAAAAAAATTAATGATATAGACACACCGCGCATTTACTTAAAACACATACTACCTTGAAGAGAGAAAAAGTTGAAAGAAAGACCGGAGAACAGTAATAGAGATAATACATTAAGTTCCCAGTATTATTTACATATTCGGTCTCTTACACCCAAGTTTATAATGCTAATGGCATTAGAATAGGTGAAACTCTGCATGAGAATTCCATTTCAATCAATTATTGATACAAGTCACTTCTGATATTTCCTACACCCGCTCGGAGTGAAGCTTTAGGGAATGGTTTTTACAAAAACGAAAAAAGTACTAGGAATACAGGGAAACATTTTTCTTCAGAAATTAGAAACGAGTTATATTTCGAGAACCAGGGCAACGGACTCTGGGTTCGACTTCTTGAAAAATATTGTTTAAAAAAAAATATCTACCTGTCCATGTCGATTAGGATTCACAAAGAATACTACTTACTTCAAAAAAAAAATCTCTTACATTTAAAAAAAATATATTGCTAATGAGTTTTGGGTTGATAGTATGCACTTGATGACGTCAAAACATGCTCAAAAAATTGAAGCTTTTTGAAAACAATCGATTACAATAATTGTGCTTCGTAAGTATCGATTGACGTCATTTATATGTAATTAGACGTCATCGATATTTTTTATAAGACAAGATTGTCATCATTAATGCGATGATCATTATCATTAGCGTGAATGTCACTTAGGGTGAAAAACTTACAAAACAATGCAGTGAAATAGAAAAAATAATTTTTAATAAAATTTAATTCTAATATTACTAGTACTTTTAAAAATTAGCAGCGATGACATGCAATTTAACCTCTAATATATAAATTAATTAATTTTTTCTTTATATAAGAAAACATTTTAAAGCTTTGTTTTAACAATAATTTTTTTAAAAAAAAACCCAAATAAATAAATTTTATTTTAAATTTGCACTTTTAGTCCCCATTGCAGATAAGAGCCGAATATTGACACACACGTTTATTACCCTCCTTTTTGAACTGCTGTTTCGAACAAATAGTGGCCGCGGTAGCCTAATGGTCGAGGTATCGGATTATGGCACGCATGTCACAAGTTCGAGCCCAGTACCACTAAGGACCCGCCGTGTAGGGGAGCGATGCACGTTAAATCTGTCGAGAGCTCAAACGACCTCCCGTTGGTGTGGTGTGGTAGTTAGGAGAGGGGGTGTCAACTCAGTCACTTGACCATGGTTCAAATCGACGAGGTCCGTCGCCCAAAACCCTCGAGTAGCTGAACAGTGCAACGTTAATATTCACTCACTTAAAAAAGAATATTTTTAACAGCCAAAATAATAATTTACACTTTCAAAACAGAAATAATAATGATAGTATCTATTTAAAAATATTATTTAAAATCTTCTTTTGCGTAATGATACATTTGGAAGCAAATTGCAGCACATACCCAATATTGCAATTGTTTACAAATTGTAATTTATTTGATGGTGGAATAAAACAGGAAAAATGATGTGATGATTTGAAGATTTTGGTCTATACCCGATTTCTTTATATTTTTGTATCGCTCTGATAACTTTATATAAATCCTTCTACTCATTTGTTTCTGAAATATAAATTTTTTTTACTTTCATTTTTCATACAAAAAGCTTGCGTTTAAATGCTGATGTCTAGCAAATGAAGGAATATTTTTTTTAATAATAATAATAATGGCCTTTATCTAAATTTACGAAATCACGAAGACGAATCACAGTCAATTTCACGAGTTTCAGATGACACTCGTTTTTATTCGAGTGTGAAAGTTACAGCAACATAAAAATACGCTCCCGCTCGAATTATCTCGAGCGCGCACATTTTAGCCTAATTAACGCGCTCTTTCCTGAAAATTTTAGAATAAAAACAGTGGCAACAAAAGAAATTAATTTAAATATCTATAAGAGAATAACTTTTAACAAAGTTTTAAGGGATCAACAGAAAGAAGAAAATTATTACAAGCAGTTGGCTTGACACTTTTGACATGTTCTTTTTGTAAAGTTAAAAATTCAGATTTAATTCAAAAAATCCATTTAAAAAAGTTAAGAAAAAAAAAGAAAAAAACTATCCGTCCCACTCTTTTTTACAGAACCGACAAATTAACTTTCTTCGACGCTATCAGTTGGAAGGTATCGAGGTTTAAGCAAATAAAAGTGACATGTCAATTTACTTCTTTAATCAATTTGCAACTATAATCGTCAGAATCCATTTATTAAAACAAAATGGTTCCCACGCAAAGTTCGAAACTCACTTAAAATACTCCTCCAGAATAGATATAGAAATAAAAACCACAAGAAAACAAAACTAAACTAAATTACTAAGTAATCATTCTCTAATATGGAACTCTAATAACATATAATCGTTATTTTTACACCTTTCAAACAGATCCAGAATTGAAATAGGGAGTACTGCTGAATAAATGAATAAGAAAATTGAAACGTACCGTAAAATACAGCGTGTATATATAATGCGCACCTATACTTTCAAGTTGCTATTTTTTTAATTTTAAGGTATATTCGTCGTATAACACGCACACCCTTTTCTGCGAAGGAGCCTACAATGTACGTAAGCAATGCAATTGTTTTAAAACACCATTTATTAAAGCATTATATACCAGGGTTTTAGAAAAATAGTATATTTCAAAAGAATAAAACAACCCTTTAACAAAAACATTTCTTTTAAATAAACAGTATTCCGATCTTTGCAGGTCTAAGTTTTTTTTTTTTTTTTTGAAGCATTTTTCTACCCCGCGTATAACATGCACCCGTAACTTGCGATCTCATTTTTTGTGCTAAAAGTGAGCGTTATACGCCGGATTTTACGGTATATTGCTTCCATCAACCATCAACAGATAATTAGGTTAATTTCAGTTCCTTCATATTTATTGAAATTGTTTTTAAAATTAACGAAAATAGTAGTATTCAGGGGGGAAATTCCCATTCTGAATTTTTGGAGAAATGGAACAAATAATGAAAATTTTGAATTTACTTGTACCAGCAGAGGAAAAACTCTATAAGGAGAACTGGTAAAAAAATCCATAGAGAGAATTCTAGATAATATATATTTTTTAAAAATAAATACAGTTGCGGAAACAGTTATTTTATACAAGCAGAGAATATAAATATGCATTTTTCAAACAAACCCAAAAAAATTAGAAGATTATATAGCCGAAAAATTTTTTGAGATAATGAAAAATAAAAAAAAAAAAATTTTCCCTTGATTAAAAATGTCAAAGAAATTATAGTGTAAAAGTTATCAAATATTTGATATGAAAATATATGGTAAGAAAAAATACAATTAAGGTGACAGAACTACAATTCAATTACTAGAAAGAATTATTTAATACATGCATATTCAATGTTCACAAAATCCAGCAAAATAATTCCGACAGAAAAAGATTTCAAAAACTCCGAACAAAATACTTTTTTTACGTCAATTTTATTATTTCAATTTATTAAGTTCCTTGATTCCAAACATAACTATACAGAAAATTTAATATTCTTAGCATTTAGAATACAACTAGACATTTGTAAAACTGATGTCCAATAAACACTTTTCACTCTTTTCGTCCATTGAAGATATTTAATTAACTTTCTCAATACATTTCAGCTTGTAAGTTTTATCTCTTTATTTATCCCACAATTTTCAACAGGATTCAATGACCGAAAAAATAAAACTGTAACCGTTCACACAAATGTAATGCAATAACGTATTTCATATACTGCAACATCCATTCAAACACAACGACAACAGCAAAAGAGAAGCCGGTAGATTTATTTATTTCAAAAACATTTTGCCAATTCCCATCTACTGATTTCAAACTCAGCACCAACACAATTACATGCATACGAATTAGCGTTATATCAATTTAGCGCTATAATCAATAACTACCCATACCATGCTATTCATTTCATTAATTATAATACTCTACTACAGTACACGGCACACAGTCGAATAACTTATTTAATTAAAGTCGTTATCAAACTTCACAAGTGGACATTAGCGACACACTTCACAGCAGTATATAGTGATTGTGGAACATAATTTTGAATCTAACTAGTTCCGGTTAAAGTTTAGTCGCTACATAGCTACACAAAAGCTATTAGCGATAAGCAGTGTACACTTGGGACACACATTAAATAATGAAGATGAGATCTAGCATCTCATTCTCAATGTTCACATCAAAGGGGGGACTTAAGAGGCTGTTCCATTGAGAAGCACTTCCTATTCCATATACAACGATGCCTGTTATCAGAAAATTCGCGAGGACAATTGGCAACAGACCTCGTGATTCTGAACTATAGTCAAGGGAAGAGGAAGACACCAAAACAGACAATCCACTCTCTAAATTCTTAGCCAACGAGAGGCCTTAGTTCCTCGACAGATTTAATTTGCATCACCCCCCCGTAACACGGCGGGTCTTCAGTGTGTATTGTGTTACTGATGCCACCTGATCGGTAAAGGCTAGAACGAGGCCCACGAAGTTCATCATGGAAAAGGGCTCAGTGACGCCTGTCGTTAGCCGTAGCTTTGAGCACCATATAGGTGACAGTACGATTTGGCTCGGTTTCACCCCAATTTTGAGGGACGACATCTGGGGGCGGTCATGGGCCTCCCACCTCTCTTCCCCTTCCACCAACCTCACGAGAGGACTTGCGGTTCGACGGCTACTTATTGTACCCCCACACCGCGAAGGCACTATACATTTACAAACATCCGTACCTTCTCCGGGATTCGAACCCAGACCCTACGCCACAGCAGTCAGCGTCGCTAACCACTATACCGGATGGGCAACCGGGTATTGAGTGGCACTAGGGTTCGAAGCCACGTCTCAACAGCGCCCAGGCCTCGACCCCTCAGTAACCGTGCATTTATTACAAAGACATCCTGCTTTCTTTCTTTCTTTGATTTGCGCCTATTTTTTAATTCTTATGGTTTATTATTTTGTGCTAGTATTTTGAAAAGATGATTCAGTTTGTCAATGGTACTGAGATGATTTTCATCCGGCATTTTTTTTTATGGTGGAGGCGGGTATTAGTATGGTGTTTACGTTATAAACAATAGAAAACGGTATAAACAATAGGAAAAAATGTGCCTTTTTATTTTAAAGCAGTTTGGGTGAAAAATTTGACAGCTTTAGGGGTTAAAGTCGCCACAGAAAGCAACACGAGTTCTGTTGGCCACGCACCTCAAAATTTTGAACCTCGGTCAAGTGACTAGAACGATACCTGAGATGGCACCTTCCTCTCCTTTCCACCACACCAACGGGAGGACATTGAGTGAGAGAGTGAGTGAATATTAACGTCGCACTATTCAGTTACACAAGGGCATTTGGCGACGGACCACGTCATTTTGAACCATGGTCAAGTGATGTGGACGACACCTGAGCTGGCACCTCCTCTCCTAACTACAACACCACACCAACGGGAGGACGTTTAAGCTCTCGACAGATTTATAGTGCATCGCTCCCCTACATGGCGGGTCTTTAGTGGTACTGGGCTCGAATTCGAGACAAGGCCAGCCACGATCCGGTAACTTGACCACTCGGCTACTGCGACCTCTCGGACACGCGGCATCCCGGTCACAGTGAGTGAATAATAACGTCGTGTAGCTATTCAGCTACACAAGGATTTGACGACAGACCTCGTCATTTTGAACCATGGCCAAGTGACGAGGACGACACCTGAGCAGGCACTCTCCTCTATTAACTTCCATACCCTTCCAATGGAAGAACATTTGAACCTCGAGATATTTAATGTACATCAACCCGCTTTTGCAGGGCGGGTCTTCAGCGGTAATCATCACATGCCAGCCACGAATCCGTGACCTTAACCACTAGGCTACTAGCCTAACCATATTGAGTACGTAGCAATAAAATTACGCATAAAGCCATCAGATCCTACAGGGCCCACTTGACACATCCAATACGAGTACCCGATCGATCCCTATACCCAATACATTTTAAAGAAGGTGGAACATTTCAAAAAAGACCTTTGCCAATTAAGACCACATCCGGTCCTCTGAGCATGTGTGCTTAAGTTTTTATTTCCGGCATTATTTAATTAAGACCTAATTATTTTCGTGACCTTAATCTACCCCAGGAGTAAAAGGCGGAGGAGAGGTCCATTAATTTATTATTAGTTCACACATAATCTTTTATGCATTTTCACGGGCCGGGGAAATTGCAAAAGACGTTTTTCCCCATCTTCTTGCCAGTAGTAGAAAATGAAGGGGGAATAATGAGCCAAAACGAGTTAATGACGCATGCCCCGATTCTAATAAATGTTCCAAAGCAAAGTTAATGGCATGCCCTACAGATTATTTACTTATTTTTAGCAGGGATGTAAACGAGAGAGAGGAGGGAGACGAAAAGTATGCGCACACGCGCGCGCATACTTGGCGTTTTTCGCGAAAACAACAACAAAGAGGCACGAAGAAATGCGTCAAATTGCAGAACGGGAGAAAGAGACGATGGTGTGCTTTTCTTTCTCTTTTTTTTTTTTTTTTTAATCCTTCTTTCATAAAACGATAACCTTCCAAAAATCTTGTTAATGTACAGTGCAGGGCCTTTTTCTTTAGCTCCCTTTCAAAATGAGAAAACAACGGGGAGACTGGATTTCTTTTCTTTTTTTAATGTATTTTAAACGCACAATAGGCGCTTTTTTTTTCAGTGCATTCCTTAGATTTTTGTTAGTTTGTTTAACGAGAAAAGGAACGACCAAGAGGAGGGGGGGGGAGTTGAAAAACAAAATCAATCTAAGACACGAAGAACAATTACTCCGCAGTTTAAAGTAATATTGATGAGACACAGAGACCTAAAGCAGGGATGGGCAGACTTTCCCAGGGTATAGGCTACTTCTAATTTTTTTCAAGGTGTTGCGATCCTCCCAGTGTTGGTGACGCACACAAGAGGGGGGGAGAGGTCTACGGGTCCGGACCAAACCCTCATAGCCCTTGATTTTTTAAAAGATTGATTATAATCTCATGTATATAATACGTAAAATGTAATTAAGTACTTTTTTATTAATTAATGTTAATTATTTATTTAGTAATTTATTTTTTGCTGTTTTGTTTCCGACAATCGACAAAATCAAAATATATATATATATATATATATATATATATATATATATATATATATATATATATATATATATATATATGTGTGTGTGTGTGTGTGTGTGTTGGCTGCGTATTGGGATATCATACGAGAATGGAAGACCCTCGACCTCTTCTTCAAAAATTCTTGTGTGCCTCACTGACCAATGCCGTAGTGTGGTGAGGTAAAGAAGAGGGTTTTTTTATAACAATAATTAATACGGAATATGAACTTACCTAGTGTAACAACACTTTTAAAACTGCGTTTAAAGCAAAACGCAAGATACAAACATAATAATAGTAGCCACAAATAAAATTACATCAAATCATGCATTTATTATGAAACAATTCAAAATACATTAATAAATAAAACATTTTTATTCAAAGTTAGTTTTTGTTGTTATAGTCAGTAGATGACTTATAGTCCACGTATACTGTCAGCCAATCTTGAATTTTTCGTATATAATTACTAACTACTAAAATCTTCAGGCGGTCACCCCAAAGTGTCTTGGCAGTCCACCAGTCGATCGCGATCGACGTAATGCCCACTCCGGGCCTAAAGGAAAAGGGAGTATTGTAGTACAGTAATCCCCAACCCTCGGGCCGCTAACCGGTACCAGTCCGTGGATCAAATGGTACAATGGTATCGGGCCGTTAAACATTAAATTACAGTCGAACCTCCCATATTACGAACCTGTATATTGCGAATTTTTCTATATAGCGAACTTTTTCCTGGAACGAAGAATATTTAACGATTTTCTTTGTAAAAGAACCACCCAATGGCGAAGTGCATTTTCTATGTAACGAACTTTTTTTCCTTGTGATTCGGTTTTTTTAAGTAATTCTAGACATTTCAAGTAAATATTTCTTTTAACTCAATTTATGGGGATCATAAAACTTGAACTGGTTTTATTAGGTGCTCGCCGAGAACAATAGAATGAGCGTTTCGTCCAAGAAATGCAACCTTTAACCCCCATCGTCCAATTCACTGGAAACACCTTCGATATCCCCTTTCACCCTCAGTGGAGTTGTCTCGTGTCCCCGTGTCCTAGGGCTAGTCTCCGTTAATTAGTAGTTTTGATTAGTCGTACTGGTAACTAAGTTTCTAGTAGCTCGAAAATATCGAAACGTAAGTGCTTGAAAATGAAAGAAAAAAATTAATTCTTCAGGAAGTAGATAAATGCGTCAAGAAACTTTCCTTGCAGTTTTTCTTAATTTCTTTTCTTTCTTTTTGATAGGTAAGATACATAAAATAAATATATATTAATTTATAAAAAGTGTGGTTTAATTACTTTTTTTAAATATACAGTGTTTATGAATTTAAAATTTGTTTTATGTGGTTTATAAAGAAAATTGAAAGATGAACCTCTACATAATGAATTTTCCATATAACGAACTTTTTTTTCTGGATTTAACGACTTCATTGTATAGAGCTCCAATTGTATTTTCATTTCATTTACTGTGGGTTTTCTCCGGTAGGTGCGACTTTCCATGGAAATCACTTCATACTCATGTTAAATAAATTTATATTCATAACTGTAATTGTGTATTTTATTCTGAAGGCATATTTGAATAAAATTATTAAATCAAAAGAATGCAAAATATAAACACAATCAACGTCACCCATCCCCTTCAGCGGGCCGCGGTAAAATGATCAAACGTTAATTGGTTCAGTGGCACACACAAGGGGTACTAGGGGTCCGGACACCTCCCCTTAGCCATTGACTTTTTTTCCAATTGGTTATAATCGTATGTATATATTACGTAACGTTTAATTATGTATTTGTA
Organism: Trichonephila clavipes; assembly: GCA_019973935.1. NCBI lineage: Eukaryota > Metazoa > Arthropoda > Arachnida > Araneae > Nephilidae > Trichonephila > Trichonephila clavipes. The sequence goes on along the minus strand of BMAU01017805.1, from coordinate 494,920 downwards.
ATTAATAATAAATTTTATTAATTAATGCAAATTATTTATTCAATAATTAATTTTGTATTGTTTTTGTTCCCGAAAATCGACAAAATCAAAAGAAGATGTAGGGCGGCGTGTTGGAACGTGATACCTAGGACTTTCGACCCTGAACCCCCCTCTTAAAAACTTTTTGTGTGCGCTACTGGGTTGGTTAGAACTAGGTAGTACGCCACTGATCTTAAAACCCAGTGGTAATAAATATGTTCTTTCCGCAATTAAAGGACTTCAGAGAAAATTATGAGAGGCTCCAGTACCCCAGTGGTCAAGGTCACGAGTTCGTCGCCGGCGTATCATGTGTTCATGTCCTTGTACCGCAATGATATTTTAGCGTTAACCCCTCTACACAGCGAGTTTTCAACAGCACTCATGACACACCAAATACATGATTTGAGTTCCTTGAGCAATAGGCTACCAAGGTCACGTAATATTGATGAAATGCATAACCCTAAAGCCCAAAGGAAAAGGGGGTCTTGTAGTATATATATAAACGACTTATCTTTACAAAAAAAGCATTCTGATAATATATATATATATATATATATATATATATATATATATATATATATATACCGTACAATGGGCGTGACGAAGAATACTAGGGCCCCCTGCCACTGATACCGTATAGTTGAAAACATTTCTTTACAAAAAAAATATTAATTTTTATTGACAAGTTTTCTAAAACTATCTTCCTTTCATTTATTGGTACAGAGTCTTCGAGTTAAATTTGAGAAACACAACGAATAAAATTAATCTTTGTTTCAAAAAAGAGAAGGAAAACTTTTTTTTTTTTAAAAAAAAAAGGTACATATTTTTCAGAATTCTTTTTAATGTACTAGTTTTCAAAAATACATAGTCTCCGATCTCGGATTACATTATCCTTTGCCCCTTAAAACTTAAAAAAAAAACCAGGGGGTGGCTGTATAAGGGGAAGGGGGCTGACAAGGGAAGGATTGGGTACATAACTTTTTAATAATAGTCAGTGGCATTCACAGACCTCTCTTATTAGGGGAAGGGATTAAATTCTAGAAAACATGCAACCGAGGAAGAATCTCTACGGTATTAAAAAGACCGATGGGGAGGGATTTGAACCCACAATCCTCCTCTCTTGTATACGCCACTGATTGTGATGCTTGCCATTTCTTACACATTGAACCTTTGCCGCCCAACCCTCTTACAAATTAATTGCCTCTTTTGCACATTAGATATTTTTAATTGTATTAGTTCTATATATATATATATATATATATATATATATATATATATATTAATTAATCTTCATTGAATGAATGTCAACAACAAAAGCTCTTTTGTACGATTTACACTGTAAATCTCGAAACTACACTCCTGTCGGGGGATAAAAAGTCAAGTACGTCGAGTGTGTACAGAGTAGGATGTGTGATGCTGCTTACTCAATTCTTTATCTTTGTATACGCACATGCTTCTTCCCCCTCCCTCTTGCGGTACAAAATATGAAATGTTTTCCGTCTGTTACTCAAATTGGCATCGAGTCAAATGTGTCCTGTCACGCCTTCTTTCCACTACAGCACACCACAGAAGCTGTTAATGCCCACCCCCCTCCAGTGCAGGGGTAGATGCAGAATTGTTTTCGATGGGGTAGAGCATTGACCGATTCATAAGAACCTTCCAATGAATAGGACGTTCTGTCAATTGCGGCGAATTGCATTTATTAGACATGATATGCGTATTTTAACTTTTTACGTTGGCAACGAAGAGATGGATCTTCCCGCCTGTGCGTGGAAGCGATGCTCGATGTAAAGTGGTTTTTATCAAATCAAATAAAAAGGAACGTCTCTCAATGGGAGATTTTATTTGTTCTATATTGAACTGGAGGAAAGAGAAAAACAAAAATTTCTCTCTTTCTTTAAATAAATTGAAAAATAAACCCACATCAGTAATAAACAGATTGAACAAAAACATTGCGAAACCATGAGAAGATTGTGCTAAGTGGAATGGAAACCACTCAACGAAAGGCACACAATTCGATAACGTGTGATCACACTAAAAAAATTTTTCCAAGTTACATAAAAAAAAAAAATATTCCTTACACCGCATCTGGAAATTTGAGATTTTATTATTTGGAAATAATGCGTTCATACGCTTAATAGGGAAAGAAAAGGGAGAAAAAAACTTTTTCATTTCTGTGTATGACACGTGACACAGACGCCTCTTTCGTGCGTGGGAGGCGGGGATGGTAAAATTCAAAAAACACGTTAACAAAAGAGCAGAGGGGTTATGCTCCGAGGTAAAAATTAAAAAATTGTTGGTATAAGGGAGGGGTAAGCCTCTCTCTCTCTCCAAATCCCCTTCCTGTACGCCACTGATGTAACAGGTAGCAAACAGAAGGAATTTTCAAATCAAAGCCATCTCAGTAAGTAATTAAATAACAATTAAAAATTCAACCCATCTCAATTAACCATTACTATGTTCTAAAAAACATTTCAAAACTATAGATAAAAATTCGAATTACTGGTGCATTCCCTTCTCCCTTTGGAAGTACATAACCGTGATGCGAATTGACTCTAAAATGGTAAAATTAAGCAAAATAATACCTCCAATTAGCTCACTATCTCTCTCTCTCTCTCTCTCTCTCTCTCTCTCTCTCTCTCTCTCTCTATCTCTCTATCTATCTATCTATATATTATATATATATATATATATATATATATCTTCGTGGAATTTTCAACCGTTAATAAAATACATTTTATTAACAAATACATTGAGCTGAAATTTTATATACATGATTATTTTGGATTACAATATAATAATTCAATTATAATTAATAAAAATTAATAGATGAAAACTTATTATTTAAATAATTACAAACACAGCCACGTTAGCATCCTTTTTGGCGACTTAGCGACCCTTTTGGCGACTTGTGTCAACACTTGAAAAGGTTTTTTTTTCCCCTCGCGTTTTAAAGCATTCAGTTGAACTGAAATTTTATATACATGATTGTTTTAGATGACAATGCGATACTTTATAATGATAATTAATAAAAATTAATTACCACTTAATGTTGTGATTTATTCATGTGTATATACATATTTATATTAATTGTAATTATCTAATAAAAAGTAGCTAAAATAAAATTTTTCGTTGTTGATCTCTAAGTAGGAATTGACTTTAAAAAAAAATTATTAATTTTTTAAAATAAATACATTTTCCAACACATACAGCAATGCGCTTTTAGGATATATTAAAATAGCTTATTTCTTTTTTTTTAAAAAAGTTCTACCCCGCATTTCTTTGGAAGCGCGGCTCCATTCGTGTCATTCGGCGAACTGACCACACACCAGATGTCACTGCTTCTCAGAATCCAGATCTATAATTTCGGATTCAACCTATATAAGGAAACGGTAATCAAAACCATTTCCTGTATCATCAAGCCCTTCAACACCGACATTTCCTCAGCACATTTCATCAATGTTCAGTCAAACGAGAGAGGTCAAACTCGACATTTCTTTCTTCTGCCGCGAAAACACCAACAACTCAGCCATTCATACACGATCCACTTCCAGGCACTTGCGAGTCTTCAAAGACTGAATGCCCGAAACCTTTGGATCATAATTTACGCCATCCAATGATGGATGAACACAAAGGAAGTCTCCCGGCTATCGGATGTGGGGGGGGAGAGAAAACCTGCGGTCACGTGTTTTTTTTTACGAAAGATCTTGGTTTTTCAACTATAATTATCGGGGCATGGATGGAATGCTGCATGTCACAGCTCGTTTATTATAAATATCTCTTATTTTAATTCCTTTTAACAGACTTTTTTTTAAACGCGAAAGCACTTATGTTTTTGTTCACTTCACGTCTTAAGGCAAGAATCAACTGGGTTCGAGCCCAGGGTCTCGGCCGCGATGGGGTCCGCGTTTCGTTCTCGAGACAGCTTTAATAAGAGCGTAATTCGAAAAATTTCAAAGGTCAAATTCTATTTCCGGTTGTATTCTCCGAAAAACCGGGAATTTCGGACGATATGTCAACAGGCTGCATGTGATGACTGTCGTCCACGTACAGGCCATACATCAACATTACTCGTTGAGTTAAAGGGAGGGAGGGAGTCGCTCTAGCCGGTTTGTTCCATTTAAGTCAGGCACATTTATTTGTTTGGGGTTATTGTTTGAACAAGTATTTGACAATGTCTTCTATGTGCTGTTTACTTTTAAGGGTCATGGAGCCTGTATTTGTGTAGGAGTCCCGGGCCTACTTTTGAGTAGAGATCCAGGGCCTATTTTAGAATAGGGGCCTTGAGCATACTGTAGAATAGGGCCCTAGGGCCTATTTTAGAGAAGGGGTCTTGAGCATACTGTAGAGTAGTGCCTAATTTACAGTAGGGGCCCAGGACTTCAAGAAGTCTTAAAACGTCCCTGGTTAAAAAAAAAACTTCATTAAACAAATTTTGGAAGCTTCAACATATTTTTATGAGTTAATGGCTTAAATTTTACGTGTAACCACCGGTAAAGAATATTTTTAGTAGGGGTTTTTTTTTTTTTTTTTTTTTTTTTTTTTTTTTGCAAACTTTAAAAAATTTCTGCAGTAATAACATCAGATTTATAAAAACGAAGATTCCTCCTAAGTGGCATGCATGCACCAGGGTTCCCCAACCTTTTAATCACCGCGGAGAAGTCAACGTTGCATAATTTTACCGCGGCCCTCTGAGGGGAGGGTCAGCGGCGTAGCTACCGCCGTATCAATGATACGGGGCCCCAACATGTGTAATTAAAATATCTCTAACTATTCAGGAGTTTCAAAAAAGTTTTGATATTGGGTCTACTCAGGACGCAGGGGGGAGAGCGTTGATTGTTTATATTTTAGACTGTTTTGATTTAATAATTTTAATTAAATTGCCGTGGGTAGCCTAGTGGTTACAGCATCGGACTCCAGACCGGAAGGCCTGGGTTCGATGCTCGATGTCACCAAATACCCTCCGAGTGCACACGGAGTACGTGCTCGTTAAATCAGTGGGTCCGTAGTCTTGTGGGCTTATTCACTAGCGCAGGAACTGGAGAATACTTCCCTCCCCTTCAGTTCACTTGCAGAAATTGTGGAGGTGGAGACAGAGGTCGTGTCGCCATCTATCGTCCCTTCGGGGAAGTTTCACTGAGCTTAAATCGCACTGTCACCTGTATGGTGCTCAAGGCCAACGACAGGCGTACCTCTTACCCATGCTACGATGAATTTCGTGGGCCTCGTTCTGACTACGTCAGACAGGTGGCATTAGCCACAACACAACAACAACAATTAAATTGTATTTAATCGTGACTTCAAAATAAATTATATCTACACCAAAAAATGAATATAAAGTGATTTAACAAGGAATATAAAGTGATTTTCATAAAAAAAAAAAAATTCCCAAACCCCAGAAAAATATACCGTAGTAATAAATAAAATGGAAATAATTTAATGTTTCTTGTGCGGACCGGGGGTTGGTGACCACTGGCGTACACAATCCTCTCTTATGGAGGAAGGGGGTATACCAGGCGTCGATAACTTATGGCACGTATGCCAGATTTGGCACGCGGTACAATTCTCAGTGGCACTCTTTACCACACAACAAATTAATCAATTAGGAAATCAAATGGGAATGGAGATTATTGAACTAATACTCCTGAATCACACGGAAAGCAACATTTACGGAATTACGAAAAAACCCGGATGATACCTTTAATGATAAATCGACAGACATTTTAAACCAGTGGTTCCCAAACTGTGTTCCACGGAACCCTGGGGTTCCATTAGGTCTACCCAGGGGTTCCACGAGTCACAATGAAAATATCGAGAAGAAATAAATATGTATTCAAAATGGATTCACATTCTCAATCAAGTTTATATAGTTACAAGTATCTATAGCCCGTCCTACTCATTTAAACAGAAAATTTTATAGTAACTTTATTACGCAACACTTTTTTAAACTTTTATTATAATATAATAAATCAATATTAAAACGCTTTCCCTCTCTCTCTCTCTCTATCCATCCTACTAGATTCAAAATATTCTATTGTTTACTATCTCGAGTTCCACTAGATAATTTCTACTCGTTAGTTAACAAAATGCCTTACAAAACTAAATAGTTTTTTTAACGGAAAATTCATCTTTTTGCATTTGTGGTAAAAACACCTATGACGAAGGAAAAGAAACAACTTATCAACGGATTTGATGTTATAATCAAAATTTAACAAGAACAGCATCTAAATTTTAGGTTGAGAATTCATACGAAATACACGGGTTTTCTTACACAGCTGTTAACATTTTAATGCCATTCAGAGCATTGTGTTTAAGTGAAATACATTTCTCGACGTAAGCGGCTACAAAAACAAAGTATAAAAACAAATTAAACTCTGAATAAGTAATGCAATTGCATTTAATCTCAATAGACCTAGACTTCGACAGTTTGTGTGAAAGAAAGTAATCGCGTATTCCATTTATTAAATAATCCATGGATAAGTGAAACTTGGATCACAAATTAATATTAAAGAGTAAACTTGATCTACTTTAAACATTATTTTGAGATATATTCTTCGAAGTATGTGCATGGAATGGGGTTCCATGAAAACACTTTCTAGTTCTAGAGATTCCACGAAAGCACCTTCAAGTTCTAGGAGTTCAATGAGGTGAAAAAGTTAGGGATCCACTGTAATAAACTGTTGCCGGAGAGATTTAAATGTTGGACGGAAATATTGCATGTACTCTTCTTTCCGCTTTTGGTTCCACACAGCAGTGTACCTAAGAGGGGAGGGGCGATTTTTAATTTTTGCACCAGAGATTACCCCTTGGCGCTTTCATTTGTTTTTTAGAATGTAACCTCCCCCTCATAAGAGAGGCTTGTGTAACACACACTACTGGTTCCACATATCTCTATATAAGTAAACAAGTCTTTTCTTCTGAAACATATTTTTTAGTTGAACGGATCTATACGCGTTTCTTCAATTAATCCTCTTGGGAAATATTTGGGCTATCAATTCGCGTTTTTCACAACCAACCCTTCGAACGAAGATAATCATGATTTTTAAAATAACTTATTATATATAGACGAGGCTTTCTCGCTTGAGAGAGAGTAGGAGAGAAGATATACTCGAGTCATGTGAGATTGCTACTGAAAGTATAACATTAGAATTATAGTGATTTGATTCTTATTAGGAGGAAACTTTAAAGGGTAGATTGTTCACTAAGATTGATTTGATATTAGATTAAATCGGATGATAGAACAGATCCTTTATTAAAATAAGGATCAAAATTAATAGTCTCCTATTCGTTCTCATTTATCGTCGTTGTTCTATTTTGGCGGTTAACATTGAGACATTCTCTTTTTGGTTGAAATTGTGTCTGTTCTTTGTGTGGTACATAAATAGATTAATTGGATCATGTCGAGTGTTTCTTCCCTATTTCCCATGCATCTAGGTGCCCGAGAGAGAGGCCCAAGCCTCTCACAGAGTGCACAAAAAGTTGTTTAACAACTGAACATTCAGATTCATAACAAATTGAAAAACACAAATTATAGTCCTGATAGTGCGATATATCTGGAAGAAGTATTTTACTGAAAAAGTACTTATATTTTAAGAAATTGTAGCATAAGTTCTAAGGTTATTTTCAGCTAATGTTAAAGAATAGGACCCAAATTCGGGATATTTTTTCAGATATAAAAATATTCAAACATTCATTATATTTTGGTTTCGCTATCCTGTAGAGAGAGAATCACTTATTTTATACTATTCATTTTTATCCGAGTCGACACATTTCTTCTTTTGTAAAATGTGTTTCGTATTTTTTCTCGTGTACCGCAATGCTAAATGAGCTCTCCCTTTACGTGTCAAAAGGGAAAAACTAATTATTTATGAAATATTTTGAAATTTTTAAAACACTATATTATAAACAAATGCAGGAGTTACAACGTCACAAATTTTTATAAAAATTGAGGCATTTTTGCGGTCCGAAAATGTGCTCCGCGATAAGTTCACGCTCTTGTACATAAGGCGAAAAAAGCCTCAAGTTCTCGTGAATGGTTTTTCTTTCACAGATTTCAATTGAAACCATTTTTTAAACATCATAGCAATAATAATAAAAAAACTGAACCAATAAACATCACACAAAATTTATTGAAATTTGTTTGAAGCAGTTTTTTACTATTTCCTCCTCTCTGATAGCTCTGAAGGAACTTGCTGATGAATGCGGAAAAAGAACTCTCATAAAAAAAATTTCAAAGGGGTTCGTTAATCGAACCAAATGGCGATTTTAGAGAGCAAACACACCGGGTTCGGAATTTCCGGATTACGAGCGTTCTACTGCATAAACTCAAAAAAAGCCGAAGCAGGATGCCCGGTCCGATAGGATTACTCCATTTTCCACGCTTCGAATCACTTTCTTTACTAAAAAGTTCCACAAACACCCCCTCCAAAGGAAGGGGGAGAGCGAATGTTTGCACTCGGACACACAGAGAAAAATGTCCAGAACGTAAACGGATTGACAGCCCGCTATTATTTGAACTGTCACCCACAGATTACTGAAGTAAAACCATAGTTAAACAGAGAGAAAAAGAAAAGAAGTTTTTTTAAAAAAAAAAAACCCGTGGAGAATTGTCTGTACAAACAGGCAACAAACATAAAAAGAAACGGTAAATAAACTGGAAAATATATCCCTGTCTCTTTTTCTTATGCAACGAAAGTCAGTAAGAGATTACAGGGTTAAAAAAAAAAACAGAAAATCGGAGCCTAAATATTTTAGTAAACATTAAGCCGTTGCTTTCTGAGCGCGAATTATAAAGTTGTCAACGAAATTGAGAATTGCCTATTATTCGCTGAATATTTTTCTTCCATTTTTTACGAATGTTGTGCAATTAATGCTGAAAATAATGTAAATAATTTGTATCAGGATGTTTAATACATTAATATTCCTTTGTGTTGTATTTATATTACGATAAAAATCGTAATATTTGCAAGCAAAGCTGCCCCTCACATTATAATGGCGTTTCAATGGAAACCTGGCGAAATATTGGCGATACAGTCAAGTTGGCAATCCTTTTTGGCAACTTGGCAATCATACGGATTGTTCTGGAACTTAATGGAGAAATCTATTGACATCAAGATCTCTGACGAAAACGGATCTTTCGGGAAAGAGCTAGAAGGCAGCACAAATAGTAGTCGCTCGCTGAAGCTGAGTCAGTATCACTTTGGCTGTTCCCTAGCGAGTACAGATGCTTGCGAAAAAACTTTCTGTACATGTACTTTTGAGACAGTGGTAGTTGCATCTGAGCGCTGTAGAAGATATGAAAACCTTCTAGGACTTGCGTAAATTTTACTGTTGTGTCCTGCATTTAAAGGATTGTTTTTCTACGATAAATTTTCATCGCTCCTAAAGAACTGTTTTACTTTTTAACTGATTGTTCCCGACAATCGATTCAATCAAAAGTAAAAATTTGGCGGCGTACTGGGTCATGATACGAGAATGTTGGGCTTCCGACCCTCGAGCCCCCCTCCCTTGAAAAAATTCCCCTGCGGCAAAACCATATGTTTTTCCACCAATGATTGAAAATGTGTCCTTTTTACACAAAATTCAACATTTTTGTAACATATTTTTTCAATTCCTACCATTAGCTTACACTCTCTAGATATCTATCTTGGTGGAATTTTCAATCGTTAATAAAATACATTTTAAAGCGTTCCATTGAGCTGAAATTTTATATACATGATTATTTTGGATGACTATACAATAATTTTATTATAATTAATAAACATTAATTGATTAAAACTAATTATTCAAAGAATTACAAATACAACCAAGTTGGCATCATTTTTGGCGACTTAGCGACCCTTTTAGAGACTTGTGTAAACACTTGAAAATGTTTTTTTTAACACATTTTAAAACGCTCATTTGCGGTGAAATTTTCCATACACTATTGTTTGGGGTAAAAATACGATAATTTAATTATTATTAATTAAAATGAATTGACTGAAACTAATTGTTTAAACAATTACAGATACAGCCACGTTGGTTTCATTAAGTGACTTGGGTCAAAACTTTAAAATATTTTTTTTCTCACGTTTTAAAGCATTCAACGTTGAACTGAAATTTTATGCACACGATTGTTCTGTATGACAATACGAAACTTTAATATAAATGAATAAAAATTAATTATCACTTAATGTTGTGATTCTGTCCTATGTATATACATATTTATATTAATTGTAACTATTTAATAAAAAGTAGCTAAAATAAAATTTCTTTGTTGATCTAAGTGTAGGAATTGACTTACAATTTTTTTTTTATATTACTTGTTTTTAAAAGAATTTCTTTTGAATGGCATCTTTAGAAAACACTCCCATGACACACAACTCAAAAACAAAACCATCCACATAATAAAAACCAACAAAACAAAATGAATTTCATTTTTAAAATAAATCGCTTTCTTTTTTCTTATACCGAAACGGTTCTTTTTTTTTTTTTTTTTTTTTTCACCAAAAAAAAAAATTCCCCGAGATCAGTGAAGTCACAGTAGGCAGCGATTGAAAATGCGTGACGCGTTATTTGCATCAATGCTGTTTTTCATGGGCATTGCAAAGAGGGGGGAGGGGAGGTGCTATTTGCGTGCATAAATTTCACGCATTTCTTTACAAAACAATGTGCCCTTCTAATTACCCGGTTGAATAATAAAATGAGAATAACAAATGTTATGTAAAATTATACGTGGCATACGTTGCAGTATTTGTAATACACATAATTTCGCTTTTTTTGTGTGTGGTTTTTTCTTCCTCTGGGAATACAACTGCATTGTGAGTTTTCTCACTCTCGGCTTCAGAAAAGGGTCAAGTGAGTGAGTGACCTCGTCATTTTGAATCACGGACGACACCTGCGGTGTCACCCAACTCTCCAAATTTCCATATCACACCAATGTGAGAGGTTTGATTTAAGACAACTGCTCTACACGGCGGGTCTTCAGTGACATCAGGATTCAAACCCGTGATCACTATTACTATACTACAACACCCACCTTTGACTAAAGAACATAAATCAAGTTTTTTCAAACCCCAATTTCAGTTTATTACATTTTAGCTTTGCTAATTTTAGGAATAGAATATACTTTAAATAAATAAGCATTTACTAACGATTTTAGTTTACTTTTAACTTAGTCATATCGTTTAAGACAGGGATGGACAAATAATAGTCCACGTGTCACATGCGGCCCGCTAAAAGTTTTTTTACGATCCGTCAAAAACGTCAGAAAAAAAATACAGACAGACCTCTATAAAACGAAGTCGCTGAATCCAAAAAAAAAGTTCGTTATGTGGAAAATTCGTTATACAGAAGTTTTCATCTTTTAATTTTCTTTATAAACAACATAAAAAAATTTTAAACTCAAAAACACTATATATTAAAAAACAATTATTCACACCTTTTTTTAAATTAATGTGTTTATTTTATGTATCTCACCCATCAAAAAAGAAAGAAAAATGGCGAGGAAAACAAGAAAAAGGAATGTCGAAGAATTCAATAATAAGAAAATAATTTTATACTAAAATTAATGAATTTTAAGGACATTTTAAATTTAAAGCATACAAGTAATATTAAACATGCATTATTTTATAAGTAGAACATGGAGATGCGGCACGACTCCACTGAGGGTGAAAGAGGATATCGAAGATGTTTCTAGTGAACTGGGCAATGGGGGTTAAAGGTTGCACTTCTTGGATGAAAAGTCCAGAACTCTGTTGCTCTCGGCGAGTTAGGATCTAATAAAACCAGTTCAAGATTTATGACCAGCACAAAATGTGTTAAAGAGAGATTAAATGGAAATTTTTTCAGAAATACTTTTAAAAAAAGGGAGAACAAAAATTGAATCACAAAAGAAAAAGTTCGTTATATAGAAAATGCACTTCGCTATAGAGAGGTTATTTTACGAAGAAAATCGCGAAATGTTCAAGATTCCCGGAAAAAGTTCGCTCTATAGAAAAAGTCGTAATATAGAGGGTTCGTTATATAGAGGTTCGACTGTATATTGCCCGCCGCTGCTTTAAAATAATATTAATCTCTCTCTATATTATTTATACGTAGTCTAACTATGTATGGAACCTTCAGGGTTTCCAGTCATAGAAATTTTAAAAGCTGTTTTAATTATCCGTTATATTTAAATCGATTTTTTGCATGTAATTAATATTCCATTCTCTATATTTACAAACATGAGGCTAAGAAATCAGAATTTTTTATAAATAATTTGAACTAAAACTTTTTGTGAGTATCTAAAATTTAAAAAGAACCATAATGGTAAATGGATAAATAATTTTTTTTTAATCAACATAATACGGCATATATTCCATTCGAAAACTGAACCAAATTCGGATTATAACATTCTAAAATTCAGATGTGTACAAAGTAATGTATTCGTTTCATTTTATTATGTTCTTTATATAGTTCTATTAGTTTTAGATTTTAAGTGCTAGAAAAACAGATTACTCAGCAAAATCTGCCGGTAATGAAATCGACGGAGTCATTTTGTCCAAAAAAATTGCAAGATTTAAATAAAGAAAAGTATAATTTTAATGAATAAAAATATAATAAATAAAATAGTTTTATCATAACTGTGAATGACGTAAACATAAAGATGTCATCCTTTACACACAAGCTTTGTAAGTCTAGTGTTTCTGAAATTAAAAGCCCAATTAGTAAAATATACTGAATTTTTAATATCAAATTTGGCAAAACTACTATACCCGCTTTCAGATTAAGATCTCTTGCAATTTAAGTTTCCAGTCTGTAACATTATAAGCAAATAAAAGAGTACGAAAATGGAGATTTTTATTTAAAGTTCTGATTTTACAGATGATAACCTTCAGTTGCCTGATAACAGTTTAAAGAAAAATAAAAAATGCAAACATCCATGTGATTAAATGGGGAAATAAATTTAAAGATACGAATTCGTATATTGTTAAAATGGGAAGAATGCTAAAAATTGCTTACTCAAAAATAATTTTTTTAAAAAAAAACTGTTTATGGTCGAGCCCTTAACGCACCCTTATTATTAAAGGGGAGTATGTTTTAAATATTTATTTAGAGCCTTTATTTTAGCCAAATATTTTATAAAAAATGCAAAATGAATCATAATTTTATTTTAATTTTGGATTTTGATTCACATTGCAGATAAGGGTCAAATATTGCCCTAACCCTTTTAGCACATCATACAGAGCATCAACATCTTGCGGGAGGGTTTTTTTTTTATTTTATTTATTTATTATGTTGGTGAAACAAGCATGGAGAAATGACGTTCCGATAGTCGTATAGTTCCAGAAGATTTGGGTCTACCCGCGACTTCTAATATTTATATCGCTATAACTCGGCATAATTTTTTTTCACCTCAATTTTTCATACAAAACATATGAATTCCAGTTCCAAACACAAGAATATATTGTTCTAAAATGTATCTAAATTCACAATAAAACTTATCCTAAGTTAACGAAACCTGGACGACAAATTGCCGCCAGCCTCACGACTCAGCCAATAAATACGACCCCGCTCGAATTATCTCGAATGTGCAGCTTGACCAGTTTAACGAGATCGAATAAACTCGATCAGATGTTAAGGAATTGATAAATTACATTCATTAAGAATGTTTTCATTCAGATTACCAAAAACAAAACATCAAAAGTGCAAAAAAAAACCCAAGGGCACAAGTTAAACAGTTTTTCTCTCCCCTTTTTTAATTAGAACACAACAAGCGCGCGCGAACGAAAACACGATAGAATTATAGAGAGCGAGATAACACGTTACCATGACAACGCAGTAGTTACGTGATCGTTTGCATTTATTCTCCTATCCTACCTCTCCCACCTTCCTCCTCCCTGTGCTTTAACCTCACCCAAAAAAAAACCGTTTTTAACACCAGTAATAATCAAACGGTATATTCTTGACGCAAGAGGCCAAGAATGGTCGAAAATGGCACATACCTTCCCACGAAATTTTCTTTTCTTTTATTTTCGTTCGAACATAGAACAAAACAAGTTTCACTCACCGCGTGTGCGTGTTTTTGAATTCGAAAGCAGGGTTTCAAGTGTAGTATAGAGATGCGATGTGAAAATGTTGTGTATTTTATTACTGAAATATTCTTCTTTGCACGTGATTTTCTTTCTCTTTTATTAAAATGAGCTACGTTCTTTAATTAAAATATAAAAACTAGCAATTAGAAAGTTATCAAATACTTACACATACTTCTTTTATCAATATGAAGATGAAATGAGGTACAAAACCAAAAAAATTCTTATTATCAAAACAAATATTTCGTATGGAATAACACCATAATGTGGAACGTTCGAAAGTGTTTCAAAAATAAAATGGATACGATAATATTTTGAATGGAATGGAAAGAATTTTAAAGAAATTTCACAGAAAAGTAACCGTAATTTGCTCAAAATTGTTTTGGAATCCAAAACATGCTGAAAATAAAACCTCATCGATAAAAAATCGTTTGAAGATCTCGAGATCAAAATGGCGGCATCAAAATTTATATTTCAAGTTTCAATTATTATTCCGCAATATTTTAAATTTTTGAATATATGTAAGATGAAGTAATACACCACAATCGGTTTTCAAAAATATGTATTTTTCTTCTCACTTTTTGTGTACTAATCGAAAAAGAAGTTAAAAGGAAATGTTTTCAAATATATTTTTAAAAATTAAGTTCACTAGTGAAAGCAGGGATTAGTAGTAAACGCCACTCTCATTTACACTATATTTTTTTGTTCTCCATATTTTTTGAAATGGGGGGGACACTAAGACTTATTTTTCCCGCGTGAGCAGTTATAACACATTTAAAAACAAAAATAAATAAATAAAAGGCCGAAGGCAAAATAATAACAAAATTAATTAATATAGCAGGCGACTTAAAATAAAAACAATGCATCGTGGACAACACATAAAAAGTGTTACTTTTATAAAAGGATGCAAATATCTATATACAATGATGTAAACATATCAAATTTAAAAATCATATAAATATTAAAGAAAAAAAATTCTTTAATACAATAAGAAGTTTGTGAGCTAAATGATCTTTGTAAGAAAATATATAAAGCGTGAAGTGGCAAAATTTTCTCTCATATTTACCAAAAACGAGTTATAGTTGTGAAATAAGGGCTTTTCACTAATGTATAACAATATCTGCTTTCAAACAATGAAAAAACACATTTAAATCACACTAAAATTAATTTTTTAATCTTCAAAAAACCACGCACAACGCACCAATTTAGAAAAGGGCGAGCCGACAACTGAGCAATAGAAATGAACCCCGATTATCAATCAAAATTATTCCGCACTAAATTACATTTTCAAAAAAAAAAATGTTCTCATATAACCAAAGTAGGCCCAAGACCAGCGTGATCTTATTTACGAATACTTAAAAAGAAGATATTTCACAAATTGAAAACAACTCCAGATATATCGCTTTGGTAAACAACTCAACACCGGTGTTTTATTTCAATCGCTCCAACTGAATGAGTTTTATTAAGAAATAAAAAAATATTATCTTTCATTGATAGGCATCGCTGTATCTATACATCTTGAATGAAAAACACCTGCTTTTAAACTTAAGGTACGTTTGTACTTCAATTTTTATATCTACTGCTTGCGTGAGAAACATTACACAACAGCAGTTCTTTTTTAAAAGAATTGCTCGCAGAAAGGTTACTGCCTAAGTTCGGAGACAAATTCTGTGAAATACACTGCGACTGGTACTTTAATGTTATTTTGTTGATAATTATGACTTAAATTAACAAAATACACCCATCAGTAAATTATATGACAATTTAAATTGATTAAAATGAGGGATTTTAGGTAAAATTGGATGAAAATTATTACGAATTTCAAAAAATAGAATTCATTGAATTCGAGGCCCAATATTTAAAGTCTTTTTTTTTACACATCTTTAACTCAGCTATAAAAGCTTTGAACTAAAATCTAAAATATAATTGCAATGACCAATAAGTTATGGCTCATTGCACATTTTCTTTTAAAAATATTACTAAACGTCTTGGTGTTCGTAACAATAAACTTTAAAAAAAACAACTGTTGGTGTTAAGAGTTAAATCCTTAGTCCGCTGCCTCTTTGTCATACTTTGAATACCATGCATACAAAATATGAAAGAAATACATTCATAAATTTTCGAGATATCAGGTATTCAGTAACATAACTTTGACAAAATCTTCGTAAAAAGCAGTTAAAAGTATTGATTCTCATTTTACTGCAATAGTTAACATCAGATATCTAAAATTCACGAGTTCTACAGCATAGACCTTCCTCATTCTCCAAATAACTTTTTTTTTCTTTCTGGCAGCTCGACTTTTTTTCCCCTACACAAAATGGCAAAGAAAAAAAAAATTTTTTAATTTAACTTCATTTAAACATTGATTCAGAAACGCAGGCTCATACCTTAACACACAATCCAAAAAATTTTGTAACCAATTCCACAATATATATATATATATATTATATATACAGCCAGTAATATTTGAATCGCGATTCTAAGTATTCGTGTACTAGTATCCATAACCGTGAACATCTTCAAATAGAATAGTGATCCAACATTTATATTTTAGGCATCCTATACAGAGACCAAAGTGTTTAAACTGTGTTATTACGATCATAGAGATGTACGAGTAGCAACGTTGCAAAATTTTATGAAAATCGAGACATAGATCTGTCTCTTAAACACTTGGCGAAGACTTGTTACGTACAAAGATTGGAACTTCTATGCATAAAATGTAGTGAGTGAGTGAATATTAACACCGCACTATTCAGCTACTCGGGGGCTTTTGGCGACGGACCTCGTCATGTTGAACCACGGTCAAGTGACGAAGACGACACCTGAGCTAGCATTTCCCCTTTCTCCCTAACTACCACACCACCCAACGGAAGAACGTTTGAGATCCGACAGATTTAACGTGCATCACCCCCTTACAAGACGGGTCTTCGGCAGGACTAGGCTCGAACTCATGACACGCTGGCCATTACCTTGACCACTAGACTATCACGGCAACTACATTAAATGGAATTGAGTTTCGGGTGAGTGAGTGAATATTAACGCCGCACTGTTCTGCTACACGAGGGCTTTTGGTGACGGACCACGTATTTTTGAACCATGGACAAGTGACGTGGACGACACCTGAGCTGGCAGTCCCCCCTCTCCTAACTACCACACCACACCAACGGGAGGACGTTTCAGCTCTCGACAGATTTAACGTGCATCGCTGCCCTACACGGCGGGTCTTAAGTGGTACTGCGCTCGAATTCATTACAAGGCCAGCCACAATCCGATACCTTGACCAATTGGCTACCGCAGCCACTTTCAGCAGTACTAGGCTAAAACTCATGACACGCCGGCCACGAATCCGTTGACCACTAGGCTACACGGTCACTGCATTAAATGGAATTGAGTCTCGGAATCTTCATGCGGCGTGGTGTGGTGATATTACAAGTGATTGACGATATTTCCATTGAGTAGCAGGTTCGAAACCTGAAAGTTCTTAAGATCTACTACGAAGAGGCGTTGATGCACGTTAAATCTGTCGTGGCTCCAAGTCCTCACGTTGCCGTGGTTTGAAAAGTGGAGCACCAGCTCAGGTGGTCATCCTCGTCACTTGGTTCAAAATTACCAGGTTAATCTCTAATAGTCCGCGAGCGAAATGCAACATCAAGAAACAATCAGCGAACGTTAGGAGGGAATGTCCAAGTTCAGGGGGTTGAAATGTGCAGCGTTCCCAATCGGTGGTGCTGAATGGCGGTCTTGGACGAACTCGAATTCCGATGGACGTGACCTTGAGAGATTTGCCCCTAAATTCCTGGAAAACAATTCGAAGGACTGGTACAATTCCTTGAAAATGACGACCTTAAGATATTTTTAAAGTCATGCCTTTCTGCCAACGATCGTTTCGGTGGTTACAGGTGAGAGCGATCGAAGGAGGTTGAGAAATTCTTTTAAACTAGATTCCTGAACCGGAGCTCGGTTTTCTGTTGCACAGAGGTCAAACGAATGAGTCAATAACTATCAATTAAGAATAAGTTTTTGTTAAAAAAAAATGTTAAAAGTTATAATAAGGCTATAGTATAAGAGTAGAGCCAGAATTGAAAAAAAAACCTTTCTAAGCAAACATATGATTTAATATGAATATATTCATGCGGTTAGCACATATATGTTTTTTATAATAATGTGCTGCACAGGCAATTCTAGTTTATCTGAGCAGACGATTTAATTTAAAATGAAACTATAATTCATATGCAGCGAATCTTAGTCGTTTACTGTTTGGCAACAAAACAAGAAATAATATAAAGTTTTTTTAAGTGTGTAAATCAAATATTGCTTTGAAGTTGATATTTACTAATCGAGAATCCTCTAAAGCAACGGTTCTTAAACTGTGGTTCGTCGCGAAGGTCTCATCTAATGTTAAGATTTCACTCTCTTGCAGACTCGGATGTGTGTGTGTCATCCTAGACATTGACCCTAATAAAAATATTTACTAGAATATGTATTTCGATCACGAGTATTAATTGATTTTTTATGCTTAATTTTAGATGTTACTTAAAATCCTCAAAATTTTAAAATTACATTTTTTTTTGTCGTATATTTTTCAAAAACCACGCAAGATACATATTATTTTAGTAACTTACTAGGGCTTACTATTTTACGCTTATTGAACGTCGGCTCCCCCAGTAACGTTCCTTTTCCCACGATTACTCCATTTGCCTTTTGCTCGTCAGAATATTGTGCATGCTTCGAATCAAAAACTTAATTCTCACTATCTCTATCATATTACCATTCAAAATTTGATTCATAGTTGCGGACCAACTCCCATTAGTGGCACACACAAGGGGGAGTCCCCAAAGCCCTTGATTTTTTTTCTGGATTGATTATAATTCTAAGTATATAGTACGTAAAATTTAATTACTTGTTATTAATGATTAATTTTATTAATTAATGATAATTATTTATTCAAAAATTAGTTTTTTACTGTGTTTTGTTCCCAAAAATCGACACAATCAAAAGGAGCATGATACAAGAATGGTGAACTTTCGACCCCGGACCCCCCCATTGAAAAATTCCTGTGTGCGCCACTGCCTCCCACTGTGCAAACTATGCAACTGTTCGCGCTCAAATTGTAATTTACATGAATATTACGTAGTCCGTAGAGCACACAAAAAATTTTCAGGGAGGGGAGGGAGGGCAGGGTCGAAAGTCCACCATTTTGTATCATGCTCCAATACGCCGCCCAACTTATTCATTTGAATTTGTCGATTTGGGGGAACAAAAACAATCCAAAATTAATTATTGAATAAATAATTAGCATTAATTAATGAAGTTAAATATTAATAAATACATAATTAAATTTTACGTAATATATAGATAGGATTATAACCAATCGAAAAAAATCAAGGGCTACGGGGGCACTGCGAAAAACCGGTATTCAGAACTGAGTACGAAATACTCACTTTTGAGTATGTCACATACTCATAATGTGGCCGCGGTAGCCGAGTGGTATAGGTATCGGACCGTGGCTTGCCTTGTCACGAGTTCGAGCCCAGTACCACTAAAGACCCGCCGTGTAGGGCAGCGATGCACGTTAAATCTGTCGAGAGCTGAAACGTCCTCCCGTTGGTGTGGTGTGGTAGTTAGGAGAGGGGGTGCCAGCTCAGGTGTCGTCCACGTCACTTGACCATGGTTCAAAATTACGTGGTCCGTCGCCAAAAGCCTTCGTGTAGCTGAACAGTGCGACGTTAATATTCAATCAATCAATCATACTCAAAATAGCTCCGATGCAAACATACTCAAATTTGAGTATGCTGGATTCTCATCTCTGGCAACGAGTACGTACTCAAAATTGAAACATCACATACTCATTTTTCAACCTGTTACTGGATCCAATTTGAGAATGCAACGACAAAATGAGTATGCAATGCATTTATTATTGAGTTTTTTGCTTTCAAATATGAGTATGTATAGTATTCATTTTCCATACTGTTGTATTTAATATGAATTTTTAACAGTAAAAGATATATCAACTCAAAAAAAAAAATCTTAAGGGATCTAAATATGTGATCGCTAAGTTGTAAATTTCACTTTCTTCATCTTACGTATTATTTAATATACATTTTATGAAATATTTTTGCCACTTAACTTCGAAATCAAAATTCTTTTTACATTTACTGTGTGTTACAAAAAGATTCTCGCGTATTATCGCAAAAGTGCCAACGTTTATCGCCAATACGGTTGCGATAGTACAAAAAGTATCAACAAAAATTTTACTTTAAGAAAAAAAAATTTTAACTATATTATGTGATCATAAACTGTATGTCTTCGAACTTATACCTCAGATTTAAATCTTTGAAAATATCAAAAATAGATTCGATTAAATAGTTAAACAAATGTGTAAGCATTTGAACCAGTTCCAGAAGCAATTTGGTTCACTAAAAGTTGTATTTATGTGTGTATGTGTTTCTAGAAGATTATATTGTTTCTTTAAATTCCTATACATGCAAAAAATTAACTTTTATTTAAATTCAGTCTTTCAATAATAAGTTATTAGAAATATCATGGAAACATTGGAATGAATAACAGATTTTACATGGTAAAATCTGATATATATCTCATTCATTATCATCCAAATAAACAAAACTACGGTTACATTAAAGGTGTATTATAAACCAGAAGATCAATATGGTGTGAATTAAAACTTATTGACTGGGTTTGTCTCTATTATAAAAAATATCAATTTAATAAGATTTTTTAGAAATATCAAAATTGTTTTCAAACAAAGCAAAGCATTATGGTTATGAAAGTATAACCTTTCTGCACTGTGTTAAAAGATTAATAAGTACTTACATAGTGTGACGTCTTACGCGTCTTTTCTTTAACACGTCCTTTGGGCCAGAATTAATGGCAACTCTTTTCCAACCAAATCCAAGAAACGAGATGTGAAGAAGAGATGCAAATAAACGGACTTTAAATATAGGATCTTAGAGTAAGCTTGATGGCAATGTAAAGGAATGTTAGACAATTGATGTGCGTTGTGGCAGTTGAATGATTATTGCAGTTCGTGGTGCAAGATCGATTAAGTTCTACGTGTCGTGGATAAACATATTGGTGTTCGACTAGAAGTTAGACGTCAAGCTGCATCCTATTGCAGATAAAGACAAGTAGCATTACGGAATAATATAAGGTAGGATTGATTACACTTTATTAGAATTGAGGATTAGGCGGTTCGCTTATTGAGATTGGTCTGAATTAGATTTGATCATATTATATATATATATATATATATATATATATATATATATATATATATATATATATATATATATATATATATATATATATATATATTGTGTGTGTGCTCATATTAATTATTATAATTATATTTGTTAAAAGTTTAAGTTGAATATCTTAATAAAGTCATATTAAGATAATGTTTGATCTTAGTTCTTTCACTAATCCTACACCTCTAGCTCACGCTGATGCTTCGAGGGATGTTCTTCCAAGGGGAGGAACATCACAATACTATGGGAACGTCTACGTTCATGTAACTCGCCCAGTTCGGCAATACCAATTTCGCATGTGTGCTGAATTGGAAATCATGTGCTTTGTATAATATAATGTCACCAAAAGGTTGTGATAATATGCAAGTACTGATAAATATAATTTAAAAAATGTAGATCAATTATTAATAAGACAAAATATCCATTAAATATTAGTAGATTTAGTAATTTAAGTAGATTTCCACAACTGAAAATTAAAAAGCATTCTTGAAATAGATTGCATTCAATTTTACTAACTAATTTGGCTCATTCTGTTCAGTCAATTTTGATTCTTTCAATATTCGAAAATGAGAGTGAAAGGAATCATAAAATAAGTGTATTGAAATTGTTGAAGCTCCTTCAATAAATTCTTTTTGAAAACCTTTCCATAAATTTACTAAGCTAAAACTGTTCTTTAAAATTTACAAGAAACTAAGTCTCCTAAAAATTATAGTTTAAAAAAACTAAAACACGCTTTTCTAGTTTTTTTTTAATCGAACTAAAAAGTAAAAAATAATTCTTAATATAAGAATAAAATTATTTATGAGAAAATTAATGCCATTCTAATAAAAACGGGGGGTGCTCGATATCAATTGTTATAATTTCTAACTAGTTCTATTCCGAGTGAATGAATATTAATGCTGCACTGTTTAGCTACACGAGGGCTTTTGGCGACGGACCGCGTAATTTTGAATCATGGTCAAGCGACGTGGACGACACCTGAGCTGGCAGGTGGGGTGACCGGACCCCTAGGACACCCCCCTTGTGTGCGCCACTGTATGTAGTTCTATTTGTTCTTTTCCCCAAAAATTCGTTCTTGGCGCTCCTCTTCACTTCAATTCATACTTGTAGCTGCATCATCCAATACTTAATTGATAAAGTCCTCTTTTGACAGTATTATGCGTATTTAGTTCCGTTGTTTGTTAACAGTCTTCGTATAAGAGAGAAAACGCCTTTTTCATATCGCAACGATTGTCTTGGCTGGAATCGTTGCGATGTTTTCCTGCGAGAGCTAGCAATAATGTACTATCGCAACCAAATTGGCGACATTATATGAAACGAAGTACATGGTTGCTAACTTGGCGAGTTATCTTGAACGTTGGCATTGTTGCGATAGTACGTAATAAATTTATTACTAATTGATCGCTTCAATCTTTGTAATATGCTGCAAATGTGCAGTGGGCTTATAAGTATAATTTAATATAACTGTATTGCTCAATAGGAATACATCCATTTAAAAAATAAATGAAAGTGTAAAATATAAACATATACTTTTAACCATTCATCAACAAATAGTAGGCACAATGATCAACAAAAGATCAATAGAACATAATTTTAAATTGAAACATGATGAATGGGTCGTATAGCAAAATTCATTTGGAATGAATACCTAATGACATACATGACATCTGATACATTTTTTGTCTTATATAGTTTATATTGAACCTGAAAATCATCATTCGCTCTTTTTATTCACTTTTAATCCAACTTTATATATATATATATATATAAGTATTATTCATTAATTTAATAAAGTAATGAAATATTATTTCTGTTATAGCTGTTTTCGGTAAAAGTACGAGAGCTCTAACTAAACGCGAAGCACATTTTCAGACAGAAAAAAAATGACCCAATTTCCAAGGAAAAATATAGTGTTTTTAAAAATTTCAAAATATCCCATGAATACTTTTTTTTGTTTTAATACGTGAAGGCAAAGCCCATTTAACATTACGGTATAGGATAAGAAATGCAAAACACATTTTATATCAGAAAAAATGAATCAACTCGGTTAAAAATGAGAAGTATTATAAAAAATGCTGCTCTCTAAAGGATAGTGAAGCCAGAATATCATATTAATTTTTCATTTCTTTAATATCTGAATAAATTTTCCTAATTCGGATCTTATTCTTTAATATTAACCGAAAACAGCCTTAAGAGAAATCTTTAAAAAAAAGGTACATTAAAAAATTTTCAGAGGGACTTTCATACTCGGTTGAATAAGGCTACGGACTCCTTTAAATTTGTTGTTTATATTTTTTCCATTTAAATATAACAAACACGTCAAATTTAATATTTTTTTATATATTTATTAGAAAGGATACTATTTATTGCACGTGTGTGTACAAAATATTTATAAATTTATTTTTATATAAATTCTCCTGCGTTTCCAATAAACAGAAAATAATCAAATGGCTATCGAAAATTTTACATGTTCATAAAAAAATGAAAACGTTCTAAAGCAGGAGTGGGCAGACTTTTCATGGCTACGGGCTACTTCTAATTTTCTCCAGGTGTTGCGATCCCCCCAGTGGCATAGGTAGAGTGAGCAAACAGAAAGTCTACAATAAAGTCGGATCTTCATTTGGCTAACCTCTATTTTTTGAATTTCTCTATATAGCGAACTTTTTCCTGGAAGTAAGAAAATCTGACGATTTCCTTCGTAAAATAACTTCCAAATAGCGAAGTACATTTTTTATTTGACAAACTTTATCTTGTGATTCGATATTTTTTCTCCGTATTTTTAAAATATTTCTAGACCTTCATATGATGAAATGATTTTTGGCGGTCACCCAAGATGCCTTGGTGGTCCGCCCGTAGATCGCGATCGACTTAAAGCACATCCAAGTTCTAAAGTGAGGGAGTGACAGTAAGTTTTATGAACAGATTCCCCACAAAGCAATAAGAAGTCTATTGGCAACGAACTTCATAATTTTGAATTCCAGTTAAGTGACGAGGATAGTTGCGTGGTAGTTGCGGACGTGGTATTTGCGGACACATAACATTTCGTAGTATTTTCGAACCCTGCGAAACGCATCGTGGTATTTGCGGACACATTTTCCCCCATCTTAGAACAGATAAAGGGTGCAGATAAATAAGGAAATAAATACTTTTAAAAATCACAAATATAAATTTAAATAGTATTTTAAGTAGCAAATACATCTTTTACCTGGGATAACGTTTTTCATTTTCTTTTTACCGAAGTTTTCTGTTTTTACACTCGATTATCAACACACTCGATTACACTCGACTACAAGGTTAAATACATTTTTACCAATCAAATTTAATTATTTATATTGAATTAAGATATATATTATAATGTGAAGGCATCTTAAATAGCGAAATGTAATAAAAATAAACACTTTCAGAGAAATAGTTCCTTGTAATTAATTCGATAGTCAGAAAACTTCGGTAAAAAAAAAAAAAAAAGTTATCCCGGCGATAGAGATTTTCTACTTAAAATACTGTTTAAAATTATATTTGTGATTTTTAAAAGTATTTATTTCCTTATTTATCTGCACCTTTTATCTTCTCTAAGATAGGGGGGGGATGTGTCCACAAATACCACGTTGTGTTTCGGAGTGTCCGCAACTACCACGCCACCAACGAGGACGACACCAGAGCTGGCACTACCAGGACCGATTCTAGCACATGGGCACCGCATGCGGACGGCCAAAACAGGGGGAGGGCAGGTCGCATATAGTTCTGTAAATTAAGCAAAATTTTATACGAATTTCTCAAAATAAAACTTATAATAAGTCGAATAAATTTGCTGAATTTTAAATAGTGATTGAAAAATCCAAAATAAATCCCGATTTCTCGATAGCAGAGCATAATTTAAGAAAAATAGAACGTTAGTGCCCAGTGTGTTGGTCCACTTTGTCCATTAATGTCTACTTTTTATACACATCCTTCATCTGGTAGCAAAATTCGTGGTAAAAACGCAATAGAAAAGCTTTTCTTGAAGTGGCATTGGCAGCACACTGTAGATCAGAGGTCACCAAAGTGGTGGTCCATAAGAAAATTTCACTGGTCCCCAGAAAAATGTGTGGGATATACTTATTCATCATGCTAGGTTATGTTCTTTAAAATCCATTAAAACAAAATTCAATTCATAACAATACGTGAAAAGTTATCAAAAACGCTACTTTATAGACTAACGCCATTTCGTAGACTAACGCCACGGTAAATAAGTTGTACTGCTGTAGCTGCGTTGTTTTAGCTACGTGTTTTGGCTCGTCTCGTTTCGGACTCTTCTAATGTTTCACTCTCATGAATGTCGCATATGTATATCAGTTGAAGCATTTAAAGGTGGGCTTACAGACGTATTGAGTTCAGTGGCGCACACAGGAATTTTTCAACGAGGAAGGGGGGTCCGGGGTCGAAAGTTCACCATTCTTGTATCATGCTCCTTTTGATTTTGTCGATTTTCGGGTACCAGTAAAAAACTAATTTTAGAACAAATAATTAGCATTAATTAATAAAATTAATCATTAAAAACAAATACTTAATTATATTTTACGTACTATGTACTTAGAATTATAATCAATCGGAAAAAAAAATCAAGGGCTTTAAGGGAGGGTTCGGACCCCCAGGAGGAACCCCTTGTGTGCGCCACTGATTGAGTTCAATATAAAATATATTCAATACATTATAGTTAGGTTATTAAGGAAGTTTTTGTGTATTTTCTTTTGTATTTTGGTGTTTTTTAAGACAGTTGAGATTTAGGATCATGTCCTATGTGCATATTTTCTTTTATTTGACTTTTATAGGGATAAAATTACTTTAAGTACATTTTATATGTTCTTGGGTCACATTTTTATCTTATATAAATATAGTTAGCACTTAAAAAATTCTACTAGTGGTTCGCGGGATTTAAATTATGAATTTACTGGTCCGTGAGGTCAAAAAGTTTGGCGACCGCTGCTGTAGATCAATGCTTAACAAAAATAATTTTTGCGAAAGGTATTTTACTAAAATTTCTAATAGGGTTAATATTACCTAAGACATAGGGGAAATAAAAAGTTTTCAAATAATTAATAACCTTACAAATAGAGAAAAACAAAACGGAAGAACTTATTTTTGAGTCCATTTGCACTTTTATTAATGTTTTACTTTTAACCCTTATACCGGTAGTTGAGTTTATAACGTCAATGCTAAGTATTAGTCAAAATATATGAAAAATTCTCTAGAGGGGCGGCACATTAGGTCTTTGCACACCCGACGCCCTAGGATAGGTTTTGCGGTATACACTGAGGAGTAATCTTTACGGTAAAAATTAAAAATCTGTGGTCTATGGGGAGAGTGTTGAAAGTTTATTCCCCCCCTTTGCATATGCCACTGGATATACATTACAACTGTCGAGACCAGTGGCGCACACAAGGAGGGGGGCAAGTGATCCGCATCCCCCCAAAGCCCCTTATTTTCTTTCCGATTGATTATAATTCTAAGCATATAGTACATAAAATTTAATTAAGTGTTTGTTAATAATAATTTTATTAATTCATGCTAATTATTTACTCAATATTCAATTTTGTAGTGTTTTTTTGTTCCCAAAAATCTACAAAATCAAAATAAGTATGATACAAGAATGGTAGACTTTCGACCCTGGACCCCCCACTCCCTTAAAAAATTCCTGTGTGCGCTACTGGTCGAGACTCAAGTCCTCATAACTGACATGGCGTGAATGTCGAGAACAGGATGCATACTAATGTGTCCATCTCGTCATCTCACTGTGATTCGAAATAACAAGACATTATTGGCAGTGGTTGACGGACCACATACCTCCAATAAGGTGCCTTATCCATGAGAAAGTCCATTCCAAAATTGCATTTTCATTATTTAATTAGCACAGCAATTCATTATGTAATATATATACTTAATTATTAATATTCAAACACTATGTTTCCGTAAATTGTTGTGGCCGTGCTAGCCAAGTGGTCATGATCACACACTCGTGACCAGCGTGTTACGAATTCGAGCCCTAGTGCAACTGAAAACCCGCAGGGTAGAGAGGCTGATTCATATTAAATCCGTCGAGGCTCAATGTTCTCCCGTTTCCGTAAGGAGAAGGTAAGGTGCCAGCTCAGGTGTTGTCCTCGTCACCTTGGTTCAAAGTGACGAGCGTCGTTGCCAACAGCCTTCGTGTTGCTTTAGAGTACGACACGTTAATAAACACTAACTCCAAAACTCGTCTAAGTTTTCCAAATTGGTTTCTCTTGAGGGGGATCTATTACGATATTGGTTTGCCTTCGCCCATTTTCGACCTCTCCAACGGATAGGGAAAATAAACGCTTTAAATTCCCTTCTGCACGAATTTTATCAAGGATCCATGATATGAGTCTCCACAAAAATGTTAATTCGAACCAAACCTCTCACATTCAATTACTTATATTCTAATTTAAAAATTAGATTCTATATCAGATTTAGATTAGATAATATTCATTAATTCCACTAATTATTACAGGTGTTTTAAATCTTCTAGTAAGTTCATTCTATAATTCGCATTTTTTTAAAAAAATTATTATTAATTCCCAGAACTTTGTGGCTAAAAGGATTTATACTTTCATTCAAACTGTAAATTCAAACACTGTAAATTGATATAATTGTTACCTATAATGAAAAAATCTTATAAAAAACATTTTTAAAAAATGCATAATAGGCAGTGCACTTGACGCATTATCGTTTTGGTTAATTTTTATCTATTATTGATTGTGGTTTTAAATTGAGAAAAGGTGTATTAATCACAATATCAAAAATCTGAATTGACTCTTAACCAAATTTCTTCCCTCTCCGTAAAAAACTCATCACCCATTACATGCATTCATTGCGTCTATAATTAGAATAATAACTTTAATAAAGAGGAACTTCCTTCAAGAAAAGTACCAATTTTCTGAAAAATTCGGGATAAGTCCCGGAATTTCGGAGCGGTTTGGCAGCTGAAAGAGGCGAACTAATGACCGGTCTCAGCCTCAACCTAGACATGCAATCGAGACAAGGACCAGACGAGAGGAAGCCACTACAATCGGATGCCTCTGTCATTTCGAGCCAGCGGCGAGTATAGATCTCTCGCAGAAGGGGAGGTGTCAGGATTCGGAATCCATTGGTGACGAAGGGGCGGTCTAGGCTATCAAAAGACAGTCCCGCGCGTTTCTTTTCTTTTTCTTTTATAAAATAACAATACGCAATGTTCATTTTAGGGAGGTTTTAATGTAA
Source organism: Trichonephila clavipes (assembly GCA_019973935.1). NCBI lineage: Eukaryota > Metazoa > Arthropoda > Arachnida > Araneae > Nephilidae > Trichonephila > Trichonephila clavipes. The sequence continues at coordinate 466,335 of BMAU01017805.1, read as the reverse complement.
GCAAGCATTATTCATGTTCAACATACAATTTTTTCCGATTATTTGTCATCCTCCCTTCCCAACCCTTAAACCAGGATGTCCAATACGCGGCCGCATGTGACCCGCCGACTATTTTAAAAAAAATTTTTAATATCAGGTTTTTAAATTTTTTTTCATTTTGAAATTTATTTGAGGGCAAATTTATATATATAAAGGGTGTTTTTTTGAGAGGTATAGAACTTTAAATTGCAATAAAACAACGATGTATTATTCGATTGACATGAATTTTTTTATTCGAAAGATAATCTTGTGGCATTACATTTTAAATATGATTCTGGCATAGGACTGCCACGGCTGGCTCGAATGTAGTCCAATCTGGACGTCCAATTTTCGATGACTTTTTCCAACATTTGTGGCCGTATATCGGCAATAACACGGCGAATGTTGTCTTCCAAATGGTCAAGCGTTTGTGGCTTATCCGCATAGACCAATGACTTTACATAGCCCCACAGAAAATAGTCTAGCGGTGTTAAATCACAAGATCTTGGAGGCCAATTCACAGGTCCAAAACGTGAAGTTAGGCGGTCACCAAACGTGTCTTTCAATAAATCGATAGTGGCACGAGCTGTGTGACATGTTGCGCCGTCTTGTTGGAACCACAGCTCCTGGACATCATGATTGTTCAATTCAGGAATGAAAAAGTTAGTAATCATGGCTCTGTACCGATCACCATTGACTGTAACGTTGTGGCCTTCATCGTTTTTGAAGAAGTACGGACCAATGATTCCACCAGCCCATAAAGCTCCCCAAACAATCAGTTTTTCTCGATGTAACGGTGTTTCGACATACACTTGTGGATTAGCTTCACTCCAAATGCGGCAGTTTTGTTTGCTGACGTAGCCATTCAACCGGAAGTGCGCTTCATCGCTAAACAAAATTCGCTTATGAAAATCGGGAACAACGGCAATCTCGTTTTGGGCCCATTCGACGAATCTACGCCTTGCTTGATCATATTTAAAATGTAATGCCACAAGATTATCTTTCGAATAAAAAAAAAATTCATGTCAATCGAATAATACATCGTTGTTTTATTGCAATTTAAAGTTCTATACCTCTAAAAAAAACACCCTATATATATATATATATATATATATATATATATATATATATATATATATATATATATATATATAATGTATTTGCCTGTTACCTGTCCTTGTTTTAAAATAAAAAATCCTTTTTGATAATAGAAATGTCATTTTGATAAAATATAAATCTATTTTAATCTAACAGTTACATTTGATTTTACAATAGCAAATTACTTTTTTAATAAATTTCGAATTGCATTATGCATATGCTTTATTATGGATAGTACATGATTCTTTGTGTGCGACTTTGTTTTCTCCTCCTTTTCTGTTTGGAGTGCTAAAAAATCAAGTGGCAGTCAGAGATTATTTTTAAAGTTTAAAAAAATAATCAGGACGATTAAGATAAAGGACAATGTATACTAAATCGTTTGCGAATGACAGCACTATCAAATTTCAACAATGAGTAACGAAAGATCAATTCCATAGGAACACCGTAATTTTCAAGAAAATGGCAACCGTAATATTTTAAACATTATTTGACTATTGCATTATTATATTATAGAAACATTATTATATTATCTATGAATGTATACATGAAAAATAACGAAAACAATAATAATTAATTCGTTTTAAATTTTCACTCCAATTAATTTTTTTTCCAAGTCTGATATAAAGGTACATATTTTTATGTGAGGCCCGCGAGATTATGTTTTTCCGAAGTGGCCCGCAAGTTCATTTGGGTTGGATACCCCTGCCTTAAGCAACAGAGATTGGTAACTTACCGTAAAATCCGGCGTATAACGTGAACTTTTAACACAAAAATTAAGATCGAAACTTAAGGGTGCGTCTTATACGCCGGGTATGAAAACGATAGTTTTAAACAAAAGAGATGAGCATATAAATGTTTTGCTTCAATATGTATGGGAATACTGTTAATTTAAGTGTGTGTGTGTGTGTGTGTGTGCGTGCGTGCGTGCGGCTTGCCTTATGAACTTAAAGAGTTGTAGCTCTAAAAGATAACTCTTTTGTGTAAAAATTCTGAGATAACACTTCGAATAATTACTTCAAAACATAAGAGCATTGTATACTAATATTTCAGATTTCTTCGTAAAAAGGGGAATGCGCGTTATATGGCGAATGTACCTAAGAATTTAAAAAAATAAACTTGAAAGTATAGGTGAGATATATATACAACCCGGATTTTACGGTAACTACTTTTCAACACCCAGTTTAAATGGAAATACAGTCGGAACCCAATTTACCGAGCTCATATTACTCGATTAACGAATTTTTTACTTCCTCGATTAAAATGAAGAGAAAAATCTCTATTTAACAACAATAAATACCGAATAAACGAATATTTTCAATAGCTGAAAATATATTTTTTATAAGTTAGTAAAAAAATTTTCAAATAATATCCTTTCTGTTGGAAACAGAAAAAGACTTTTTTCTTGCAGCAGCAAATTTCAACCGGAAAAGGTGAAGATCATTAATTATTAGACTTTACAGGTGCAGATGAATCATGAGTGTAACTTATCGAGTGAGTTTTGAATAAGACAGAAAATTCCTTTCTTATCTCCTACAACTCCACAACGCAGGGGATATTTTAAGATTTAACGATTATGTTACATTTGATGACGGACTGCCTATTTGTGCAACTCAAGTTGAAAAAAACTTAATTTGTCGGAGCCAATAAATAGCGATTCTGATGCAGAATTTGGATAATGAAACTCCTATCAAAAATGTAATATTTTCTAATTCTTTTTGTCTGGAAACTGAAAACTCACCTCATGTAGTAGTCGTACATAAAGTCGAAAAAGAACTCTTTCGAGTCAGGAATAAAAAAAAATTGTCAAACATCCATTAGTCAGTATTTAATTGATTGATTGAATATTAACGTCGCACTGTTCAGCTACACGAGGGCTTTCGGCGACGGACCACGTAATTTTGAACCATGGTCAAGTGACGTGGACGACACCTGAGCTGGCACCCCCCTCTCCTAACTACCACACCACACCAACGGGAGGACGTTTCAGCTCTCGACAGATTTAACGTGCATCGCTGCCCTACACGGCGGGTCTTTAGTGGTACAGGGTTCGAACCCGTGACAAAGCAAGCCACGGTCCGATACCTATACCACTCGGCTACCGCGGCCGTTTAGTCAGTATTTGAAAATTTCCCAATTAACTGGTGGGTAATAATGCAACAATAGTATTTTCAGCTGCTGAATAAAAACTGCGTAATTTCTAACTATGGATGTTTTCTGTGTAGTTGCTTATTATAGAAATCCCAAAAGGTAAGAGCAAAAAATTTGTATTTTGTTTGGACATCGATATAACGAATAACCCTGATTTAACACACAAAATGTTCGGGTTAGTGAGTAAATATTAACGTCGCACTGTTCAGCTACACGAGGGGCCACGATAGCCTAGTGGTCAAGGTATCGGATCGTGGCTGGCCTTGTCACGAGTTCGAGCCAAGTACCACTAGGCTACCGCGGCCACACAAAATGTTCGGACCCGATGAATTCGTTAAATCGAGTTTCGACTGTCGGGTCCGATCCTAGGGTGTCGGCCGCCCGCGTGCAAAGACCTAATGTGCCGGCCCTTTAGAGAATTTTTCATATTTTGACTAATACTTTTCGTTGACGTTATAAACTCAACTACCATTATAAGAGTAAAAAGTAAAATATTAATAAAAATGCTAGTAGACACAAAATAACTTCTTCCCGCTATTTGTTTTACTTAATTCTTAGGCTTATTATTAACCCTTTATCTACCGCATTATGATTTACTGCAATTTTTTTCAAGCAATTTTTTTTTTTTTTGGATCACTACATTGAAAATTAAAGAATATAAATAAAAAAATACTCAACTTTGGGAATTTAATCCGTTAGAAGCTAATTAATTAATTAAAGATATCCAACTGTAAAATTAATTATATACACTGTTCACTTAAAATAAATAGTCAAATCGTTTTCTACGTTCTTCATTAATTAAAAAAAAAATAAAAATAAGGCATTAAAATTTTGACATTAAGTGTTTTCTCAGGACAAAAATGATAAGCTTCGCAATCCGCTGAAAACGCAATTTTTGCTATAAAACTATTCGCCTTCCCCGCTAAAATACTCATCATAGAACCCGTGCTGCCATATATCTTGGAAGAGTGGATTTCAGAGAATATTCCTGCTAAGTATTGTCAGAATATTCGTGAAAATTGTTATACTATATAATTTTAAAGTGAGTGGGTACTTGTAAGTACCGTCGGTAATAAAGGATTAAATTAAAAACTTAACTTCCCCAAATTTACATCGCATTTAAACACTCCTATGTCTAAGGTAATATTAACTCTATTAGATATTGTTGTGAAGCAACTTTCGCAAAAAGTATTTTTGAAACGCCTTTGTTGAGTATTGATCCACAATGCACCGCCAATACCGCTGGTAAGCAAATTTAAAAAAAAAAAAAAAAAAAATTCTTGCGATATTGCCAGCTCTGCCACGAATTTTGCTACCAAATGAAGCATGTGACCAAAGAATAGACATTAATGAACTATGGACCAATACACACACATTGTGCACTTACATTCTATTTTTTCTTAAATCATGCTATGTTGTCGCGAAATTGGAATATTTTGATTTTTCAATAGCTATTTAAAATTCAGCATACTTATTCGACTTATTAAAAGTTTTATTTTGAGAAATTCGGAAAAAATTTGTTTTGACTGATAGAACTATATGCTGCGGTACACGCGCTGCACACCTGTTAGGATCGGCCCTGCAAACTGTATATTACTTCAATATTGAAGTTACATCAACTTTTCTCACTTAAAACTCTATCTATAGATCCAGAATTTTATTCCAACACATTAAACTTTCATCTAATATGATCGATAATCATTAACCATTTTTTCCCAATGGATGTCAAGGAACAAGAGAGAAGCGAAGTCATTTATTACTATACTCGTATTCTATCTTAAATTCAATAAATTGAAAAGCTTTCAGAGTTAACGCAAGAGCACAACGATATCCAATATCATCTATCTCGAGAGAGCTGTTAAGTGATCCGCGAGATAAACCTTTATTTTCTTTCGAAAAACAACACTTTTCAGCCTTAAGTGCCTCCTGTCTCTCTCCGAACTATTTAGTTGTAATAAATCTTATAAATATACACAACTGCCTAAACGATGTTTTCATCTAGAAAAACGCATAGTTCCAATGAGAAAATATTATGACGATAATTTGATAACTTTTGTGAGATACTTCTTGTGTGTAAAAATAACATCACTAGAAAACATATATAGGTTTTCAATGTTCATTCAAATTCCCCCTTGTGTGGGCTTTGCAGCCTCGGGATCACTGTGTTTCTTCAAATCTTGAAATCCCAAAATTTAATTTTGATCTAAATTTTATTTCAACTTTTTTTTCATCAAAATTTTCTAAGAATTTAATTTTTAGAGAATTACAGTCGGACCTTTATATAACGAAGTCGCTAAATCCCGGGAAAAAAGTTGGTTCTATGGAAAATTCGTTACATAGAGGTTATAAACCACATAAAACAAATTTTAAATTCATAAATACTATGCATTATACACTAAATAATTTGAAAATGAAGAAAATAATTTTACATTAAAATTAATGATTTTGAAGGACATTTTCTAATTTAAAGTATACAAGTAATATTAAACATACATTATTTTATAACTAAAATACGGGAACAACTCCGCCGAGGGTGAAAGGGTATATCGAAGATGTTTCTAGTGAAGTGGACAATGGGGGTTAAAGGTTGCACTTCTTGGATGAAGCGTTCAGAATTCTATTGCTCTCGGCGAGTTAGGATCTAATAAAACCAGTTCAAGATTTAGGACCACCATAAAATGTATTAAAGAGAGAATAACTTGAAATGTTCAGAAATACTTCAAAAATAGGGAGGAAAAAATCATAAAAGAAAAGTTCGTTAGATAGAAAATGCACTTCGCTATAGGGAGGTTATTTTACAAAGAAAATCAAGAAATGTTCAAGGTTCCAGGAAAAAGTTCGCTATATTAGAAAAATTTGCAATATAGAGGTTCGACTGTATATGTAACATATGTACGTATCGATTTGTACACAAAAACATTAAGCGTAGCAGAAGAACTAGATAAAGGTATCAAAGAAGGCAGGCATCAAATTTAAAAGGCTGCACCAATGCAGCCTTTTAAATTTGATACACTGTCATTAAAAATGTAGCAAGGAATAATGAGTAAATTACATCAACATTATGTTTAAAAAAATTTAGTTAAGAAATACAATATTTTTTTGACTGAATTTACCCATGACACACACATATTCCTCTACTTTAAATATTATTTCAAAATATATTCTTCAAAGACTTTTTTTAATGTGGTTTTCCGAAAACATTTTACAGTTTCTTAGAGTTTCGTGAGTCTACATAGAGTTTGAAGACCACTGCTCTAAAAGATTAGCAATGAGAAATTTTAATTATTCACACCCAATTTGAATTAAAATAAAAGGCAAAGAAACCGCAGTAAATGCCTTGTGAACTTGATCGGTGATGCGCCACTGATTGGAGGTTGAGGATGCCCCGAGGGCCTTTTTTCAGGGGGCGTGGAAGACCCGTAACGAAAAACGTTCCAAACGCAGCCAGCCGCGTAGTAAACTTGTAAACACATCATACAAATGTCATCTGTATCTATCTGCCTATGGAAACACAGACGCGTGTAAAAATATCCAAAACGGGAGAGTAAAATTTAGGATTTCAATGTCGCCTCTTTATTCCTTAAGGCAAGGGTAGGCATTACGTAGATCGCGATTCACCGCCAAGACACTTTGGGGTGACCGCCTGATTGATTGATTGAATATTAACGTCGCACTGTTCAGCTACACGAGAGCTTTTGGCGACGGACCACGTCATTTTGAATCATGGTCAAGTGACGTGGACGACACCTGAGCTGGCACCCCCCTCTCCTAACTACCACACCACACCAACGGGAGCTCTCGACAGATTTAACGTGTATCGCTGCCCTACACGGCGGGTCTTTAGTGGTATTGTGCTCGAACTCGTGACAAGGCAAGCCACGATCCGATACCTATACCACTCGGCTACCGCGGCCATAGGGTGACCACCTGATGGTTAGCAATTAATAATTGTATACGGAAATATTCTACATTGGCTGAGAATATGTAGACTAAGTCTTCCACTGACTATAACTACGAGAACACTAACTTTGGATTAAAATGTTTTATTTTTTAATTCCGGGGGCAGGGTCGAACGTCTACGATTCTCGTATCATATCCCAATAAGCAGCCAAATATATTTTTGTGATTTTGTAGATTGCCGGAAATAAAAAAAGTAATAAATAAATTATTGAAAAAATAATTAGCATTAATTAATAAAAGAATTATTAATAACAAATAATTAAATTTTACGTTCTACATACATGTGATTATAATCAATCGGAAAATAAATAAAGGAATAGGGGGAGGATCCCGAACCATGCCCCCTCCCGTGTGTGCCCCTGACACTGGGTGTACAGTACCCTGGAAAAGTCAGCCCACCGCTGCGTTAAGGTATGCGACTACGTTCGGAGCCATGATTTTCAAAATGCGTATAAATGAATTAACTTTTTTTATATTTAGTGTCGCCTGAATTAGAATAAATATTTTAAAAGTTGTCTTCAGAATATTACTAAAATAAAAAAATTATATATATATATATATATGCAATTTTTTGCACAAAATGAACAAAGAATGAGATATTTTCAAAAGATTATTCTTTTATGGAAAATACTTCTATAATATTTTGCTTGTGTATATATCCCTAGAGCCTGTAGACCAGAATTTTTTAAAAATTCCCATTATTTTTTCAGAGTTACAACCCATTGAAATAATAACCAATGTTTTCTTTCTTAAAAAATTTCTCTATTCTAATATATTAAAAAAAAGATCAATAAATCCACTTTTCTAAATATTATGTTTCAAAAATCCTAGTTCAGGATCAGCATAGACGAAATATAATTAGTGTGGAAACATTTTCCATGAGAGTGTTTTGAAAAGATGTCATTCTTTCTTCATTTTTTGGCCAAAAAAACATTTAAATAATTTTTTTCTCGTAATAATTTTCTTAAAGCAATTTTAAATATTTTAATTTAAGTGACTCAAAACATAAAAAAAAATTATTCATTTATAAAAAGCTTCTACAAAACCACGTTCCGAAGGTAGTCGAATACCTTAAGCCCACGAAACCGTGCACTATCATAAACTTGACGATCTAAATCAGAAATTTCCAAACTTTCTTGTCTCATAGACCCCTTCCCATGTTTTTCGGGCTCGGGTAAACTCCTGCTTACCTAATATTGAATTTTTGCAAATTTATCAACTTAAATGTCTTTTTGACAGCTGGTACAGCTACTTACTTTAAAAGCATTAAACTTCTAATATAGTGAAGTACAGCGTTTAAAACTTAAGAAGCACATGCTAATGAATTAAATTAAATTAATACATAAACTGAACAAACAAATGATTTTAAAGAGAAGGAATAATTTGGTGCTTCAATAACAAGTTTTCAACATTTAATATCTCAATCTAGTCAGGTTTAACCCTAAATCTCTTGTTAGTAAAAAAAAAAAAGTTTTCAGTTTTCATTCCCTTCTTTTTGTTTGTTTTTGAGATTGGCTAACGCGCTGAAATTCCCTCTCACTAGGAAAAGCAATTAAAACTTTCTCATGATATTTCATAGTTTGTGACAAACAACAGGTATGACTTTTTAAAGCCAAAATTGCTGATCCTAAGATCTTCGTTAGGGCGTGATATGTTCAGTTCCTATTGTAATATGACATTTTTTTTTCAATGTGACTATATGAATTCACTGTCTACTGTGGTATCACTATAAAAAAAGCAATTGCAAACCTAGTTTCAAAATCTGAGTCAAGGGCATTTAAATAGAACGTAGGTTAAAATGTCCCGACAGATTGTCCGTGACAAATTGAAAAAATTCGCGATGTCCAATATTACACTTCTTTAGCTTAATTCTGAAAAGAAATGCTGAAATGGTCTTTGTCTTAGAAAAAGTATGCTGTCACCTAGTGACCAAAAATTAACCTCATTAAATTTAGCAAACAAATCAGTTAAATATGCAAAATCTGGTTTCCCCAAGATTAAATTTTTTTTTTTTTTGTAGATTTAAGTCGCAACTTGGTTTAATGAGAGCTACTATCATAGACCCCTATTTACACCTAATGAACCCCAAAATTATTTTTTTGCTGGCGTGGACCCCTTGCAGGTTGTCACAGACCCCTGGGGGTCTATATAGAACACTTTGGGAAACACTGATCTTAAATTGATTTTTTAGGAAAGTCACAATTTTTCCCTTTTACAAGAATGCTTAATTTACAAGCACCCTATAATAATGCAAGGTTTATCTTGGAGTCAGGTATTAAAAAAACTTTTAAAACCAGCCTATAGCTCAAAGGGACAAATAAAAGCATTTTAAAGCATTATTTGCTAATAAAATGTATTATAAACAATTGGAAATGAACAAGAAAAGCTTGAAAAACAAGGTATAAATTGGGAAGGTTTGTACGAACAATGCCTTTAAAAACTGTGAGCATAACGGGGTGCATCCATATTAATAGTGTTTAGTAATATCGAGTTTTGAGAGTATTTTGGTAATGAAGTATACATTTTTAAAATTATGCGAAACTTCATTAAATTCAGCAAAATTAAAAACGAAACTTTGACTTATAAATTCATTCTAATTGGATCTGTAGTGTCAAAACCACACACATTCAAACTAATAAACTTTTTGTCTTTAAACTAACCAATCAAGGATGAAATAATAAAACTAGTTAATAAATAGTAAGTATATTATATGATTCAAATAATGTAAATTATCTGTAAAAGAATAAATGAAATATTGAAGAATCAAAAAACTACAAATTAATATATTTCATCTTTCAAATAATAACAACAGAGGAGCCGCTAACACTTTTCATTTTTTTAAAGAAAAAAAGAAGGGGGGATATTTACGTTTTAAAACTTTTATACTCTATTTTTGGATAAAGAAAAAAAATTTGCAGAGGGAAAGAGAATTTATAATCGAAATAATAAACTCCTGAAAAAAAAAAAAAATAAAGATTTCTCTTTGCGAACAAAAATGATCAAAAAAATGCCGAAATAAATCCCCCAATTAACACAAATTGTATACATTGAACAACAAGAAATTTCGAGTAAGGACGAATTTTTTTTAGAAAAAGTACTCAGCATAGTAAATAGGATTAAAAATAATGGTCACAATAAATAAATAAAAGGTGATCTCGTGAGGATCATTCAAAAAACAAAATATTTCGATTACGTGTAAAAAAATGTGAAAAAGAAAAATATATCTTCACATCAAATCCAGAAATATGACAATGCACAAGAAATAATAATTTTTTTAAAAGAAGCATCAAAAAATGTTACTGTGTTGTTAATTCCTTTTTATTAAAAAAAAATTCTTTTTTTACAATCCGAATGTATAGGAATATTCTCAAGACGAAAACAAAAACAATAAATTCTCAAAATAAATCGACAAATAAGACAAAAGATGGACCTTTATCCATCCCTACACACAAAACCGTTTCCTAATCAAACAAAAAAAATTCAACATCTGCACATTAATAATTATTTTTTTAAAATAATAAGAAGAAAAGTCAAATCATTCTTGGTCTAACCGAAAATTTCCAAAATAATAACGAAGACCGAAAATAATGTCAGAACAGTTGATAAGTGAGTGAGGAGGGGGGAAAGGGTGTGGCAAATAGCTGCATCCGGGGGCCCCCACTGAGGGGGGAGCGAGGCTATTCAGTTACAAGATGCAGTCATCTCCTTTTAAACACGCAAGCCCTTGACGGAGCCTCTCACATCCTTCGCGTTGGACAAAAGAGTCCGACCACCAAAACCAGTTCAAGTTCACCGGGCGCTGGGGGAAAAAATGGCTTTTTTCAAAAACAACATTTTTGACCGAGATTTGTGTTTACCTCTCCGCTAATTTCCCTCTTGTGTTTCGATCGCACAGGAATGCGGGCGAAAAAACAAAAAGGTTCGTAGTGAGTCGATTTGAATTAATGCGTCTCCTTTTTTTTTTACTTCTCGTGGCGCTTGTTTTGAAAGAAGTGAAATGAGTTCAACGCTTTATCTGTTGGTCAAACTGTTTCATAAGCAAATACTTATTTCTTTTTTAAAAAAAACTATTTATAATATAGAATGTGTACATTAACAGGAGATATATTGTTTTTCAACACAACTTTCACTAAAATAGATTTTAAAAAAAAAATTCAGGTAAATTTTTTTTATCTCCACTTACCGGTTAACGTTACATAATTTTACCGCGGCCATTGATGGGGAGGGAGACGTTGATTGTTTATATTTTTAAATTGCTTTGATTTAATAAAGTCCAGTGGCTGAGTGGTAGTGTATGGCGCTTCCTCGCCAAAGGTCCGAGAGTTCAAAACCCGGGGTGGCAAGGCCGATTCGGCCTTTCATCCCCTTAGTGGATCAATAAATGAGAACTAAGCTTGCTGGGGAACCAAACACAGGGGGGATGGAGGGTTAGCGTCAGACTGACCACCTGACAGGGACATCTTCCCATGCACCTCAGTGCCCGAAGTCACTAAAACTGCGATGGGTACAGTAAGCCTTGGCCTTCATGGGCTGCTGTGATGTGTTTAGTTCAGTTTGATTTAATAATTTTGATTGTATTTAAATGCCTTTGGAATAAACTACAGTTACGTAAAAAAATTAATATAAAGTGTGTAACGGGCTCACGCGTCTTTTCTTTAACATGTCCTTTGGGTTCTTTGGGTCAGAATTAATGGCAATCTGTGGCAGTTGATGGCAAGTAGAGAAATGTTAATATAGTTCGTGGTTCAAGTTTGGATGGCGTTACGTGGCGGTTATTAGAAGTTATAATTGAAAAAGTTATAGAGAACCAAGGTGCATACCAGTGCACACAAGTAAATACAAGATTGCCTTAAGGATATTAATGATTGATTCTTCAGACTGCAACAAGGTAGGATTTACTATTTAATATTAGAATCAGTGATTGTATTAGAATTGAATTTAGGCGATTTAGTTATTGATAGTGGTCCGAGTTAGGTTAAGTCATTATTACCTATATATATTGTGTGTTGCGTATTTTGCCATCGTAGATTCTATCACATTAATTATTATAATTTAATTTGTTAGAAGTTTAAGTTGAAAATCTTAATAAAGATATGTTAAGATTATGTTTCCTTCTAGTTCTTTCGTTAATCCTACGCCTCTACCTCACGCTGATACTCCGAGAGATATTCTCCCAGGGGGGAATATCACAAGTGATTTAACATAGAATATAAAGTCATTTCCATGAAAAGTCGCACAAGACCCAAGAGAAATACACCCCAGTGAACAAAATAGAAATAATTTAATGTTCTTTGGGCGGCTCGGTGCTATTTGATCCATGGACCGGTTCGCGGCCAGGGGACTGTGACCACTGTTGGTTTGTATATGTACAGTATATAAAAATGGCATATTTCTTTTTCTGCTATTTTATTTGTTGAGTTTGTAAGTTCTGGATAGGATGCAAAATTCATTATCCATAACCACAGTATATACAAATCCCCCTAGATTTTTTTTTTCGATTGATGATAGTTATACGTATAAAAAACGCAAATTTTAATCAAGTATTTGTTATTACCGATTTATTTTACGAATAAATGCTAATTGTAAATTCAATAATTTACTTTTTACTGTTTTTCGTTCCCAAAATCAAAGTAATATGTTTGGCGGCGTATTGAGGTACGATACGAAAATGGTGGATTCACTTTCCATGCTTTTATATAAACTTAAAATCTTAACAGTGTTCAGTTATGAAGGGTAACATTTCATAGATGTCAGTATTAAGAATAGAATTCTTCTTTAAAAGCGTAACAACCTGTTACAGGTCTTGGCTGCCTCCATAGCTCGCTTCCTCCAACGATACGCAGCAACTCTCTGCCAGTTTTTAATATTTAGAGTTTTTAAGTCATTTTCAACATCATCTATCCACCTTGTTGGTGGTCTTCCTCTTGTTCGAGATCCCATAGGATTCTTAAATGTGTAGACTCTGGTCTGGTTGTTTTCAGGGCTTCTCCAGATGTGGCCGAGCCCCATCTCAATCTGTTACTTTGGATGACTTGAGTATAACTTGAGGTTCTTTGTAAAGCCTATATAGCTCAAAATTATATCTAGTTCGCCAACATCCTTGATCTTTAACAGGCCCAAATAAGAATAGAATATGATATAAAAATAATCTAGTTAAAAACAATACTAATAATGCAAAAAATATTTCGATTTTTTGGAAAAATTACCACTGTACAAAAGAAAAATGAATTTAAAAAAAAATAATATTCAGTTTAATAATTTATGTTCTTTTATTATACAGTAGAACGTCGTTTATCCGAATCAATTGAGACCGGACACCGTTCGGATAAGCGATTGTTCCGATAACCGAAAACCGAATGCGATCCAGGCATTATATGAAACCGGACACTATACGAATATTGAAAATCATCACATGTGCGACATTTTGCACCTATTTTGCCTTTTCTTCAAGCACTTTTCTCGCAATTTTACCTAAATTGTGGAAAATCACTCATTTTTCGCTGTGCCATTGTACACCTTGGTTTTTTCGCTGCAAGGTCTCCGAACAGTGGCGCACACAAGGGGGGAGGGAAGCCCTTGATTTTTTTCCGATTGATTATAATTCTAAGTATATAGTACGTAAAATTTAATTAAGTATTTGCTATTAATGATTAATTTTATTAATTAAATCTAATTATTTATTCAATAATTAGTTTTTTACTGTATTTTGTTCCCGAAATCGACAAAATCAAAAAGAGCATGATCCAAGAATGGTGAACTTTCGATCCCGGACCCCCCTTGAAAAATTCCTGTGTGCGCTACTGTCTTCGAAAAAACTGATCCGGATGTTTGACGCTGCGGATAATAAATGTTCGGATAAACGACGCTCTACTGTATATTAATTTCTTTACAAAATAAAAAGATAGTTCTTTACAAGAGAAGAAAGGAAAATAAATCAAAAAAAAAAATGTTATCTACCCGACATTAAAAAGGAAATCAGATATCCAAAAAAAGGGTTCAACCTTGCACAAAAAATTTTGATAGTCACTACCACCTTCACACACATAAAACAAGATCTTTTTCAAAGAAAAAAAAATTACTAAGCCAAAATGTTATCTCCATATTTGCTGCTTCCCCCCCCCCTTTCAATTTTCTAAAAATCCTACACATATACATATTCTTTCCAGAGATTACGCAATCTAGAATAGTTAAAGAGCAGTACTTGGAAGGCTTCGGCATTGTTATACAAGCAAAGAAGCATAAAATTTTATGCAGCATGTGAAAGCTAATTAGTATTCAATGCAATCACTTTACTGAGTGGATGGAAAACAGATATCGCGGCAAAACAGTAATCGCCAGCCTTTCATTTTTACAAAGGCAGACTTTTCCAATCGCCTGCTAAGTGATCAAAACACACAATAGAATTTGCATACTACGAAACCGCGAAGAGAGAGATGTTTTATTATTATTATTATCAACAACTAAAAGAATAACCGAACCCAAGACAACTGTGGATTGTTCCGATACCCTTTATAATGACTATTTGAAAACGTCGTTGTTACTATTTTGTGCGAAATAAAGTGAAGAACAATAAATAATTTAGTCCAGGAGGATTTACGCGGGGGACAAAGCGAAAATACCTGCAAATTGAGGGGAATTTTTTTTTTTAATAACTGCTGCAGCCATCAGCATGAAAAATTTGAATAAACCTTAATTTATGGAGAGATAAATAAATTTTAAATTAAGATTTATTCATGAGGTTTTTATTAAAGTGTTTCTTCAAACATTCGAAAGAGCTGCCGAATGGTGAATATTGCAAAGGAGAAAAAAATAATACATATTTTATTTTACCTAAATAAATGTAAATGGATAATACTTTTATAGAAACTCCCAAGCGATAGGAAAAGAAATCAGAAAGCCATTACAAAACTGATGCTGATAACATTCTTCACGTATTCTTCTTCATAACATAATTAACTTCAGTTTATTAAAATGTTTAAAAGAGCTATTCTCTAGTGAAAACACTGTAGCGAAAAATTGGGGGGATATTTCCTTTATGTAAAAAAATGTAAATGAGCAATTTTTCATTCAAAACCTAAGGGAACTGAAATGAAAAAGAAATTGGAATGAAATTATGAAACTGGTATTAAAAAAGATCGTTCTAAATTCAGTAAAAAAGCTGGTAATAAAATAATTAAAAAATTTCTTATAAAAGGTGAAAAAATTTCTCTCCATTTAATATTTTCTCACAACTAATAATTATTTCTTTCTTTTTTTTTCATCTACTTCTTATTTTTATTACACACTGATAAAAAATAAACTTCACAACTTTGACTACATCAATCAAAATTTTCTCAAAGCAAGTGACTTGAGATGTACGATTCATTGGGACACATTCAAATTTAATTCCAAAAATCCAGGCTGTCTGAGGCCATAACCCAAAACTAAGGTACATATTTTGATATTCAAAAAATAATAATAAAAATATCCTAATATTAAAAATAAGTTCGTAAAATAGTAACACATATGTCGCAGGAAAAGGATGAAATTAGAAATTTCATCAAATCCCAAAGGGAGATGATCACTTGACGGTAGATGTTAAAATAACGTCTCTTCAAGGTCATTTCCTTGATAAAAGTAAAGTATTGAACGAATGCCTGAGCTGATTCAGCGAAATGATGAAATAATATTGTCAAGAGTTTAAAAGTGTTTATTTAAGAAATATGGTACATTATTAAATGTAGAAGCAAGTAATACAGCAATAATCAATGAATTACAAATTATTTATTCGAAACTAATTCAAAGATAATTAGAAAATTAGGCTGGTAATCAATCCCTATGTTAATCCTATAGTGCAATTTATTTAAAGATTTGGGGTTGATATTTAGGGAATCGAGACAGTACTACCTGTACGGTTAGGAAGTACAAGGACTCGACTCCCCAGGTGTCTCCCCCGTATAGTATTTTGCCAATGCAAATCCTAACTAGTTCATTTCATCATTTCACTGAACCAGTCCAGGGATTTGATAAAATCACTTACTTTCGTCAGGGAAATAACCTTGAAGAGACGTCATTTTACCATCTTCCGTCAATTGATGACCTCCTTTAGAGGTTTGATGAAATTCCTAATTTCGTCATTTCCCTGCGACACATATATAAGGGGAAAAGTTTTTGGCATCTATAATTTAGGTTTATCACAAATGCGAAACATGAAATCCTATTACATGTGAGCAGTAGCGCACACAGGGGAGGGGAATTTTTCAACGAGGAAGGGGGTCCGAGGTCGAAAGTTCACCATTCTTGTATCATGCTCCTTTTGATTTTGTCGATTTTCGGGAACAAAACACAGTAAAAAACTAATTTTTGAATAAATAATTGGCATTAATTAATAAAATTAATCATTAATAACAAGTAATTAATTAAATTTTACATACTATATACTTAGAATTATAATCAATCGGGAAAAAAATCAAGGGCTTTGGGGGGTCCGGACCCCCCCTTGTGTGCGCAACTGCATGTGAGTCGTTATGCAATTATTTTAAAAGTGGTTAAGATCTTTTTTTCTGTAGACGTCGTATTTAGAACAAAAATTATACTGTATAATTCCTCTACTTCGTTTTTATATGTGTGGCAACACTGTTAATGACAAAAATTTTCATTCGTTCACTAGAATTTTGTGGATATTGACAAAAATTTAAAACGGCGAGTATTAATTATATAAAGTTGTAATATAAGTAATTTAAATGACATTACTGAAGTATTGAGATAAGACCCTTTTTAACAGATTTAAATAAAACTTCATCCAACAATTGGTTTGATTCAATTGAAATCTCATATTTAATATTTCATAAATTAACGGTTTTCACATTCTGTTGACTTTGGAAGTGGTGTAAGTCTATTTTTGAAATTATTAAAAGTATTAATTTATTTTATAATTTTAAAAAACAATCACATTATAGACCAAAATCAATTTAATATTTTTTTAAAAAATGAGCGGGGAATTAAGTTTGAAAATTCTACCGTAATCTAAATTATGCATTTAATGAACGTAACACTAAGATTTTAATTGGAGTATCCGAGATGAGATTAAATTATTTTATTCGAAACACGTACAAAGGACCAAAATTCCACACCTGATATAATATAAAAGTCCTCATAAGATTTGCTTGATGTCATATCTCGTGAAATCGGGACTAGAACATGCAATCCTTGAGGCATTGCACCTGCGATATAACTTCCTGAATAAGTAAGCTTATTTTTTGGCAAAAATGAAAAAAAAAAATCTTTTAAAAAATCATTTCCGGTTTAAGATTTTTCCCAGAGGAGAATTTTTCGAATCTGCATAGAGAAAATCAATGATAAAAGATTTTGAAAATTTCAGCGAACAAAGCTTAAAAAATAAACAGTAATAAGACAAAAACACTACCGAACATTTATTTTTATAAAACTAATCTCAGGCGTTTTTAATATTGTAAAGCAAAATTTCTTTAATTAGATTTTTATAAAAAGTAGTTTTAAATTTTTAAAACACTACAGAGAGAAAGAGAGGCCCCAAAAGAATTGCTAGACGGTTATTTCATTAGCAAAAAATATAACAATTGCAAACCAAGAAAAGAGCAGCCTTCCAAACGTTGGTAACTCAAAACGGTTGAAAGTAATAAAATGGAGCAAAATTTATTACTTGCAATATTTGATTTTAAAATATTGGGAAAAAAAGTTTCTCAAAACACAGAATATTTTATTGGTATTTTCAATATTTATTTTTAACATTAATGTCTGGCAACAGTTATTTTTCTCCAAATTTTAATATAAAATTGTCTGCCTTTTATTTATTTTAATTCGAATCCTACGCTTTTCAATTTCAAAATCCAGACCAGATATTCTATTTTTGAAATTGAATGGGGAAGTGTTGAGAATTGAGAAATCGAAACAAAAACTCGTGTAAAATATTTTTGTCTTTGAAAAAAAAATCTACACAATACTAAATTTTAAGAGAGAAAATAAAAACGTTTTTTTTTTAATTTAAAGGTCACAGATCTTGAGGTCCCCATTATTATATCAATGCAGTTTATCAAATAAGATGCGCTTTCAGCTACTATAGAACACGTTTTATCAAATTAATCGCATGTTAGGACATTATACAACACCAGAGCCAAATGTCTCCGTAAAACACAGCCAAATAGTGTAAACAAGGCGTGCTGACTTAACTAAAGCACAAAACAGACCCAACAGAGAGAGAAAGAAAATGATGAGATATCATACTATCTATCTACCCAAAAGCTTTTAAAACAAACGAAAACACGTTTAGCTGAGAATGACCTTGACAAGCTAAGTGCATTTTGCTTCTTCAATATCGACATATTACTTCTTTTTTTTAGATATTTATTTCTTCCTTTCTTTTTCCTGTGGCTGCTTCGAAAAACACTGAATGACAAGCCAACAGGGATAAAAAAAATATTTAAAAAATACAACAATAACAACAACAACTGCAGTGTTTCCAAAAAGATTATTCTTATTCGCGAAAGCAAAAAAAAAAAATTTTTTTTTTTACACTAAGCAAACGTTTAAACGATAACCAAAAATTAGTGACAATAGAGCCATAAATTTGTTGAGAGAACTTCTTTTAGTTTTTATTACTATACACTACACTCCTTTTATTATATATTTTTTATTTTATCTTTTTTTTATATTATTCTATTTTTATTTTAAAGGAGAAGAGTCCACAAGGCATGAACTTGATACAATGTAACAAAAATGGATTTGTTGTATGTGCTGGGATCTGCTTTTCCCTCTTTCCCTTTATCGTTCTTTTTACCATCCTCTCTCGTGGTCACTGGGCGAAAGAATGCGGATGTACAAGTCGAAACGGTGAAGTAAAAAAAAATCGATTTGTATTTAATCTGGTTTCTCTCTCTCTAACATTTCAGGATCCAATATAACTGCACGCGCACTCCGCAATTTGAGCAATGGACAGCGTACTTTTTTTTAAAAAAAAAAATTCATTTACACTCCTTTCAGAATTCATTCACACGCTGTCTTAGAATTTTCTTGCAGGGATAACGATAAAATTCCTCAAGTTCTTCATCTCCTCCCCCTCTTTTTCCCTTCACGTATAAATAACAGATATCCGAACGGGTTGGTTGGAAGAAATACTTTTCTCATCAATCGATATTAAAAAAAAAAATGTGATATCATTAGTGAAAAAGATTTTCGTGATTACGTCAGATTCTTCGGGAAAGGAAAATACAGTTGTACTAAAAAACCGCGAGAAGATTCTATTTATCAATCACATCAAACAATAACGCAGTGTTGAGGCAATGACCCACTCTTTAAGCTCGAAAGACGACCTTTTCATCGCAGATGACAGTAATGACGACGAAGACGAGAAACACTGGGTCGAGAATGTTTGTGTAAACCGGGGGTTCCAAAACTCTTTTACAACACATCTACATCTTTTTTTTAAAAAATTTTTCTTCAAGTACACACCCAACTTTTTTCTGTAAAAAACAAAAAGCAGAATCAGCAGGAAAGGGGCTGAAAGATAACAATTTAGATAAAAATATCAACAGAGTTGGAAGAAAAAATTTTTTTTCTGGGACTGCGGATTCATATATGCCATTGGAGACAAGGGCGTTACTACCGCCGTATCAATGATACGGGGCTCCAAAACTACAAGGGCCTTATCATGTATAATATTCTGACTTTCAATTAAGTGTCTTTTATTTCTTTTCCAAAAAAAGGCCTACAAGAAATTTTGATACAGGGCCCATTCAGGACTAGCTACGCCATTGATTGCTGACCTAGTATAGTACGCGGGAACTTGTTTCACTTTTAAATGCCAGCACCATATAGGTGGTTACCAACAGCCGCAAGTAATTTTGACACCCAGTTACCTCCCCAGAGGGAAGCACCTGAGCTCTGACGATGTGAACCTGAATGAGAATTTAATTTTCCCGAGAGCACTCAAGCCAAACAGAAACTCTTAGGATCTTTAACATGCTGTAAAATCATACGATATGGACACTGTCAATTTTCTGCACCATGAAAATCCACCGATCCAGGATCGAAACGCAACCTTCAGCGCCAAACCAACTACACCACCCGCCCGGCTTGAATTAGAAAAATTAATTTATTATTAGATTTACTGTCCAAATCTACACTGGAACCATGCATATAGAGACGGATATTTTATTACCTAGCCTAAAAAAAAGGAAATAAAATTATGATGGGCCCCCTAATAAACCCCTGAAACACTACAGACTCTTTTAGAACTTCAACCTGTACTCCGTTTGGAGTAGTTATTCTGAAAATAATACGTCTATGGTCATAGGTTCGTATGGAAATATAATACGCTAACGTTTACCAACTTAGGTTGCATTAAGTAACATTACTTAAAGGCAGCTTCAATAAAATAAACAAAGCGTATTTTTATTAAAAAGTCAAAAAATTTCGAACAAAATATTTAACTTACAAAAATACGTGTTTAAAAGTGTTTTAAATATATTAACTCTATATCCCTCTTTAAAATGTCAAATGTAGCTTCCAAGTCATATTTATATCTTAAAAGACATGTTTCTTCAAAGTTTCTTCAAAGTCTTTCGAAACAATCTCATTACGTACCTTTACTTTAATTAATCTTACATAATTTTTTTTTTAAAAAAAAGTTTTACATTTTTTAACAAAAAATAAGAAACAATTCGGCATACTTCAAAACAAAACAAAAAAATGCTAAGATCACAAAAATCAACAAACAGAAATATGCCCGAGCTCGAGGTAAAAATACCTGCCGAAATTACATCTCTCTTTTTCAGTCTTTACAAATACTCCTAAATTTTATTTTAAAAAAGAACATGGAAAATACAAAATTATATTAAACAGTCAATAAATAGCGGGAGAGCATCTTCGCAAAAAGTGATTGGCATCAGAAACATAATATATATATATATACTACGAGATTAGCGATAAATCAGTGTATTATAAAAAAAATTAAGAAAGCTTTACGAAAACTATTTTTCCATACCTTTACTCATCCATGACTCTCCTTTTAACAAAGTTCTTATATGATACTGTGTGTGAGCACTTGTTTTCTTCTAATTAATAAATTACTAAAAAATAATTACTTGCAAATATAGAAAATTTTGAAAGAAACTCTTAAATCGAATCCGTTTTCAACAAATGTAAAGAGATGGAACCCTAATTTTATTATATATTTAACTACTCTCTCTCTCTCTCTATAACAACAAAATTTCAAACTGAATAAAAATTATCTTAAAACGTCTGCTTTTTTTTATTTAAATATAGAATAAATGTTAGAGTAAAACCTATAATTACTTTTATCCCCAGTCCCAAAGCCTGATTGACGCCTACGTATTTAACCAATTTATAAAATATTAAAGGCAACACCTGACTTTGCAGGGGGTACCATTCTTCGTTACGCCACTAGTTGTGCACACCGACATCAACTCAAACCAATTGCGATGGTTTGAAGTTTTCGAAGTTTTTTCACACGAAAGGTAATAATGGCAAGCATATACCATATTTCAAAAGACAAACGGAAATTTTTCTTTCATGATGAGTTCGTATAAGTATCCCACAAAACCCTCCTAGAGTAAAATAAAAATAAATCGTCCCACACATAAACAAGTTTTACTTATATCCACTTTAGAACTGGCATCAGAAGCGTAGCACCTCCGTAGCAATGATATGGGGCACCCAAGCTGCAAGCGCAGCAAAATGCATTAGCAAAAATTCGTAAATGTTAAGGGGCCCGAAGAAAGCCCCCCCCCTCCAAGGAATTTTGGTACAGGGTCCACGTAGGACTAGCTAAGCCAGTGACTGGGACAGCTTCTATCTGAATATGTGTTCCGTGTTGTTCAACATAAGGCG
Source organism: Trichonephila clavipes (assembly GCA_019973935.1). Classification (NCBI taxonomy): domain Eukaryota; kingdom Metazoa; phylum Arthropoda; class Arachnida; order Araneae; family Nephilidae; genus Trichonephila; species Trichonephila clavipes. Next base: position 444,246 of record BMAU01017805.1, on the reverse strand, counting down.
AAAACGTTATATTTACAAGACAAACCTAACAAATGAAATAAATTGAAATACAAAACGTTTTTCATCCCCCTAAACAAATTACCTCTCGAAACGAACATCCCATTCATCGTAATGACAATGAACAAACGCTCGACAAGCTTGAGAGACCAGTGTTATCTATTGTTGACAGAAAACACATTGTCGATTCGATTGCTCCACAACTTTCGTCGAGCCCTACCTTTTATTGAGAAATGAATCCCCTTCCCCGGACTGTGCCACTTCCATAAAGGCTCTACTCTATTTATGGCAATCAATTCCATCTCCATAATATATTCACGAAACAATTCAGATTGAAGTTACGGACGGTTGAAGAGTCGATACAATCATTTAAACACATCATGCTCACGTCATAATCTAATTAACTACGGTTAACTAACACAAGATGTTATTACATAAACAAGGAACTAATTACCCCAGCGGAGCCTTATCTAATTTCCTATTGTGAAATGTTACATCTGGTTGTGTAAAAACAGAATGCAAAGTAATTCACGTCTCCCAATGACAATGAACCGAGATAATCATCGGAAAGATGCGATTTGGTTTAGTTCAATTAACGTCACACTAGAACTAAAGAGTGGACTGGAGACAGACCTAATCATTCTGAACAACCTTCGGGGGACAAAAGCGATCTCTTCACCTTTTAACCAGAAAACAGGGATTGACGAGTATATTCGTCATGAAGAAGTTGCCCGATTTTGTGACATGATGAGTACACTTGTCACGCGTATAAAGTAGTGACCATTGGCTGTTTTAAATGTAATTTTTGAGAAAAACAAAATATATTTTCTAATTTCAAGAGGTTCAGAATATTTGGAGGCCAGGCCGGAGTAAAACAAATAAAAAATTTGACAAATTTAAGATAAAATGATGCGACCCCGTACGCAAAGGCTGAAACAGCGTATAAGTTCGCATAGCCTAAAAGGAGCAAAGGCAAAAGCCGGAAAGTTAATTTCTAATACAGTTCCTTCATGTATGGTCAAAGCCATGGGACCAATGCATGACGCCGACCAGGCGCTGAGCCCACTGATAAATGTTGGCCCGAAGTTACTTAGCTATCGAGAGCTCGTGACGGAGCTTTATCGGATTTTCTTACTAATCCACTTTGGGAATCTTTGCAGCCAGAATGGCATTATTTCAATCCAATCCTTTCAAGAAGAAACCGCGATATGCAGATTAGTTAATAGATATATAAGGGAGCTTCAGCATTCGCCGTGTTAGTAGAATAGAAGAAGTCGGATAGTGGTAGAACGGAAGAATAATAGTAGAGATGAATAGTAGAAGAATTAGAATAGAAGAAAGACAGACAGCTCTGATATGCTGATCGCCGTGAGATATTGGTAAGATATTAATTATAGAACGGACATTAGTGTGTTGAGGATAAGGAATCTAAAAGGCAGATAAAGAGATTCTCTTAGGATGGATTTTCATAAAGATATTGATTAGGGTTTCAGGCGCTATTTACTTAGAACTTAAAACTACGTTGTATCACTCCTGATTATATCCCTATAGCAAGACTTGTGTTGCGTTAATCAATACATATTTAGATATAATATAAATTAGATTTATTATGGCGAATTTGAGTGATCAATCATTTATTCCTACAAATCTAGATCGTGTAGATGAAGAGGTAATACCCACGGGCCGGGGGGTATCACAAGGTGTAAATGCCAATTGTTTGATGTTACAACCATGTGCTGACATTACAATAATGGTCCAAAAAATAGTTATTTTATTGGGGGTGGAAAAGGCAAAGTGCTTTCTGGCAAGAGAACTGGGATCAACCTTACAGCATACACTCCAGAACCTCCTTAGTGTTAAGACAGGTAGAAAATATTTTGTCAGTGAAGAGGGAAATGAATTGATGTGTTTTTGACGGTCACTAAAATGCATAGATATCTACAAAAACTTACGGTCGGAAGGACCGTCGGCCTCATGAACTCGCGACCAAGCTAAATTACTTCATAGCCCCTAACATAGACCCTCCCGAACAATAATTATTAGTAATAAAATTGGCAATGTTATAAAATAAATCCCTCTTTTTGATCTAATATTTTAACAGCGGTACTAATTCTGTGATTGACGAGTATACTAGTCATCGTTCGATTTCCGTGACACACATAGCTGCACGCTCAGAAACAGGGGCGCCACAGGGTCAAATGCTGATTTTGCGACGATTTTGGAAGAGAAAATCTGTGTGTATCTTAACGCGCAGCGACCCCTCAATATTCCACACATTCTAAAAAATACCGTAAAACACTGAAAATGCAACATTTTTTTATAAATAAAACCTTAAAAGTGTAAATCACTTAAATTTAAGAAGAGGATTATAGGAGATTAAAAGTTGATTTCTTTTTTAAAATTATTTGCGTAAAATCTTGACAAAAGGGTCATAAAGCTATGGAAAAAAAAATTTAATTAAAAGAAAGGATCACTTTTAAAGTAAAATTTTAATCCTTAAACTCAATTCTAATTTAAAATTATAATAACTCGAAAGTGGCGTGTTTAAGTAAGGAAATTTAAATTAAGATTGAAGAAGGAAGAGGAGGAGTTAGTGTCAAGGAGGGAGAAGGCAGAGTAAATGTAGATATCTTGAGAAAATTTTGGGGTATTTATGTTTAATAACAAAAAATTAAACGCGATTTTTTTTTAAAAAAAATTGAGTAACATTGACTAAAACAACTTTCTGTATTCAAGAGAATAAAAAGAAATATACATTTTATAAAATTTCATTCCAAATTTGTAAAAAAAAAACAAAGAATAAAGGAGAATTGTTTAGGTCAGACGAACATTGTGCCTCAAAATGAGAAAAAAAAGTTGCATAAATAATAAAGCTTGGAATAAAAAATTTTATACAAAAATACGCTTTTTTATTTAAAACACATGAACAACCGATGAGTTGATGCTAGAAATCATAAAAGTTAGTAAACACAACAAAAAGGAGTCAATCTGTAAAGTTCGACTACGTGGGCTCCTCCTATAATTATCATCAGGAACGCTCACAAAACGGAAAAAATTACTAATAAAGAAGAATTAAAGAATCACTAACGATTTTTTAATCCAATTATTGAACCTTAGAATTAGTGAACAAATAATTAAATTCTAGTAAAAGAAGAAGAGAAGACGCTTTTTTGAAAAAAATAAACTATACTTAGTTATTAATCTAAAGTAGAGGTCTTCAACCCGTGACCCGCTGAAGGCATTTAGGGGGTCCATCATTTAAATTTGAGGCAATTTTAAAAAAAAAACTGCCTTGTCCGCTTTTTGTCGTAAAAAATGCCATCCCCCCCCATTATTCTTGATATTTAAAAGATTAAACGGATGTGTTTGATATGCATTTGAGATTTAAAAAAATATTTGAAAATAACGAACAAATAATTTTAAATATAGAAAATCTGAGTACGCGTGCGCGCTTAAAATCTCAGAAACTTTCGGATTAAAGGTAGACTCACCTTTAACAGGTTTGAGAAGTATTTCAATTCGAATTCCATTTAATTTTTTTTTTGAAAAACCGATTATATATATATATATATATATATATACACACACAAATCTGTAAACACCATTTGTTACCTTAGAATCAGTTGTAAAACAAACCTCCCTTTTTTATATAAATTTCCTGACTGCAACATTTTTATTAGTATTATTTTGAAAGTCATGTGGTCCGCGGATCATTGTAAATTTATTAATTTGGCCTTCGAGCGCGAAAGGTTGTTAATCTAAATGCATAATTTTAAAATTGGAACAATATCGTGTTCTTATTTGTTATTGGTTCCTTAAATAACTAAAAAAAAACATTTACAGCCTGATAAAAATTTCATTCATAATACATTAACAATAACATGCATTTGACTTTTAAAGATGAATTTTAAAAGCGTCTAACGAATCATTACAATTCGAAACATAGACGTAAACGCAAATAAGGAAAAACATTTAAAGCATATTAATTACATTAAAGAGTTCAGTAACAATCATTTAGATGTCGTTAAATTCAGTTTAGATGAAAATACATAGATAATCATTCCTATTGGGTTTAAATCTAGCTATGCATTTGACAAATTTTTGAAAATGTAAAGAAAGAGACGCGTGTTTTGAAGCATGTGCACAAAAAAAGGTAAAAAAAGATATTTGCAGCGCACTTAATGAAGGGTGTAATCACAAATAAAATCATAATATATTGAGAAAAAACAATTAAGACGAATAACCTTATTCACATACACCCGGATAAGCTTTTTGAAGATTTTATAATTCGAACTGCATTAAAATGAATTCATACACAGAAATTCAGAATTTATTTTTAAAAAATCAATGCATACATTTACAATAATTTAAGCATAAGCGAAAATTGAAGTAGAATCTGATTTTAAAGAATTTTATAGTGAGGCTGCAATGTTTATCGCGAGAACGGTTTCTGCATTATTTATTTGGCTTTCTTTTTCATATTATTGAGGCAAACGTTTTTTTATCTCAGAATTTTTGCGTAAGACAGTAAGTGGACTTGGCGAAAATTGTTTTCTGTAGTCGTCAATCGAAATGCAATCGTAGAGGATTACCATGTAAAATCGGATCACGAAAAAAATCGATGGTTTCACGTAAAAAATGTTTCACGTTTTATTAAAATTTCAGTTTGGTTTTTTCAAAATTTTAGCGTAAAAATTTTAACACTCCCTGTTACCGGATAATATAATAATTATACTTATCCCACAACTAGCTTACTTTCTTTTTCAGATTTTTCACATTTCAAAATAGAAAACGACGTCTTGTAAAATTAGATTTATATAAATATAGATCACCCAAAATTTTATACTTTTATAAAGATATTTAATATTTCTTTCTTTAAAAAATCCAAGGATTTGACATTTTCTTTCTCTGTTATTGGGGTCTCACTTAACACAGAACTTTCCCAATCTCTACCTAAATTTAAAATATACTATAAGTTTAAGAGTAGCATTCTAAACTGGTCATACACAATCCCCAATTTTTTTATGCGCCATTTATTTTAATGAGAGTATTTTTAAACATTAGAGTAGTTTTTGTTTTTTAAAAATTCGTATGGGGAGTAGTAAGGGAAGAACTTCCAGACGATGAAAATGCATGTACATTTTAACACTGAAATATTTTGTTCGAATAATTTCTTTGACGAAAAAATAACTAAAAATATATATTTATTTATAGTATTAATGTGTACGAAAAGTTTCGAATGAAACATTTTTGAAAATTCTACTTATATTATGCGTAGAATTTTCAAAAATGTTCCTTTTGAACTGTACTTTACACTTTAGAGAAATTGCTATTTAAAATAAACACTTTTACCTTTAGTAATGCGTACCGACACCATAGTTTGGATTTTTAAAACAGTCGGACCTCTATATAACGAAGTCGATAAATCCCGAAAAAAAGTTCGTTATATGGAAAATTCGTTATATAGAGGTTCATCTTTCAATTTTCTTCATAAACCACATAAAACAGACATTTTAAACTCATAAACACTAAAAATTAAAAAAAGTAATTATTCACACCTTTTTGTAAATTAATATCTGTTTATTTTATATATCTTACCTATCATAAAATTAAAAGAAATAAAAAATGCAAGGAATGTTTCTTTAAGCCTTTATCCACTTCCTGGAGAATTAAATTTTTCCTTTGGTGCTCAAGAACTTACGTTTTGACATTTTTGAGCCACAAGAAACGAAGTTACCAGTATGACTGATCAACACTACAAATGAACGGAGACTAATTCAAGAACCCGGGGACACGAGACAACTTCACCAAGGGTGAAAGGGGATATGGAAGATGTTTTCAGTGAACTGGAAAATGGGAGTTAAAGGTTGCATTTCTTGGATGAAACGCCCAGAATTCTATTGTTCTTGGCAAGTTAGGCACTAAATAAAAACCAGTTCACGATTTATGAACACCAAAAAAATGTGTTAAAAGAGAGAATAACTTGAAATATCAAGAAATACTTAAAAATAGAGACAAAAAAAATAAATCACAAGAAAAAAAAGTTCGTTACATAGAAAATGCACTTTGCTATTGGGAGGTTATTTTTCAAAAAAAAAATCCTGAAATGTTCTTTGTTCCAGGAAAAAGTTCGCTACATAGAAAAATTCGCAATATAAAGGTTCGTAATATGGAGGTTCGACTGTACTTCTAAATGAGTTAAAGTAAAAATATAAAACGTTTATTACAAGCAGAAGGAGTCATGGTGTGCTTTAGAGCAGTGGTCCCCAACCTCCAGGCCGCGGACCGGTACTAATCCGTAGATCAAATACTAGCGGGCCGCCCAAGGAATATAAAATTATTTCCATTTCATTTACTATGGTTTATTTCTCTCGGGTTTGTGTGACTTTCCACGGATATTTCTTTATATTCATTTTTTGGTGCAATTGTATTTTGTTCTGAAGGCGCATTTAAATACAATGACATTAAAATTATTAAGTCAAAACAACCTAAAATATAAACAATCAATGTCTCCCCCAGCAGGCCACGGTAAAATTATTAAACGTTGACCGGGCCGCGGTGATTAAAATGCTGGGTATAACACAGCTTTAAGAGTAAAAGTAGAAAAAAAGGTTTTTCCCCACTGATTTTCGTGAGGTAATAATCCCCTACACACCAAATGAGGTAATTTTTCGACAAATATTTTGCGCATACTTAAGCTGACTACAGTATCTGTTTTTATTTAAAAAAAAAAGAATTAAAATATCTTTGGTCCTTTATAACTTAAAAATTTCAAAGACATTTTTCAAATCCAAGTTACAGCAAAAACCACAGAGCATTTTAATCTTCTAGTACGTTATGAATAAAGTTCAGCTTGAACTCCAAGCATTCGAGGAACTAACTATGAAACAAAACCAAAAAAGTAAAATAACGAAATGTTTCTACAATTCATTTCATTTGTACTTATTTATGGTCATATTTAAAACTGTTTTACATTCAGCATATCTCCATCGATATCTTACAAAAAAAAACATTTTATACATAAATTTTATTTAAGTTTCCAAGGAAAACAGATTTTTTTTTATTTTGAAAGAACACGGTGTCGATCACACTTTTGTTATTTGCAAAAAACATAATCCATTATAAAGAAATAATACAGATGCAAAAATCTTCCTATTCAGCGACAACATACGACTACAAAAGGGGGGAAAAAACAACAAGAATACACGCAACATACACATGTAAAAACAAAAAGAGTCATCATCCACTGAGCATATAAGTGAAAAACCAAAAGGCAGAGGGGGAAAAGATAAAAACAGCAGCTGAAAAACATACAATTTTTTTTCTCTCACCAGTTAGGTCTGTATCAATAGTGACGCTTCTTTTTAAACGCGAGTGGACAACAATCGCCAATTATCGTGGCTCTTTGTAATCGTATTTGTGCAGTGACTGCTCCGCCAGATAAGTTGGCAGAATTTTTGTCTTAAGTATTACACATATAGTATGTTAAATTGAAAAAAAGAAAAAAACCTCTTATTTACATAATGTTTTCAAATTTTACAGCAGTTATATGAATAGTTTTTTTCGAATTTTCTGGACAATTACGCGCTTTTTTTTTCCGCCTTCCATTAAATTCAAGTTCTTGTATTGGGCAAGGTAACCTTAACTTGGCGATCTCTTTGGCGTTTTTTCAAATAACTGGTGGGGAGGGGGGAATGAAAAAGCTATTGCGCACATTACATGCTAAACTAAAAAACTCCCTATTTATGGATTGTTTTCAAATTTTACAGCACAGATATTTGAATTGAAATGTTACGAATTTTCTTGACAGTAGCGCATTTTATTTCCGCCTTCCATTAAATTAAAGTTCACATATTTGGCGAAGTCAGCCTTAATTCGACGATTTTTTTGGCGTGTTTTCAAGAAATTGGTCGGGGGGGAAAAATACATACAACATATTAAACTAAAAAACTTCTAATTTATGGATTGTTTTCAAATTTTAAAACTCAGTTACATGGATTGCAATATTACGAATTTTTATGAAAATTCGCCATTCCCCCCTCCGTTTTCAAAGTTTAAGTTAACCTCTTATATTTGGCGAGGGCAACCGTAACTTGACGATCTTTTTAGATATGTTCTCAAGAAAGGGGTGAGGGGCGGAGGTATCCCACACCGAACACTTTGACATTGGTTTGAATCGGTACTTAATTCATTTCTTGATATATCGCCGTTCCGGAAGAACAATGACGTAACTGCAAAAATGTGTCAAATACAAATAAGTCTATAGAAAATATCAGAAACACATCCCACACACAGGGGAACATGGACGCAACTGTACTTCCACTCAGGACCGCCAGAGGGTAGTTGCGTCATGTTCCCCTGTGTATGGGATGTGTTTCTGAAATTTTCTATGGACGTATACATCCCGCTAATCCGAACACGGCTAATCCGAACATCCGGTTAATCCGAACGGCTCCGCGGAAAAATTTTATAATTTTAAGGACGAAAATCGGTGAATATTTCAATATAAAACAGTATAAACCTTAATTCAAAACAGTTCTTTATTTAATATTCACGCACTGTACATCAAGTTATTGTACAAATTTTAAAATGGAATAAACTACAGAACAGAACACTAATGTTTAGTATGAAAAATTGTACAACATAACCCGTACTCCCAGTTCAAATAGTGATTTCGCTGTTACTCCGGCTAATCCGAACACTCACGTAATCCGAACAGGGGTCGGTCCGATATTGTTCGGATTATCGGGACTGTACTGTATTCGTATTTGACACATTTTTGCAGTTACGTCATTGTTCTTCCGGAACGGCGATATTATTTCAAGTCATTGCATTTTTCGCACAAGATTAAATTTGTGAATGAAAATTATTCTCGATGTTGGAATAATCCACCAAAGTCGGATCCTCCCCCCCATCTCTTCACGGCCAAGGGCAAATGGAAAATCCATCATAATCAAGTCGAGAAATTAAATAAACGTTGTTGAACAAAAAATACGTTCTCTCTGTGTGGGTCAACAAACATTTGTGAGCAAAGTTTCTCTAGCATGAATGTCGCAGGAAAATGGCGAAATTAGGAATTTCATCCAATCCCTAAGGGAGAGGATCACTTGACGGGAGATGGTAAAATAAGGTATCTTCAAGGTCATTTCCCTGATGAAAGTAAGTGATTTTATCAAATCCTTGAATTGCTTCAGTGAAATGATTAAATGAACTTGTCATGATTTGCATTGGCAAAATGCTATACAAGGTGCGGAGACACCTGGGGGGTCGAGTCCTTGTATTTCCTAACCATACAGGCAGTACTATCGATCCCCTAAATATCAACCCAATATCTTTAAAAAAAATGGCACCATAGGATTAACAAAGGGATTGATATTTTAGTGCGTAAACAACCGAGAGGAAATATGTTATACGTCAAAAATACCAGCCTAATTTTCTAATTATTAGTTAATTAGATTTGAATAAATAATTTGTATTTCATTGATTATTGTTGTAATACTTCTACGTTTAATAATGCACCCTATTTGTTAGATCAACACTTTTAAGCTCTTGACAATATTATTTCATCAATTCACTGAAACAGCTCAGGTATTCATTCAAATCCCAAACTTTTATCAGAAGCTGGCTGTCATTAACATGAGAATTTCTACAAGCAATCTCGCTCCTGGTTTCAAAAAAAAAAAAAAATTGTAGCAAAGTGTGATAGGATGCCTCATTAAACTGATTTTGAAATTAAATATGTTTGCAGCTACAGATGATACAAAAGTAGCAGGAGTAAATAAATTGACTAAAACTGCCACTATTTTATTTATCTTACATTTATCGATTTTTATGGCACTATGTATACCTTTTCTGAGATACCAATCAATGCAATTCTTTTTTAAAATGGGAGGGACTGGTCCTCCCCGCTTCCCCAATGTGACCAAAACAATTGCCCACCACTGGAGAAAAACAGAGTCACTAGTAATACAAGCCTGCATTACTCTTGAAGGGATTTCTCTATCTCAGCGTACATGCAAAAGAGTGCCGAAACGAACGGAAAAAGAATGTTTACCGTGGAAAAAACGTACGAAGTAAAATTTAATCGGATTAAAATGAAAGAAAATCAAGCATTGTTGCCAAGGGCTATTAACGGATTTAAAGTACTACGTATCTTGTTCCCTAATGAATTTGTGTGGTGTGGGGTTTGTTCTATCGGCTACCAATTCCATGTGTTTTATGTGTAAGACCGCTTAGCATACACAATCTAGAAAAGGAGAAAGGTTAGGTCTAGAAAGGTTAGAAAATCAAAGTTCGGCTTTTAATACACAAGTACAGAACTTATGAGGTCCAGTTAGTAAAAGAAATAAAAAAAAAAAAAAAAAAACCTAATGAAATATACTATTTAGTTCATTAAAAAAGAAATGAAATTTTCGATTGGCTGTTTTACCTACTTGCAGTGGTGTAACGGAAAATATTAGGGACCCCATGCAAAATCAGGTTTGGGGCCCCCAGCCCAAATACGTACTTAGCATCAGCTAAGTTTTGAGCCCCCAAAGGTCCCCCCCGCAATGCATGGATGTACGTTACATCACTGCCTAAATATAAGAGCCTCAAGTAAAACCGTAACACATTTTTACACAGAAAAGTATCTCAATTTTCATGGAAATTCATAACATTGAAATTCATACATCGTTTACAAAACCTATTATTATAATATTCCATGAAGTAAAAAAAAATTTCCTTAAACTTTTAAAACTGAAAACTCAGCTAGCATTACGGTATAGAAAATTATGCATGGAACACATTTTAGACACGAAAAAAATGAATAAACTATGATAAAAATTATTAATAAAATATACAAATATACAATAATATTAATAAAATATACAAATAATCATATAGATAAAATATGTTTAGGAGCGCTTTTCCAACTGAAAAAATACACCTATTTCGAATCCTATCGTTTACGCCAGTGATTCCCAAAGTGGTCTTTATCGACTCCCAGGGGTCTATGACGACCTGCAACGAGTCCACTTCCGCGAAAAAATAATTTGGAGGTCCATGAGATATAGATGTAAATGTAGGTCTACGATAGTAAAGGGTGTTTTTTTTCCAGGTATAGAAGTTTAAGTTAGCATTACTTTCCAAGAGGGCGACCGATTTAACAGCTGTCAAGTGATTTATTCTCAGTTTGGTTTGGCAATTCATCATGAATAGACTCACGCCTGAACAGCGCTTTCAAATTGTGCAATTTCATTTCGAAAATAATGGTCGATTTTCATAAGCGAATTCTGTTTAGCGATGAAGCGCACTTCTGGTTGAATGGCTACGTCAACAAACAAAACTGCCGCATTTGGAGTGAAGCTAATCCACAAGTGTATGTCGAAACACCGTTACATCCAGAAAAACTGACTGTTTGGTGCGCTTTATGGGCTGGTGGAATCCTTCTTCAAAAACGATGAAGGCCACAACGTTACAGTCAATGGTGATCGGTATAGAGCCATGATTACTAACTTTTCCATTCCTGAATTGAACAATCATGATGTCCAGGAGCTGTGGTTCCAACAAGACGGCGCAACATGTCACACAGCTCGTGCCACAATCGATTTATTGAAAGACACGTTTGGTGACCGCCAATTTCATGTTTTGGACCTGTGAATTGGCCTCCAAGATCTTGTGATTTAACACCGCTAGACTATTTTCTGTGGGGCTATGTAAAGTCATTGGTCTATGCGGATAAGCCACAAACGCTTGACCATTTGGAAGACAACATTCGCCGTGTTATTGCCGATATACGGCCACAAATGTTGGAAAAAGTCATCGAAAATTGGACGTCCAGATTGGACTATATCCGAGCCAGCCGTGGCAGTCCTATGCCAGAAATCATATTTAAAATGTAATGCCACAAGATTTTCTTTCGAATAAAAAAAAATTCGTGTCAATCGAATAATACATCGTTGTTTTATTGCAATTTAAAGTTCTATACCTCTCAAAAAAACACCCTTTAGTTCTCAATAAACCAGATCGTGACTTTTAATTTTAAAAGAAAATTTAATCAAATGGAAACCGATTTAACAGATATATGCACTAAATTTAATGATGTTAATTTGCAGTTACAAGGTGACAGCATAAATTTATTGAAACAAGTACTATCAATTCAGCTCTTCTTGTCAGAATTAAGCTAAAGGAATATAATGTTGGACGTTGTGAATTTTTCCAAGTTTCTTAATTGGCCACAGTCAATCTGTCAGGAAAATGAAGTTTTAACCTACGTTCAACATTAAAAAGCTCTACATTCTAAAGCTTTTGAAACTAGGTTTGAGAATGCTTTGACTATGGTAAATAACACAATAAGCATTAAAAAAAAAGTCATATTACAAGAGGGACTGACCGGAATATGCAGTAACGGGAGATCTTAAAGTTAAGTTTAGAAACGGATATCATTAATTTTGGCTTTAAAAAGAATATCTGTTATTTATACTGAATTATGGAGTATTGTGAGAAAGTTTTTAAATGCTCTTCCTAATAAAAGGAGTTTCAGAGCAGTTATCGATCTCCAAAATAAAAGAAAAAAAACTGGACAATACTAACAGGAGATTTAGGGTTAAACCAGACAAGATAGATGCCCAATGTTGAAAATTTGTTATTCAAGCACCAAATTCATCCCTCTCTTTATAAACATTTGTTTGTTGATCAATTATTTTATGTATTAATTCAATTTTAAATTAGTTAACATATGTTTAAGTTTTAAACACTACACTTCTTTTCAGTTAGAAATTTAAATATTTTAAAGTAAGTAGCTCTATACCAGCTGTCAAAAATATGTTTAAGTTGATAAATTTGCAAAAATTCAATATTAAGTAAGCAGCGGTCTCCCCAAACTAAAAAACAAGACAAGGCGTCTTTGAGACAAGTTTGGGAGCCTCTGGTTTAAGCGAATATTCACATCAGTGCCAACTTAAGCTCATTTGGGGAAATGTACGCAGAAGATCTACAGGCCTCCTTGGTACTGGAGGATCGAAATTTATATAACGAGAGAATCAGGTTAAATCCAGCTTATCCGGGTCCTTCTGGGCACACTGGATAAACCGGCACTGCCTCACATGCCACTCTAAAATTCATAACGAGTTTAAACACATACACAAAGCATTTCAATTAATAAAACACAGTGAGAGTATTTTAAACAATATTAATTAATCCTGAAGTTAATATGAAAGCAAGCAAACACTTAAAACACGAAGTACAAAATAAAAATAACTTCATTCTTCAAATCCTAAGTGAGGCTCAAGTATTAAAAAATTCTTCCAATACCGATGTAAAGATCCTACAAAAAGATTTTTTTTTTTTACAGGAATTTCCCGAAAAAAATGTCGTTTTTAGTTTCAAATTGAAAACAACCAATAAAAATACACTTAGCGATGCATTATCCACCCCCTAAAGCCTCTTAGCGGATTTGTTATATTTTTCAAAAGTTTAAAAGAAAGATGAATAAAAGTTCATTTGTTCTCCCACTTACTTTTTCATCAAACTCAAAACAAAACAAAAAAATCATCTTCTTACAAATACAAACAAGAAAAAGTTTAAACCATTAATTCATTATTTGTTTGCAAACAAGTATAAACCTAGATATAATAGAATTTGAGAATTACAGGACTGGGTTTACCAATAAAACCTCCATAAAGAAATGAACCACACACTGAATCATTTGTCAAAAAATACTAAATTTCAATTATGAATTTTTTTTAAAAAAAATACTTCTGATTTAAAAATTACTAACTGAGTGAAAATTGTCACAATTCATCAATATTAAAGGCGGAAAAACACTTCTTTTTCGTGGAAGGGGATTCCTAGAAAAATGTTGTACTAGAGGATTCAATATTACACCAAAAATAAACCTTCCTACATATCGATTTCATTTCCAAAAACTAAGAAAAAAATATCTACAACTTAAATTTGTGACTAGGCAATTAGCTGAGGAGACAAACCTCATAATTTTAAACTACTCAACGCCAAGCCAAGTGGAAATTCTGAAGCCTTTTTAATTTTAAATAACATCTTTCGACTATTTCACACTCATGGACGTGTTAAGGAAAATGCCGAAATGGGGGTTCGTCTCGTTCCAGCCTTAATAAGATCATAAATCTAATCATTTCAACGATCAAATGACATCTCCCGTTGTATTCTCCGAAAAACTGGGAATTTCTGATGATGTGTTCAACTGCCTACATGTGGTGAGCATCGTCCACATACAAGCCTAGGCATACCGTCACACACCATCAGTCAAAAGGCGGCAATAGGTCCAGCCTGTACGTGCGATTGTGGTGAGCGTCGTCCACATACAAGCCTAGGCCTACCGTCATACACCATCAGTCAAAAGACGGCAATTGGTCCAGCCTGTGAGTGCGATTGTTGTGAACGTCGTCCACATACAAGCTTAGGCCTACCGTCATACACCATCAGTCAAGAGGAGGCAATTGGTCCAGCCTGTGCGTGCGATTGTAAGTCATGCACATTTATTTATTTAGGGTTATTGTTTGTGCGAGTATTTGACAACGTATGCTACGCACTGTCTACTTTTAAGGGTCAAAAGTGCCTATATTTGTACAGAGGCCCAGGGCCTCAAGGAGTCTTAAGACGTTCCTGTTCACACTGTCTTAATTTTGAAACTAGGATTCCGCTTAAGGACGGTCAATTATTGAGACCCACTCTTGATTGCTTGTTCATTAGTGTCTTATTTCGAAGTAACATGAAGCAATTGACGACGAACCTCGGAATTTTAAACTGCGGTCAAGTAACACCAGTCTTCAAACGCTTACACCAGGGGTCGGCAACCTACGGCACGCGGTATAATTCTCAGTGGTACTCAGTACTATTCTACACATTTTCTAATTTTTGAGTGGATGAAAGTTGATAAATTTGTAATGAACCTTATTTAACAATCTTCAGAATTATGGACATTTACGGAATTAGGAAAAATTTTGAAAAATAACTTTACATTGAATGTCACTGCTGGAGAGATTCAATTGTTTGAAGAGAGAAAATCGAAGGACTTAGCTTTCCGATTTTGGTTCTACATATCAAAGTAAAAAAATCTTAACCATATATTAAAAAAAATTGATTCGCAAAGAAACTGTTTAAGAACTAAATGCTCAGAATCGTGTCAAATTGTAAGTCACACATGATACCCCGGATGTTGCGATACGAAAGAGTGGTGATAGCACTAGGTTCGCATTGAAATTTTTATTTAACTTTTATGAGTGAGTGAGTGAGTTAATATTAACGTCGCACTGTTCAGCTACACGAGGGCTTTTGGCGACGGTCCACGTAATTTTGAACCATGGTCAAGTGACGTGGACGACACCTGAGCTGGCACCCCCTCTCCTAACTACCACACCACACCAACGGGAGGACGTTTCAGCTCTCGACAGATTTAACGTGCATCGCTGCCCTACACGGCGGGTCTTTAGTGGTACTGGGATCAAACTCATGACATGCCTGCCATGGCTGGATACCTTAACCACTGGGCTACCGCAGCCCTTTTAACTTTTATGAAGGGAAATACTTAAACTTTACGTTGTCTATTTCTTATTTTAATACTTATGTTTAAAAGTACCTGGGTTTAAATCCCGGAGAAGGCATGAATGTTTGTAAATGTAGAGTGCCTTCGCGGCATGGGGGTACTCTAAATAACCGTCGAGCCGCAAGTCCTCTCGTGAGGTTGGTGGAAGGGGAAGGGAGGTGGGAGGCTCCTGACCACCCCCAGGGTGCTCTCCCACTAAATTGGGGTAGAACCGAACCAAATCGTACTGTCACCTACATGGTGCTCAAAGTTAAGGCTAACACGACAGGCGTAAAAATCTAGCCTTTCGTCGCGATGAATTTCGTGGATTTTGGTCTGACGTTACTGTCGATCAGGTGGCATACAACAACAACAAAAGTACTTTTCTGTACAATTTTAACTTTTTTTTTATTTTTGTTGAAGAAATAGCTATATTTTATGCTGTTTATTTTTATGTTAGGAAACATTCTTAAATGACACAAAAAAAATTGGTGTATAATAAAACTATAAATCTCTCTACATTACTGACTTTTATACTCGAACTCTTGGCGGGAATCGAATTGTTTCAAAACTGTCCTCTTGAGTGGCCCGTTCAATCCTATAGGTAGATTGGTTTGGCATGCCACAGCTAAAAGATTGCCAACTCCTGTCCAACACTGCGCACAGAGGGACTTTGAGCCTCGACACGCAGGTCTTCAGTAGCACTTGGTTTCGAACCTGCTACTCAACAACGCTGGCTACGAGTTTGTGACTATGACCATTCGGAAAATTAAATATGTGGAAAACTATATTTGTTTCACCGCTGGTGAAGAATTGCATCGCCTTTAATAAATCTCAAATGTAATAAAAGGAAATAAAAACCAGGGCTTTGGAACCGTAATTTTTTTCGTACCGGGTCAACTGTAACAAAATATATCGGTTCGGTTCCAGTTTTCTTTCCGCTAAAAATAACAGTTCCGAATGAATAATTTTATTTTAAGAGTTTTCTTATTTACACTAAAAATATCACTCTATCATAAATAAAAAATGTAATTCTATCAAAATTTAAAAGATTTTATTCTATTTTAGTTGGCGGTACACTATGTGAATTGATACAATTAACCAGCATGTACGATACCAGCGGTGAGCAGAGAACGACGAGCAATGACATTGCAATCCATTACCAAAATCGCATCTGAGAACTAGGTTTACGATTCTGGTTTGTCTAACTAAACAGTCTATGCAAAAACATCAGTGGATGATCGCATGCTAAGATGCAAAAAATATAACACAGACTGATATTTTTTCTTAAAAAAATCATCTATATTTCTAATTAAATCTGCCTTCTACAAGTTGTTTCATGCGAAACTGAAACAGAAAAGTACTAGCGAACGTCAAAATAGGAAATCGAGAAACAATATACATGTAATGATAATTATATGGTTGACGTTAAATTAAAAGTTATTGATAAGTTGATTACAGTAACAAAATAACAGAAGACGTATCGAACCGAAAAAAACCATTATTTTTTTTCTATGAAATTTCGGTTTTCGTACCGACCAAAATAACGGTTTTTTCCGGTTCGAAGCCCTACAAAAAACGGACACTTCAGAAAGATTTCACTTATGATTGTCATCTAGTATTTTTTGTTGTGGAATCCAACAAATACAAAAATTCAAAGAATCTAAAAATTGAACATAATACGTAGAAGGTCAGTAGTTCTCGATCTTTAATTCATAAATATTATTCGTCATTGTATTTAGTCGTTACGTAAAATATATGTTTTTAAAAAATAAAAGCATGACGAATAAAAAAAAAATCATCTGCCACTGGCATGGGTAGAGAAAACATTTAAAAAATGTACGGATGTCTTGGATGATGTCATCAGAACAACATCTTGGAAGAATTCGCCTTTTTATCTCCAGTTCCAAGGTCCGCACCTTCAGGTCGAGAAGTATAATACGGTATTTCGGAAAAGCTCTCTCTCTTTAGATTCCAAGGTATTTATGAGTGTGCGTGATTTGTAAATGTTTGAAATAGAAAACCAATATGTCAACAGAGAGAAATCTTTTCTAATTGGGAAAATAAAGTGAAATTCGATTCCTTATGGGGACATGGTACATCATGGTTATACTTTAGATTTAATAATTATAACCTTTTTTTTTTTGCTTCTAATTTATGTATAGGTTATATCACGTAAGACAATTTTTGTGCTCAGAATACTACTAAAAGCTTAAAGAAAAATTTTAAAATGACATACACACATTAAATTTGATTTACAAGTACATTAAACTATTTTTAAAAAATCTTAATATAGATTTTCTGGTATAACATGACTGATATTTGTAAAACACTTTTTTTTAAAGGAAGCTTACAGAAAACTCCTTGAAAAATATATAAATTCTAAATTCAATTATTTTTTAAAAAATTAGTATTATTTTGATTCAAAAATGCATACCAACTTTTGTTACAAGCATTAATGGCAATAGTTATAAAAAACATCAAAGCATTTAAGCACAACAGAAAAAAAGCCTTAGCATTTTAAAAGAAGACTAACAGGTTGTTTCGAGATCAATCCGTTTAAAGTTTTTATTTGCCATTGGGATGTGAACCTAACAGTTATCATAACTCTGGATTTTTTTTAACTTAGAACTTTCAAATTTTGTGAGATTATAAAAAAAATTATTTTAAGAATAATTTTACCTAAAAACATTTTAGTTGCATTTTCGACTGATTTTTGTCGATTGAATCGTACTGTAAATACTCTTTAACCCTTAAACAAAAAATTTTTTTAAAAAGTTGTTTTCCACAAAACAGCGAATATTTAAATTAAACAAATAAGTAATTATTAATGTTATTTCTAAGCAATGTATACGGAATTCGCGATTTCATTAATAATTCAATTTGTTCCCAGTAATTAAGAGCGCAGAAAAACATTTAACTGACAAAACCAAGTGAATGTTATTCAAAAATGGAATTAATTATTCCAAGTGGCAAAACAAAACAATTTGTGTTCTAGGTACACGATGGAAAAATCTTTTGAAACGAGAACATGATATGCAATTCATAAATAATGAAGCATACGTAAACAACCATGTAAAAGATGCGATAGGAGGAAAATTAAAATTTTATGCATTATCATGTGTAGTGATAAAATCAACTTTTGGATGAAAATAAATACACACACACACACACACACACACAAGAGTCACTTCCATCATTACCATTGAATATCAAAAATGACTGGATAAAAATATATGAAAAAGAGCTCCCTCCCCTCTTTAGAATAATCGCTTAATAAAATAAACCAATACATATTTTTGTTTGTATGCATGCAGTAAAAAAAAAAATACCTCACAAAGATCTGTTAATTTTATTTAATATTTGTATTTCATGTAATATAATTGTGACGAAAAATATATCGAACTCCACAACATCATAAAAATAAGTAGTTTAAATATATTAATTAAAAATAAAAACTTTCCCAGAGAGAGAGAGAGAGAAATCGCGTATTGGTGATGGTACACTAACACCTGCAGATATAAATAAAATAAAAAAGGTTACATTCGAGTACATTAAACTTGCGTTCAGAATTTTAAATATATAAATGTAAGTATAAATATTTTTTAAGAAACTGGATTAAATTAAGAAATAAATTGGGGGGGGTGATAATCAATCACAAATTTATTAGAAGAAAATGGAAATAGAAAAGACAATTGTAGGAAAAGGAATCCTAAGAATCGAAGATTAAAATTCAATTAAATTGAAAACCCATAGCGACACTTATTTAAAAAGAAAATAAAGAATGTGAGAATGCTTTTTTTTTTATTTCTGAAAAATCTTGGAACTACTCGCTGTGTGTGTGATTCAATGACTCTGACCGACTGTAAATTTAAATTTTAGCAACACTTTTAATTTCAAATTTCTTACAAAGCAGTTTACAATAAGACATCATAGTCACATAAATGCAATCGTGTTTTCAGCCAATCAGTTGATAAATTCATGTGACGTCATTATCACATGATAAATGTAATCATGTATTTCCCGCAATCAGTTCATGAGTTTCGATGTGTTGCCAACTTTTGCTTTTTCAGCAGAAACTTTCTTTTAAGAAATACATATTTGTCAGCAATCTTAACGCTAAAGGAATTCTTTTTTTAATTTTTAAAGATTATGTGAAGAATTTTAATACTAAAACCACTTTACTCTATTTTTAAATTTTAATTTTTTCCAAACTTTACAAACAGCACAAGTAAGTACAAGTCAAATGTCAGTTTCAATTCAGTAGAAGACACGTGATTGCATTTATCATGTTCCCATTGATGCCGCTAATTCATAAGGTCAAGAAGACAATGTAATCGCAATCTACTTATGAAACAAAAAAAAGCGATCCTTCCCCCCACACACACACTATGGTCAGGACAGATCAAAAAAGTAAATATTTTTTTTTAATTCTATCCTTTTGTATTATATTATATATTAAAGGACAAAAATCACTAAGACAATGATTTATTTTCATAAACTGCAAAGTAAATGTGACAAAATAAAGGCATATCATAATAGAAGGAGGAGACGCAACACACGTATGAAATCCCTTCAGGAGGGAAAACAAGGGGGAAGAAAAAAATATGAATTTGCCAGAATCAAAAGTGCGACCACCTAGCTTCGGAGAACGACAAGCTTGATCAACAAATAAAAAAAAAAAAAAAAAAAAGAGGGGAAATTTTTTTTTTCACCGTAAATAGGAACACCTTAAAACGCCATTACATTTCTTAGGTGGCTTTATTGCAACTGATTTACCATTTTCTGTTTGAGCAATCTTTATATCAAAAACCCTTAGTGATTCAGCAATAAAAATATTGTAGATCACATCGAAAGAAAAGATACACTCCCTTCCCCCTCTCCCATTGGCACGATGCCAAGTGCGTAAAAAAAGTCGTACTGCTACCTTTTTCGCTCCCACGAATTGCAGAAAATTAAGTAGTACTGGCAAGAAAAACGTCCTACTACAGAAAGAGGACATGAACGAAATCGGATGACGAAAATATGAGGCACATTGCATTTAAAGTCTCTGTAAATGTCGCGCAATTACATTTTTTAATATAGCATTCTTCATAAAAAAAACAAAAAACATCAAATGAAAAACCTTTGAAAAAATTACTTCATAAAAAATGCTTATCCATTCCTTCGAATGTAAATAATGCTTCACCCATATTAAACTATTTTCACCTTTGTTCATCCAAAATGAAAACCCACATAGTAAAACATCGGAAACCAAAAACAGGTATAATTTGGGGTATTTTTCATGAAAATTCAATTATGTACAGCCACTACCCACCAAACTAATAAATAAATGAAATAGGTGTAAAAATACTAGAGCAGCCCAATCCAGCGTTTTCGGGAGGAAAAATTAATAAGCGATAAAAAAGCATTATTAAAAAAAATCATTTATGCTTAAGGAACAACTAAAACTCAATTTTTTTATATCTTTTTCTATCCATTTATCACAAAAAGATCCAATAAAAATAAACAAAATATTAATAAATAAAAAATAAAATATAAATAAATAAAAAAATAAAATATATAAAAATAAATAAAAATGTAATATAATATAAATAAATAAATAAAATATAATATAAATAAAAATAAAGTATTAAAAAATAAAACACTTTTATAAAAAAGATAAAAGAAAAAAAAATTAACAAAACAGTTGAGTGGGTTACTGTAAAACAACACAGGAAAGAAAAAAAGAGAGTTTAATCATGATTAAAAATATGAATTCAGAGCAAAAAGGAAATATATGTATATGTATTCAAAAATATACATAAAAAACGCTTTAATTAACCAATTGTTCTTTTTTCACAATCAAAAAAAAATTAATCAATTTCCCCCAAAAAACTTGTGAATCATCATTTTAATTCGATTAATATTCGGTTGATGGACAAAATTAATATTAATTTTAAAACGGTTTATAAAAATTAATACATGAAAAAAAATTTTCCACATGAATCAATAGCCTCAAATCACTAATTTTTCAGTCAAAGTTAATTGATAAGAAAATTCACAAAATTAATTTTAAAAACTCAAATTCATTTCTATTATCAATAATTTATTTCACAAATTTTGCTTAATCACTCAAAATTTTTAAAAAAAATATTTCATAGCTTCCTAAATATTACAACCATTTACCAAAATATTTATCTATTTTCATTTGAATCCTCCACTTAAAAAAAATTACGATTCATTCATAACTCTTCTAATAATTAACCTTCACTTAACTCCGTCGATACATCTTTATCCAATAAATTTACAGCAATGCAAATAATTTATCGTTTCAAAAAAAAAAATCTGGACATCTTTAAACGCGTTCCATCGACTTCCCTATGTCTGTTTTTATAGGAAAAACATTTACATAAATTTCGGGCTCTTACGAATGAAAAAAAGGAAGAAATATAGGAAACATACAACCATAAACTTTTTTAAAAAAAAAATTCTCACACAGAAAGTAGTTATAAAAAAAATCCACTACTCTCCGGAAAAAAAATCAATATAAAATAATTAAAAAGTTTGATTAAATAAGATACGCAATAAAAAAATACGGTTTAGAGATGAGATTCCGAGTAACAAATTTGTCCTTTTTTCCTCCCTTTTATTCAGAAGTTTAAAGAGCCTATCAAGATACTCCGAAATAATGACCATGACATTTGGCAAGTTGCCAAAATAGCGGAACACACTAATCGCATTTGCTTCCTACGCTCGTGTTTTTCGAGCCAATAAGCTTTTAATTCGTAACGAAATTTAAGAGAACAATCTATTTACCTAAAAATTTTGATTGAGAGTGGGGAGGGAAAAATTTAAAAAAAAGAAAGAGCCCCCTAAATTACACAGGTAAACATTTACAGGATAAGTAGACATTTTTCTCCCGTTTAAACCTAAAAGAATGCGTTTTAATACGAAGAAATACGAGGAAAAAATATACTTCATCTATTCAACAAAAACATTTTTTTTTTACTGAAAAAAAAATTATAGCTTGTTTAACTGATGAAAAGAATTTCACAAAATATGATACAATACTGCTTGTGAATTATACAAAATAAAATTATTAATCATAATTTTATGACAAAAACAGAGGCGGGGGAGGTTCTAACATTTTCACACATTTAAAATTTTAAAATAGTTTCTTCATATTACGTTTCTGATAATATTTTGTTTTACATCAATTTGAAAAGAAATGTAGTAAACAATAACCAATATAAAAATCTACAAGTGTAAAATAATATCAGCAATTTAAATCTCCTAAGTAAATATAAAGAAAACGACTTCTACTTTAAAAAAATCTTCTAGTTTAATTCCACCATTACCTTTTTGAAATAACCTAATTTCGTATCTTTTAATAGTAGTTACCAAGCCATATTCCTTTAACATTACATAATTTTTAACAAACAAAAACTTAGATAATGAAAAAGTCCTGATAAGACTCTTATCAGTGTGTTTTACTTAACTACCAAAATATATATATATATATCTCAATACTTTTATCTTCAAATAATTTACATTAAACCAAACACAAACATTCACTATTTGAATTCCACTTCTTTTTTGCACCTCATACCATACTTTAAAAAAAATTTAGGTAAGATGATAGTGATAAAAATAAATTTAAGTCGTGGGTATTTTTTTTTCGTTCAATTTAATTGAAAAATTTGGACATGTAAATAATATTTATTTTTATCAATTCAAAAGAAAAAAATTTAACTTTATTTTATAATTATTCAGCAACTGTGTATTCTTTCTACTTTCATCTTAACCTGGAATATGTGGGGAAAAAATTCCAGAACAAAAATGGCCACATCTTTAATACATGGAAAACTCTCAAATTGAGAAAATGGTAAGAGGTAATTTTTTTTTCATCACAAAACCAAAAAAACTTTCCTCCTAAATATTAAAAACTCACTAAATACAATGAAAAACTAATTTGTCAGAAAATAACAAATAGATATTGCTTAGTTATATCTCATCTAGTGTACAGTTCTAACTTGAAAGAAACAAATTTATTTTCCTACAATTTTACTTTGAATCTCAGCACACATTCAAAACTTTGTTCTTTTCCCATATATATTTGATTGGTTGATTTGCATTTATTTCTCTAAAAAGTCATTCAAAGCTATACAGGCAACAGATTTCATAACTTTGAACCATGCAAACAAGTGAGAAAAACAATACCTAAGAATATTTCTCACTCACCAAACTTACACAACACACAATATGTAATATGTTTTGCACAACTGAATTCAACTCAAAACCAGCCACCACAATATGGTAGACTTCAATGGAATTTGAATTTAAACCCACAATTTGATTCAAACACATTTCCAACACGGGAAAATCCTGATCTTAAATACTACACGACTACAGTTCCATATGTACCTAAGAAATAGAGCCGACTAATAATTTACTTATTAAAGGGCAGTTTGAAATAAAGTAACACTAAATCAACTCCAAAACTTTAGTGATAAGAAATTAAAACCAATAATATAAATATATTATATAACATATGTTAAGCATGTTTTCGTTTTTTATGGCAACAATCAAAAGAAGCACTGATTAACCAAAATACGTTTAAATACATATGGAATGAAATGGATTCTTCATCCGAATCATCATATATATATCAAGTAAACAACAATGGCATACACAATGCCCCCACCACTCTGCCAGAGACCAACACATTAAAAATTATTAGCACGAAGATTACTTGGAACTTTTATCTGTGTAACCTCACCCCCTCTTCCCATGAATGATATCCTGTGTGCACCACTAATCAAGGAAGAAAAAAATCACTCTTACTTTCAAATATACCTCAATGCTTATGAAGTAACTTGTAAGTTTAACTAACAACTTTGTAAAAGCTACAGAATATCAATTGAAACTTGGGTTCAAGGATGGATATGTACATTATTTTTTATATATATATTCATCCCATTAAAGGAAAAAGCAATCCTAACTGCATAAGTCTTAATCTTTTTATTAAATTGATTAAATATTTTTAAGTAATATATATTTTGTCACTTTTTTGCAAAAATCTTGAAGATCTGATCCAATTACATCAAAATCAAGATATATTGAACCATAGTATATGAATTAACTAATTTTTTACAAATAAACTGCCAAAAAAGTTACAATTACAGTTCATTAAAATGTTGCACATGCCACAATCTGCTTTGACTTCACAACCCCTTTCTTCACAGTAGAGATATTCAAAAAGATTATTTTTAAACAAAAAACTGTACACAAATATTAAGAGAAAAAATTTCACATATTGATATGAAGTATGTTAAAAATTCAATTAGATATTTACTATGCCTGTTCTGACAACTGACATTAACTAGGAAAATGGAAGAAATTAGTTCGTCATTTGATAACACATCTGCAGAACTAAAAGCAAAAGTTATTTGATACAAGTGTATAAGACTGCTATAGAGAAAAATTTAAAAGACAAGAGCTAAAATTGAAGCAAGATTATGCTAAGGTTATGGGAACGGAAATAATCTTGTATATAATAATTCATCACACAATAAAAGACCATTAAAAGAATTACTATTTTAACAATTCCAAACAATGAAGAGTTCAAAAATATTTATTACAAAAAAAATATTTTCTTTACAAATAAGAGAGTAGCAATAAGAAATAAATCCAAAGCAACAAAAGAAAAGGTTTTGTGAACCCAGAGTTCATGGAATGTTAAAGACCGAAATGCAATTCACATAAATAGTTCATTTGAAAATTAGAACAGATTAAACAATACTGAGGATCAAGAAAGAATTTAACATAAACAATACTGAGGATCAAGAAAGAATTTAACATAAACAATACTGAGGATCAAGAAAGAATTTAACATAAACAAGAAGTAAAAAAAAACTAAAGGATTGTGTGTGTGAAAAATTTCGACATTTAATGTTGTTAATGAAAACCTCATACAAATATTCCCATTGATCTAGACTAAGACTTCAGAGTATCAAAAATTAGTTAAATGAATACTATCAACAAATTAAAACCTTAATTTATAAACATGAATCTAAAATCCTCAATAATAATGTTAATAAGAAAGTTAATAAATGTGTCACATAATTTTTTCTATATAAAAAAAAAAATATATACACAATAATATCCTAAACAACAATATCAAGTTTAGATTTATAAATGTTTTTTGTGAAAAACAATAAATATATTTTCTTATTAAACATTTTTAAACCCTTGACAACTATTTCAATACTCAAGAGCAATGACCTCTAACCATATTTATGAAGATTAGGATGAAACATAACACATTATTATATAACTTATTAGATCAGAGAATAAATACTTGGATGGCCTTAATATTAACTATAAATTAATATATATATATATAGTTATACTAAATATATTCTTTTTTCAGATTTTACAGTGTACTTAAACATAGTCTTATCAAAATTACAAAACATGATTATCAAGCTTAAAGTTTTAGAGGTGAAAATAGAAAGAATAAAACCATAATATGCCAGTGTTCTATACAAAGAATTTTAGGAAAAAATGGATTAGAATCATTTAAAATTATCAAAATAATCAACTTTAGTGAATATGTAATGCACAATTTCTTTGAATAAAAAATATTCACTAAGAACATTTAGCCGCAGAATTACATAATGCAGATGATCCTCTTATTTTTTAAAAAGCAAGAAATTGTTTATCTACATCCCATTCTGAAGCAAAATAAAAGTTATTACTGATGGACCTCGCATTTTTTAATCACTGCACAAAAGAGTTAAAGCATTTTGTTGTTTTAAAGTTATACAAAACACGAAAAGATTGATATACAGGATATAAAATATATGTATCTGCATAGAAGGAAAATATAGCTAATTGCTAGCGGTATTGACCTAACGAGAATACTGACACTAGAAGGATTTTTTAGGAAATCTTTTCATCTATCATTTTACACAAATAATTTTTATTTCTGTTACACTAAAATACAAGATTTTTAACATGAGATTTCTTCCTTCTTGAACTTTAATTAAGAGCAAAATGCACACTGTATAACAAGTTACATCAATATCTTAAAAAATTATTTTCAAAGCAATTTCTAAAAAATGAGTTTTATCGTATCACAAAAATAGATTGCCTTTCTTTACAATAAAATTAAATGACTAATCAATACAACTGGATAGAATAAACTATATTTATAAGCAATTTTTTTATTATTACATAAAAACACTGTAAATAAATTTGAAAGAATAATTGTAAGAGAATTATTTTATGAAAATAACATTAAAATGTTTCAAAAATGTACTGAATTTCTATTTTTGAAAATAATCAATTGATATTTGGTCGAAAAAAGTAAATGATTCTTTATAAATATTTAAAGTATACTTTCAGTAAGTGTTTTATAAATTAACATATTTATAAACTCTATTAGTAATTCAGAATAACACTCTTTTTATGTCTGTATTAAATTAAGAGAAATAATAATTCACCTTATTTGTGGTACAAGATATATGAAATGTAATTTAAATACAGAAAATCAAAATATAAAACGAAAACGTATTTTTATTCCATTTTATATCTTTATATATTACTAAATACTTAATGACTTCAAATCGTTCGTTAAAATAATTCTATAAATGTATATATATCAATGTTTAAGAGCTCAAGAACAGTAAAATTTCACGATGTATACAAAGACATATTTCAAGAAATAAAATATTCACTAAAATATCACAGAAGGAGAAAACAATTACAGTATTTAATCGAGAAATTTTACTAAAAAAAGAACGGGTCCAACTGTCCAAAAAGAAACGTACTGAATCACGTATTATAGCAAAGATAAGTGCATCAAAAACAATGACAACAAAACGAAGATCAAAATAATGTGTGTATATTTCGTACAAATTTTCAAAAATAATACAGAATGACAAACATTGTAAAGCCATCCCAGGAACAAAGCCTAGTGTTTTTTTATGATGGTTCAACTCGGTATGGAGATGTGTGGTCAATTGTTTACTTCCCCCCAACTAAAGTCCCCCGAAAAAAAGTGAGGAAAACATTGTGACGATTCGAAATGGCTTTGGGCACGCAAATTTAAAAAACAAACTCTTGTTTGACAACAAATTAAAATAAGAAAATAAGATTTCTGCCCAGCAGTTGCGCTGTGCATCAACTGCTGGGCAGAAAGCAAGAAAAATATAAAGGGGGGGAGCAGCGGGTAAGATTACAAACACTAGCAGAACTCTTCTCTGTTTATAAAGCAATTTGTCACCGCGAATGAAAATTCCCAAACCCCGAGTGACATTTAAAGAGCCATTTGACTCTGAAACAAACATCGTTTAAATCGGGAAGAGACAGATAGGAATGAATGGTTAAAAACAAGATCGTATGCCAAAAACAAAGGGGGGGAGGGGAATCCCTGGAACAATTTTACGTTCGCTTCATCATCCAAGATACTTCGGGAAAAACCGACGTCACAAGCCCATGCGCAAACTATCGGTTCTGGTCAAGATAACCATTACTGCACTACTAATCAGGTGCGTTATAGCTATCATAAATAGTAGAGGGGTCGGATGTCAGGGTTCTTGGACATTCCAGTGGGGTGATGGGCCCCCGCAGTGAGGAGGAGGGGGGAGGGGAAGGGGGTCAGCCATGATAGGTTGACCGACCAAAAACACTTCCGTTCGCGAAGATGCTCTCGCGCTAGCTCTACATATACACACGGTAAAGGGAGCGCGTAAAGCTGGAAATAGGGCACTTACCTTCTCCGGAATCTATTAGTAACCCTATTATTACCAAACAATAAAGTGATGATATTCTGGGCGCCATAAATTCTCGTTCCTGAGAAACTCCATAGAAATAGTTTATCCACTTTCAGCATGAGGTGGTGTTACGGGAGTATGAATACATGACAGAGACCGCTTCGCGCACTCTACAGTAGTTTGTTGTTGCGCGAGCCATTCTCGCAATGGCGACTCCCGCCTCGAAAATAATTCTCGATTTGGAATTCAATTATTCTTCGTTTTTTAACCTCTCGAATACTTGCAATGGCTAAAGTTTTACACTGTATGAAAAAGCTAATTTTTACCAACCACCAACTCCGTCCGAGGAATCTTAAAAAATAATGACGTTGTACGTTTGTAGTAAAGGGGTGATGTCCGACAAATGGAGCAGCGTGAATGGAGGATGTAAACGTAAGTGAGCGGCATTCCCGCCTAAATGCTGCACAACAAAAGCGCGTGGGTTGATATTTAGTAACTATTTTCACTGTCAAAAATGCGAACAAATCTTTGCTCCGAGAACTGAGAGATATTGTGGGAAGGATGCACTTCGGCTGGGAGAAAATTTGATGTTTTTTGAAATCGTTATTTAATTTAGGCGGCTATTTATTTTTAAAAGCGTGAGAAATATTCCATTTTTAAATTAATATTGTAATTATTTATGTGTTTTAATTTGAAAGCGCCGAAAGGAGAGGATTAGGGAATGTGTAGTGGGTTTTATTTATAATACACGGGAAATCATTTTCTCTGTATATGGTTTTCTTTAAAAAAAATATTTAAAAAAAGGAATGGCAACTAATAATTATAGTAAAAATACTATTAATTATTTAAATGATTTGGTAGTATTGCATGGCTCTCTGTACTTACACAAAAGAAAATTTAAAATCTGTTTTCTCAATGTCGATTGTTTTAAATTTTTTTAAAAAAAAAAAACTGCTCCAAAATAATTTTGAATGCTTCATTGCACTAACAATTTTTTTTTCATTTTTTATTGAAAATCAATGCTTAAAGGGTTATTTCTTTGAAAAAAAACATTTTGTTCCTATATTTAAAATTTATTATTGATTTATCTTACTAAATTATTAAAATTTATGTATTTGAAACTCTGAAATCTCCCAGATTGTGAAACATTTCATTTTTTTACTAACTACTATTGAAAAAAAGTTTTAGACACAAAATTAAATGAATAAAAACAAAACAAGAGTAATAAATGGAATAAATTATTTTGAGGGACTGTTGGTTACCGAACAAAAACATTTAACCGTATCGTACATACTATTGGTAAATAATATTTAACTTCTTTCTGAACCTTTATATACATACATGCCGTGCTAATCAAAACTTAAAAATTAGAAACCTTTCATTCAATATTAAAAAACTTTGCAAATAAAAAGTTTAAAGTAAAAAGTAAATAAAAGTAAAGTTTGTAATATTTCAGATAACTTCTGTTGAACGTTTTTCAAAAACATCCCGATATTTTATAAAATATAACTGTTGTTCGATTCATTTCCTAATTTCATTTCTAAGAATGGCAACGCTGAATCATTTAATGATCTTTTCTGATGCATTGTCACAACCAATATAATCTCAAAATGTTTTTTTAAAAGAAAATTTAAAATAATGTGTAAATAAATTTTTAATAAAAAAAAAAAAAAATGTGTAAATAATTGCCTAAAATTTTTCGAATGAAATCGCTTTACTTTCTTGTACAAAAGACATTCATTTTTAATCACTATAAAATCGTTTTTTTTTTTTCTGAACACTTCTGTTCACCTCAACTTGCTGTATATCTAGAAAGAATTTACAACACATAAAAACATTATTTTATATCCATAGCATTCTAAATGTCGAAGTAGCCAGAAAATATTTTCTTTGAAAAGAACAAAAAATCAGGAATTTAGAATAAATGATTTTTTTCCTAGCATCATAAGAAAAAATATATGTATTCTTCTGAAAAATAACCATTTCCTGATTAAAATTTATCCTAAATTTTTGAACGATTTTCTTCAAAAAGAGCGAACGAATAATAATAATAAAGCGGTTTATTCTAAACGCGAATCCTTTTTTCTTTCGAATAATGAAAAGCAACAGAGAAGCAGCGAAAACATTTCATTGCCTATTAAATGTTCTTTAACTATCTTTATCTACTCGTCATCTTTCTTGCCGAGCTGAATCATTTCGGGTTTCCCTCCGTTTTCACAAGTGGCGAAACAATAAATATGAAATAACACTTAATAAAACTGTTCATAAAACTATATGGTGTATGTAAAATAATAAAAAATTCTTTAAATTATCCTTCATGATTTGCGTTTACGAGCAGACAATCGTTTATACATTCAATCCAATTCTTTTTTCTTTTTTACGAATGGCAATGTGGATGTGATTCTTAACTCTGGAAATATCTCAATAGAATGGATTCATTGCAACTGTGTCATTATCGGCTTATTTTAAATTCGTGTCAAGTGGAACTTGAAATCACATAATTTTATTGTAGAATAATGTTTACTGGATAGTAGAGACATGAAATATCTGTTGCATTGTTATACGCTAGCCTATCAATAAAGTTCTGCTTTTTTAAAATAAAAGATTTTCTCTTAGTGATTTTGAAAATAATTCATTATAAATATCGACAAAAGCTTTTTTTCTTCCTCTTTTGCGGTCTATCCTTTGATGTATAATAAGTAGACATACTGTGAACGGACAGCGAATAAGTAAATGGATTTGGAGATATGTATCTTAAGGTGATTGAAGAGGTAAGGAGCCTTGATTTTGAAACAGTGAATGAATTAATAATTTTCACCTGAATTAGAATATACATAAAGTTATATTTCGATTACAATAAAAATTATTGAATACATTTCTTGGCAAAAAAATGGAGAAAGAAAGACATTGCTTTTTAAATTCTTTTTTTTAAAAGGAAAATTCTTCTTTAACCTATATATAGCTAAGACTTCTCGACAGAACCCGAGCTAGGATTTTTGAAACATTAACATTTTCAGAGTAACTATCAATCTAAATAATAGCCTTTGTTTTTATTATGAAAACTTCGGTACTCTGATACGAATATTTCGAATGCACGATTAAATCTAGTTCTAAATTATATATTTCCAAAATCCTATTTAAGGCTCTAAGCAGAAGTTTTAGCTATATGTTGGCAAAACATTATAATTATTGAATTATTTTCCATAGAAGGAGAATGTTTTGAAAATATGTCATTCTTCCTTTATTTTTTGCCAAGAAGTTGCATTTAAATAAAACAATCTTCTTAAAACAATTTTATATGTATATTCCAATTCAAGTGACTCTAAATATCAAGAAAAAGTATTCATTTATAAGCCGTTTCAAAATCACAGAACGTTGTCGTAACATTAAATGGAAATAATTCCTTGAAAGTTCCTTAAATGTTCATAATTTTTAATATTTTGAAAAAAAATCGGATTTGAAAATGCCTTAAAGAGTATTACGTTTCGGATGTCTTCAAAATTACTTGAAAAGTCATTTAAATTTTCATGTATATAATTATTTTATTAAAAAAAAATACTGGATAAATGAAAGTTAATGGATGCAACAAACCAATTACTACGAATACATTCTTTGAAGAAACTCTAAATAAAGTTTTTTTGTGAATTGCATGATTTAAAAGAAAAGAATTAGATGTATTACAAATTTAAAAAATTCACATTACACTAATAAACTCTTTTCAGACACTTTAATTTTCTTGTGTAACGATAAGAAAAATAAATCAACGGTAAGAATAATTATCAATAGACACATCTTAAATGAATGAATTGTGTAGCTAATTTCATAACCGAGTACTTCGTAGTAGGATTCAAAAATTCCCGGACTGAGTCCATAACTTAAAAAATATTACCAGTTAAGTTTCTGTGAAACACACTCTCCTTCGAAATAAGACTCTTGAGCAAAAGCACACTTTTACCATAGCTTGTGAAATTCATCGAAACATTTCTGGAATCTATTTTTAGCCATGTCCATTAATTCAGCCTGCGAAATTCTTTTAACTTCATCTGAAATTGATGACCCTGCAAATGACATGCCAGCTCAAAATATATTCTGAATTTTCAGGGAGCGAAATCAGGGAAGTAAGAAGGATGTGGAAAAACAGTTGTTTTCATTTCCCCTCCCCCGTCGTTGTTTGAAGCATGTTCGTACGTACCGCCAAAGATAACTTTTCAATGTGTTCAGCTGTGCAGGAATTATATGGACGTCCAGAGCGTTCGTCGTCTTAGATACTTTCTCTGCCTTCTCTGAAACGTCGATATCACTCAAAATCTTGCGTTTGTGATAGTATATCACTTACAACATTTCGTAAATTTTCGTAGCACTCTTTTCCAATCCAACACAAAATTTGATATTCTCTGCTCAACAAACGTAATTTATTTTCATTACCGGCTACAATCTACCTATCCATTTCCTTCCATCCACCTACGAAATATGACGCTGTGGCAAGCCACTGACCTCGTGATTTGGAACAAGCTTATTTAGAAAAGGGGAAGAATGCTGTGATACAGAAATGTTATTGTAGTCGCTCTACTGCAAAAAATTTTCACGTTACAGGCTCAGTCCGGGAACTTTTGAAGTCCAACTCGTATATCTTCAAACAGAAAATAACTTTTCCTGAGAAGATATTTCGTTATTTCTTCGTATGTTTTTAGATGTACTATTTTTATAATTATAATGTTGAAAACTTTAGTATATCGTAAAAATACTGAAATCACAATCTCTTTATTTGTTTTCCTTTTGGGTATTACATGATCAGTAAATTGTATGGCTTTAAAAGTATCCCATTTGAGAAACCTTCTATTATTTTGTCTAAATTAACGTGCAAACACAAATTTAAAAAATGTATTTTTAAAAAAAAAACCAAACCAATTAATATTTAGAGTAATTTTGAAAAACTTCTGTTTTTGTAACATGATTCCTTAAAACATTTGAAGTATTTTATTCTTAATTCTTATTCTAAGAGCTTAGAAAAAAATGGAAGCATCTTGTATTGAATTCGATAACTATTATATAACATAATGGTATTAACTTCAAATCCCGTATATTTATATTTTACCTTTTGTGAGCTCCTTTTTTAAAACGAGTTTTTTTTCCTCCAAAAGAATTGAGAATAAGTGATTTTAAAATTATATTATTCACATTATTATCGCCTCTACTGATGATTAGGAAAATATAATTATGGTACTAATTTCCATTTCACATAGTTAACATACATTTCTAAACTCTTATTTTAATTCACAAAAATAAATGACTTTGATCTGCGTTCCAATGCCTCAGAATAAGTTTTCGAATTCTATTTTAAACGAGCGATAAAACAATATTTCGATGATTTAATAGTTTGAACTTCCGTAAACTGAGACCGTAACCAGAGCTGCAATCGACTCTGCCGTGAGATTGTGTACATTCATTTTGCAACGCTTCTTTCTTATCTCGGTCACAAGTTTTTATTTATTTATTTAAATCTTCGTGATTTCGATAAACAGTCATTTAAATTCATTTACGAGCTTGTTTTCGATGTTCAAATTCGCGAGTTAACACAACACATTCGAATGAAGTAAAAGGAAAAATTTCAGTGCCTGCATTACAAATAATTTTTTAAAATACAGAATCCTTCCCCCTCTCAACACTCGTTTCTTAACTTTGAAAAAGTGAATTAAACAAAATGGTGCGAAAATGATGGCAATTTGGTGAAAATGGAGCGTATTCTTTATTTGCAAAAGATCTAGAGTAACTAGAAAAATGTCATACATATCAACAGTAAAAAATTAGAATGTCAATAAAAAATCATATCAATCATCAAAATTTTAACTCAAAGTCATTCAGGTGATTAAATTTTGGAGAGATAGAAATAAAACAAATCTTCCCTAGTTTTAAATCTTAGAAACATGTCTTGAAAATTTAATAGCTGTTAAAAAAAAAAGAAATGCAAGAATTCCATTTTTATTGATCCAGAACAAATTAATCATTTAAATATCACTGGAATAAGAATAATTATGCTACATTTCGATAGGTAATGATTTTAAATGTATTGTTAACGACCAAATTCTAATATTTAACGATTTCATCCCGAGCATTTTATTCTTAACAAAATTTGTGTTCGAATCTAATCTAATTAAATATATGTATTCTAAATTAAGTTGCTTTTACACTTTAAAATAAAATTTAATGAAAACAGAAAAAAGTCATTAATTTTACAGATTAGTTTAAAATGAATCATTCAGAACAAATCACTTCAATGTGGCTTGGTTTACCAGCAAAATAAAATGAGCTAAAGAACAGTTATGTTTATGTTTGCTTCAAAAGAACACATTAAAGTTTTATGCATTCTTTCATCCCAGCAGAAAGAATTATATTACTTAATCACAATGACAATTTTGCCTTTATTTCGTTTCTGAAGACCTTAAACTCTCTTTCTCTTGTGAAAGAATGATATAAAAGTTTTATGATATTTAAATATGAAAATTTATTGTCTCATGATGTATATTTAATACGTTTATATCCATATTTTATTGAAGCCTTCGCAGTTCTACATGAAATTTTTACCGTCACCAAACAATTTGCGAAAAATATTCAAATATTTCAATAATAATAGTTATATGGCTTTCGATGGTACAAATTACGAGGTAAATACTCATATTTATCAACTTTTGAAAATGTTCCTTTTTTCTTTATTTGAAAAGCTTTGTGTTCAGAAAACCTCATATTTATATTACCAACTAAATATGCGTAAATTATATAAATACACAAGCATAATATTCTTTCTAGAATCAATAGATGATTTAAATAACTGAATTCACAAAAAGGCCTGTATTTTCATTTTTGGTAAGGATTGTAATTGTGTTGCCACTTTTCTTTGTAGTAAAATTAAAATATTAATTTTTTTTATAAAGTCTTAACTAAATAGGGAAATGAAAATGGCTCTGGGCCATTCCAAATACTGAAATACACAAAACAGATAATTTATTTTCAATAACATTTTATAGTATTTTTTGTATAATTTCTTTTAAATTATAGGTATTTTATTTACTTTACACAAAAATTACTGCTGTACTAAGATAACAAATGAGTTTCAAAATATTAAATTCAATAAAATCTCATTTGCAAAAAACACAAAGTTTAAGAGCGGAGATTTATAAAATTTTAAGACTTTTGCATCAAAAAATAGAACAAAACTCTTTTAACTAAAAATATCCTTAAAAAAATTATACGATTTTTTTTTTTTTTTTTTTTGAAATTCTGCAATAAATATTAATAATCAACTTCAAATATTTACCGTATTGAAATTTTAAGAAATTCCCTTTAATTTTCTTACGATCTTTTTCTAGTAAGTATTCGTAATTTATAAAAACTAACTAATAATTTTTCTAGAATCGAAAATAATTTCAACGGAATAAGAGCCAAATAAATAATTAAATTGTTATACAGTAATAGAACATTCAGTGGCATAACAACAACTTGGAAGAACATTTTATACATGTAATTATTTCGAATTCCATATCATTAAAAGAAAATTCACTAAACGCAACATCGTTTTTAATAAATTGTGTATGATAAATAAAATAATCTCTACTCGTATTTGGTATTGTCAGTTCTATTTAATTAATTAAAAACATAAGTAAATTAATTAATTAGGGACATTTTTACTATTCTATTTATTTATATGTTTTGGTTTAATGTAACACAGAAAGCAAATTAAATTAAACAATTATTAAATTAAATTCTTAATCAAGGCTCATTTCGTATCAACGAGAAATTTATTAGTTAAAATTGCAAGGTATAATACTTCCTTTTTCAATGCCTCAACACCCCTGGCCTTCTCTCCAAGCATCTCTACTTTTGGCAACTGCTTTCTAGTTTTTAACCTTTAAAATATTAAGATCTTTTTCGATACAATCAATCCATCTTAGCGGGGTCTGTCCCGAGGTATATTTCCCATGGGGTTTGCCAGAAAGGTTTTCTTGCAACAACGATCTTCATTCATTCTAACCAGCCCATTTATGTCTCGGTAATTTGACGAATTTTACAATATCAGGTTGTGTGTTTGTAAATTTTATAGAGTTAAATTAGATCTTTTCCATGATCCTTGCACTCGGATCCCACCAAGAAAACGCAACGTAAGAGCTTTCTCTCTCACAATATTTCCTTAAGAAATATGTACAATGATCAGCTGATGATTGTATCGAAAAAGATTTTAAAATTTTAAAGGTTAAAAAGGGATTATGACCCTTTATAAAATTAAAGAAAGCGTCTATAAATCAATAAGTATTTAAAAACATATTATACTGCAAATAAGATATATTCATTAATTATTATCTGTGAAATGTTACGAACGAACGTGACTATTTAAACGTTCTTTACAATGGAAATCTATCCTTTGCATAAAATAAATTGCCATTTATCATCATTAAAAAAATCCATTTGAAATGTTTAATTAAAGTTACAGAAACTAATAACAATTAACTCTAATCGGATTTCGCTGTAATTATAAAACGAAACAAAAAAGTAGAATCAAAAAAGCAGTGCTTTCTTTTTTAAATAATTATTCACAGGAAGTTTGCATTGAACTTTATCGGATGATTAAAAAACAAAAGCCATAGTCCGCCGTTACGCCAACACTTAGATAATAAGGCTTCGGAATTGAATTGAAAGTTACCTGTAATGTCACTATAAACAGGTGTACTCGCTTAGAGAGGACTTGTTTTTTATTATAACAGCTACAGTTATATCGTACGCTCGTTTTTATTTTATCTTCTACAACTGGAATCATTTTGTTTAATACGAACGATTGTTTCATTCCGTGTTCTTTTTGTACAGACGAATTTTTCCATTCTTTCCGTATTCGTTTTTGAAGTGAAGTAATTTAAGTGCGTGTTGTTATTAATTCAATGTTCTTAAATGTTTTATGAATTGGAAACAACTGTTATCACCTTTTCGTATTTTTTGTTTGTTTTAACTGACAAATCGTATATTTTTCTGGTGATTTAAGTGTTCAAAATTCTTTCGCTTAAAAATATGTTTTTAAAAATGATAAGTTCAAATCCGTATGTTAAAAAGATAATAGATACCCTCGGCATAAATCTAATAAAAAGGTAATATAAAAGACATTTAATTCTTATCAGTTTGAAATGATTTTTCCACTTATATTTTCAATCTACTATTTTCCTAAAACTAAAAAAAAAAACAGCATTTGCTCTTAAATATTATTTTATGAGTCTAAAAAATAGAACCAATCAATTATGTTTAACTAACTGGTGTATGCGTTCTTTTTAGGGGTAAATTGAAAAAAACATAACAATCGAGATGAAAGGAATAAAAAAAAAATTATCTCTCAGGTCACATTTAAAATTATATTTTGAATAATTGTGAGTAAACCGTAAAACTATTAGACGGGAAAAGCTGCAGCATACTGATATCAAATTAGAGTACCTAAAACACATAAATTTAACTCAAAAACTTTTAAAACATAGTAATCAAAGTAATTTACTTCAGGGGATAACCTTGCTTCGTCAAATTATCACAGCGTAAACTAGAATTCTTAACAAAAATCCTGTTGCCAAATCAAGAAAACCAAAACTCAGGCATTGAAAGAATAGTTTTTTAAAAAATTATTCGAATAACAATCGTAAATGTATTAAATAATAGTAAACATTAAATAGAAGAAAAAGGAATTAGTTCATTAAGATGGTACTTTTTTTTAAGAAAAAATAATTGCGAATATTAATTTACTTTGTTCTACTTACCCAATTTAAACATACTTAAGTAGACTTCAAATCCTTGGTATATAAATGCTCTACTTATACGCATTTTAAAACAAAATTTTAATTATTTTTTAAGCACAGAAACAAACTAAACAAATCACTCGAAAGTGTTCCTTTAACCACCTCATAACACTGAGATAAATATTTTAAAATGTCTTAATTATTTCATACGTTCTAAAGTTTCTTTCATATGTCATATTTAAACAATTTTTATCAGTGTTGAGAGAAAGCTGTTGATAAGAAGTTTAACAGCAGTTAAATTTATTTAATTTATTTGCATCTTTATCAAAGCAAAGATCGAAACATAATCCTTGCCAAATTCAGCATGGTATCTTATATTTATGTTTTTGTTTCCTTGCGTATTAGTTTTGGAAATATAAGCCAGTGGGAAAAGAAACACAGATGTAAGTATATAGTTGTAAATATCAATAAACTATACTAAAACTTTCTCCGATTTTAATTTTTATGTCTTTACTGAAAGATTTACTGAGCGAAATTTGTTATTTTCTTTTGCGCGTTATTTTTCCAGTGTTTGTTTTCGTTTCTTTTTTTTATATAATCACAGGTGCAGTAAACTAAATACGCCTGCTTGAATAACAATTGTTTTCTCGCAGTTGTATTTTTCTCCAAGCACCGATTGCGCATATCCTGACACAATGCAAGCCCATTTCGGCTACAGTCATGGTTGGGATGTAAAAATAGCACCAAATGAACATAATTAAATTCTCTCCACAGTACATCAATGTGCTTTTTAGGTTATTATACCAGAGTAACAAATACTGTATCTAATTTGGAATATTTCTGTTCTGATTTTTGCATGACATTAGCGAGCAAATTTTGAAACTCGGTTATATTTAAAGCACACAAATTTTCTTTAATCCACATATGTGGTGGAATAATTTGCAAAGTTAGCTACTTCGCCTGACCTTTGAAGCTTACGACTGTAATAACCAAGGCTAAGGTTCAAGTTTCTTTCCCGGGAAATCATAAGATTTATATACTTTTTCTATTCCCAGGAATTCTTCGTTCCCGTGATTTCACGGGAATCGATGGTTTGCTGAAAAGATGGTTTGTTTGGATACCAAAATACGCTGGAATAGTTTATTGGTAATGCTTGAAAGATTTTTAGAAATAAAGTCAACAATTTTAAAAGCATTAATTGACATTAAAGAAGAACAAATGACCGCTAACGTAGAGTTTGAAACTGTGACTACAATTGCAGCAGAACTATTAATAGCACGCGACGTTAATATTCACTCACTCACTCAACATAGTTTAAGAAAAAATAAAATGTTAGTTCTCAGTGTTGGTCCATTGTCCATTAATGTCTACTCCAGGGACGGCGAACCAGTGGCACACGTACCATCAATGACACGCGACATAATATTTTGGTCACGCCAGTGGTCAAAATATTTTGCATTTTATTTCAAAATAGCAAAATTCACTATGAAGCGTTACGAACAAACGCGAGTGATCGGTCGCGGGGCGGCAGTGAGCATTCTCCTTTGTTATGTTAATGATATAGAGTTTATCTATATCATAGTCAATTTCATGGACATAACTGTATTTTAAAGTTTATTTGTGTTATATTAACGATTTTTAACTGTTATTTAACATGATAGTTCAACAATATGATTAAAAGTGTAAGATAATAAGCGTAACACAGTATTTCAAACTTGGTGAATCTAGAAATACGGCATTATTAGTAAAGGCGAGAAAGCGATGCGTGTTTTTTGTCCTGGAACGGTGGTAAGCAGAACATCGTCTGTGAAACGGTATTTTGAAACAAATCACAAATCCTCTTGTCAAAAAAGTGAGCGACAGCAAAAATAATTATTTGCTTAGAAACCATTTGGCAGATGACTCCAATTCAGAATGCACTTTACATACTAAAAACTAAAAGGTACATCTTAAGACAAATACAATCGTAATCGGTGTGTAACATCTTTCCTCTCGCTTGCTGGACATTCGTTGGAGTGATTTCGTGAAAAGGGACGGAAAGGAGTAACAGGAAGTGACGTAAGCGTGCGCTATTTCATTTGACCAATGAGAGCGCACACTAATCCTCAGGCCAGTTTTAATGTATGCCGCGCTAATCTGTATGGTTCTGGTATTTTAAAAACAAACTGTCACTCGCTTCCCATGATTTTGAGAGTGAGGAAGCGTGCGCTAACCTCTCGTTATTTTCTAATACTGATAACTGTTTTAATGTAATTGCAAATGTGATCTTTTTTTTAATATTGTTTAGTTTGAATTTGAAACTCATGAAATAAAGTTTAACTGAGCTAACCGAAGTAATAATTCTTTGATTACAGTCTTTAGAAGATTCACAAATTCTTATTCTCTCAGGATGAACTTACTTATTAATAATTATATTTACTATTAAGCGTCTGGCAAAGTTCAACATTCTTAATAAAATACGAGTAAGTAATATGAAATTATTCGAATAAATATTTTAGTGCGTATCTTTTTTTCATACTTTCGGTTAATTCCTGTCGCTGTCAATATAATATTTTTAATTGCGATTAAAAAGTTTTCTCGATTAAAAATTATAAACATTTACCAAGCTAATTACATTTCCTTGATTTTGTGATTTGCAGAGATGGGTAAATCCAGAGCAGAATATATGCGAAATCCAACTCCAGTAGTTTTTTTTTTTATATTGTTTAAGTCAGCATTTTTTTTCAAAAGATTCGAATTCTAACACTCGATTTCGTTTTCTACTCCATTTCGCAAATACCAGCAAGTCTTATTCAGGATATACTTAGATTTTACGCGCTTGATGTGTAACATCTTTCCTCTCGCTTACCGAATATTTGTAGGAGTGATTTTTGTGAAAAGGGACAATAAGCAAAAAAAAAAAAAAAAAATAATAATAATGTGAAGAGAGAAAATTAAAAACTGGACAACAGCCGAAAAATATTTACACATAATTAAATATTTTTGATAAAAAATTGCATTACTCCTAAATAAAATTTTCATTAAAGATATAATTATTCGACAGAAAATTATTTCCTATCATACTCGATTCAAAACTCAATTCAATCACACTCAAAATCATGGGAAGCGAGTGATAGTTTGTTTTTAAGAGTAGAACCATCTTCGGTATATGGTAAAAGTACAAAATGCTGGAAATCTTTAATTTTTTTAACCGTTTGATTCGGAGAAATGTATATGGCCACCGAAATCCCTGTTTGCTCATTTTCAAGTCTATTATACTCACACTTCCCCAAATTGAACAAGAATAAATATTTTTGATAAAAAATTGCATTACTCCTTGTGTTAAATAAATAAAATCTTCATTGAAGATATAATTATTCGATAGAAAATTATTTCCACTCATACTCGATTCATTTCTTTCAGGATATAAGTTACTATTGCGTATTTACCACGATAACATCTCAGATGTTACACATCATATGCAACTACTGTAAGGCTCGTTTCTTTTTTTTTTTGTCTTCCAATCTGTAACAACAGAAGTCACACCAGTGGCGTAGCGGATGTTAGGGCCTTCCTGCAAAGTCAGGTTTGGAGCCCCATGTCGAAGCTTACAAAAGACCATGTCGAAGCTTACGTACTTGGCGTCAATCAGATTTTGGCCCCCAACAGTCCTGGGCCCCCTCGCAATGCGGAGGTGTACGTTAAGCGACTGAGTCACACTAATGTTACTTTGTTGTTGTTCTTGTGGCTAATCCTCAGTCTGTCTGACGGAATCAGACAAGACCCAAAAGACCATTGACCCTTAAGAAATCCAATACCTGGAGGGGAGAGGAAAAAAGGTCATCCCAAGCAGTCCAAGATGTGATCTGGAGAGGCTTGCTGAGTCTTGCATTTGGTGCAAAGAGCAAAAGTCTTCCTGTCTTCCCAAAAGGAAAGACTCTTTATGTGGCCATTTGTCAATCTAGAGATAGCAGTCTGATAGGCTCTGCCACATTTAAGTAGGAATGAAGATCGTGGACGTTTGCTTTCATACCAGTGATGGTTGGGTGGGGTCCTCCACTCCTTTAAAATTTCAACCCTAGATTAATGTTCAGAGTAGGTGAGGGTTGAAGAGATAGGTGGAGACCAGTGGCGCACACAAGAGGGGCCCTGGGGGTCCAGACCCCCCCAAAGCCCTTGCTTTTTTTCCAATTGATTATAATTCTTATATAGTACGTAAAATTTAATTACTTGTTATTAATGATTAATTTTATTAATTAATGCTAATTATTTATTCAAAAATTAGTTTTTTACTGTGTTTTGTTCCCGAAAATCGACAAAATCAAAAGGAGCATGATACAAGAATGGTTAACTTTCGATCACGGACCCCAACCCCCCTGGAAAAATTCCTGTGTGCGCCACTGGTGGAGACTAATGTTACTTTAATTTAAATTACACGCATAACTAAAATATTTATAGCTATACAGTGCAAAAGGTGTTTTTTTCGTAATAAATAAAGGGTTATGAGTAGTTAGTATTTAGTTTATTATTTGCCCAATAATCACAAGTCAAAATTATTTGACGGCACGTCTATATTTCATTAAACACTTCCTTAGAAAAAATGGCACGTTGATCCAGAAAGGTTCACCACCCCTGGTCTACTACTTACACATATCCTTCATTTGATAGCAAAATTTGTAGCAGAATCGGAGAACCCCCCCTCCCCCCAATAGAAAAGGTTTTCTTGCGGTTATCAACGGCACTGTGGATCGATGCTGGACAAAGAAGCGTCTCAGAAATGATTTTTGCAGAAGTTACATTTGCTATAATATCAAATATGCTATTCGAGAGATATTGCTATGAACTGTCTTACAGCTTGTCAAACACTTCCGTGGTCAGCCAGATTGTCAGATTTCTCTACAATCAAGCATGTCTAGGATATGATGGGAAAGCGACTGCATCCAACAGGGAATGTTCATGACCTGACCCGACAATTGGAAAAGAAATATAATATAAGAAATGTATGTGGGAGACAACAAGGGGTCCAAGACATTTGTCTTTCTTCAGATTTATTTAAACTTAACAAAAATTAATTAAGAAAAAGGTAGCTATTCTACAATTAGATTTCCATGATGTGACGACGGGAACGCCTGCTCGCGTACCTCAGTCTCTTTCTCCGCTTTTTTCTCAATGGTCAAAGTTTTTGTTTCACATTGGATCAGCTGCGCCTGCGCGCGAAGACAGCGTGCTTTGTTTCGTTGAGAGATTCAATTGGATGACGACTCCACAACCGATTCCACATGTATAAAAGAAATGAAAAATTAA
The DNA here is from genome assembly GCA_019973935.1 of Trichonephila clavipes. NCBI lineage: Eukaryota > Metazoa > Arthropoda > Arachnida > Araneae > Nephilidae > Trichonephila > Trichonephila clavipes. The sequence goes on along the minus strand of BMAU01017805.1, from coordinate 400,906 downwards.
TATGATATTCTGGCTTCACTATCCTTTAGAGAGCAGCATTTTTCATCATACTCCCCATTTTTTACCGAGTTGATTCATTTTTTCTAGTATAAAATGTGTTTCACATTTTTTATCCTATACCGTAATGTTAAATGGGCTTTGCCTTCACGTATTAAAACAAAAAAGAAAGTATTCACGGAATATTTTGAAATTTTTAAAAACACTATATTGTTAACAGAGGTACGGTTATAATATCGCAAATTTCCATGGGAATTGGGTCATTTTTTCTCTTTGAAAATGTGCTTCGCGTTTAGTTAGAGCTCTCGTACTTTTACCGAAAACAGCCTTAAGGTATTTGACTACTTACGACAACTTTTTTTAAAAAAAATGGAAATATGGAGATTTTTTTTGTGTGGTTTTTAGTTTTATTTAGAACATTTTAAGAAAAAAAAGGCTAAAATTGAGAAAAATTCATTATTACTACTAAAATGGGAAAAAATGGATAAAAATTGACCAAAAATTACAAACGGGACCCGTTCAGTACAAATAGTAAATCAACAAATTCTCGATTTTTCAGTTTTGATGTATTACTTCGCTATTCCTTTTTGAAATGAAATTCAGGATAAGAGATATTTTAATATTTACAAAAACTAGAGTACTTTATCTTAACTATTATATGAAATTACTTTAAAAAACAATCATTATATTCACATAAAGAACTGTAAATTTTGTACCAAAGCAGTGATTGATAATTCTGAAGGTTAAAACATTTCTACTGTTATACAGAACGTACACAAAAAATTTCAGCAAATTATTTTCAAAACTTTTTGAGCAATCGCTGTCCCCGTTTGAGAAGAAAAAAAAAACACTTTTCGAGTAAAATGCATTTTAAAGTTTGACATCTCATGTAAAGTTGCGTTATCTGCTTTTACTAAAACACTTGTAGTTTTCGTTCTAGTGAATGAAAAATAAAAAACTTGGTATTTTTATAAAGCTAATAAGATGACCTATAAAATAAAATCATAAAAGAAATTTGTCAAATTTTTAAAAAAGTCATGATTTTAGGGTATAATCGGATACCTTAAATAATTTTTACTCTTTATAACGCAAACGTTAAGTATTAGTCAAATTATTCTGTTGAGGTAGGCACATTAGACTTTTGCACGTTGGCAGCCGTCCCCCTGGGATACCCCTGGTACTACCGTGGCCATGGAGGTCTTAAAGCAGGCGCAAACTGGGTCCTAGCCAGTGGCGTAACTGAGAACATTTAGGCCCCTTGCAAAGTAACGTTTTGGGCCCCGAAGTTGGGTTTTACAAAGGATAGGTACCTGGCGGATGTCAAGCTTTGGCCCCACCGCGATGCGGCGTTTGCAGGGACGTACGTTATGCCACTGGTACATCGTAGAGTGAGCAAAAATCATTAAGTTAAATTCGGGTTTTTTTCTATATTAGAAGAATTTTCTTATGGGTACAATGGCAAAGAGCACAGCGGGAAAGCAAACTGCTATTTCGTTTAAGGCGAAGATGGAGCTTCTAAAGGATGTTGATCAAAAGCCGAAGTCAAAAACGGAAATCTTGTATAAAAATATGTGTATCAATTGTATATAAATTTTCTATAAAATTTGATTAAGTTCTTGTGAAAGTTTCTTTCATTGACTTTTATTAAATACATGCATAAATACATTTCTCTGTAGATAAAATGTACTCTAATTATGTTATATATATATTTTTTTGGAGTATCTTTTAACATGAAAAACGATTTTCACTGTAATAATCAGTCTAACTTAATAATGTTTGAATGAAGTAATTAGCCAATTTCGAAATGAATGGAATATATAAAAAAAATAAATAAAATATATACACACACACACAATGTAGGAGGGGGGGGGGTATTTTCAAAACTAAGAGAAACAAATTAAATTTAGAGAGAAAGAGAAGTTTCCTTTCTCGAGAAAGGGAATATTATTCACATATTTCAAGGAAATTCTAATTACAAAAACAGATTCAAGAATCAAGGAAACAGAGAAGTAATACTTAAAACTACTTGAAAATATTTCTACTTGTACTGATTAATATTTCCGAGGTTGTCGCGTAATTGCATTGAAAAAAACCCAAGAGAATTAAATCACTAGAGAAACTAATTTCAAGAGGTGAATATGGAGTATAAATGAGTCTTCGCTGTAGAGAAAATTGCTAAACCTCTATTTTGTGCTCCGCGATCTTGATGACAAAGACATAAATAGCAACGCGAGAGATTAAGAAAACATCGATTCGGTGCGTTCGATAAAGGAAAAGTTCTCTTTCGAATAAAAATGTAATATATTTATTTTTCCACCCACTCGTTTGTTGATTCGTGGCGAGGTTTTTTCCCCCTCGTTATTATTATTATTACGAAATTGTCGATTGCATCATTATTGTATTTCAGTGAATTATAAAGGTTGTTTTTCAATTCCTACTACTTAACTCACACTCTTATATATTTATTTATCTTGGTGGAATTTTCAATCGTTAATAAAATACATTTTAAAGCGCTCCATTGAGCTAAAATTTTATATACATGATTATTTTGGATGACAGTACAATAGTTTAATTATAATTAATAAAAATTAATTGATTAAAACTAATTATTAAAAGAATTACAAATACAGCCACGTTGGCATCATTTTTGGCGACTTAGCGACCCATTTGGCGACTTGAGTCAAAACTTGAAAAGGTTTTTCTCCCCTCAAGTTTTAAAGCATTCAGTTGAACCGAAATTTTATAGACACGATTGTTTTGGATTACAATACGATACTTTAATGATAATGAATATAAATAAATGACCACTTAATGTTGTGATTCTGTCCTATGTATATACATATTTATATTAATTGTAGCTATTTAATAAAAAGTAGCTAAAATAAAATTTTTCTTTGTTGATCTAAGTAGGAATTGACTTAAATTTTTTTTTATATTACTTGTGTGTGTGTTTATAACAATTGTTCTTTTTTAATTTTCATAAGAATGTAAACAAATCGTTTGGCATTTTATGGAACGATTATAAACTCACACCATGTATTATTGCGAAATTCTTCGATTACATCATTATAGTATTCCAGTGGATTCTCTTACGGTTGCCTTTAAAAAAAAGGAAGTGTTCCTTTTAATTTTCATAAGCATGCAAATAAATCGTTTGACATGGCACGATGATAAAATTCCCGCCAAGAATTTATACAAATTTGAATTCTTAATGTTAAATGTTCTATTTTTGGACATTAAATCGGGTATTTAATTTGAAGCACCAGCTGCCATCGGATGTTCATGAGTAAAAGTCATTTAATTTCTTTCAACGACTTATTGCATCTCGCATTTTCATAAATTTGAGCAAGAAATTACAATAACATTCCAGATTTTTATGTATAAGAAAAAAATACTAAATCACAATTACAATGTTTACTACTTTTAAAAAATAACATTAGTCACCTTGCTACGTTTTTCTAAGTCAACAGAGTCATGTATATTTGAAATCTTTGAATCCAGAAAAGAGTTTGAGTGCTTGTTTGTGTCATCCTTCATGTCTTCTTTCACCAGCAATGGATTAATTTTTCATAAGTTTAGGTTACCAATAAAAAAGTTCTAAGCTTGTTAAATTATTTTTCAACTAAAAAGTTAACCTCACAAAAAGTTCAGTACTTTTTCACAGATCGATCGCCATATTATTTTAATTTGTATTTTATCAAGAAACTTTTAAATGACTGAAAAATGGGACGAATTATACCACGTGATATTGAAAAAGCAACATCACAGTAGCCAGAGAGTGAAAAACCTCAGCAGAGAGAAACACAACAAAGAACAACAAAGGGTTTATTTTGAAATCACTCATAACATACAGAGCGGAAACGACATCGGCTCAGTAACTTGCAGGACCACCTCAGACTGTGATACACGAAGCAACACATCTAGGTACAGACAGTGGCATAACGGAGAATATGGGGGTCCCCTGCAAAGTCAGGCTTTGGGCCCCAAGCTAGATCTCACAAAAGATTGCAAAACCATACTTTGCTTGACATCAGTCAGGCTTTGGACCCCCTAGATCACTGGGCCCTCCGAATCGTAGGGGGTTGCAGGGGTGTACGTTACGCCACTGAGTACAGAGCAAATGAGAGTATGGAAAGCGTCCTGAGGATCAATCATTTACCACAGTTCGTTTTATTGACCACAGTGATGGCAGAGTATGCAATGGCGTCCAATCACATCGCAGATGTGTTCAATTTATGAGAGATCAGGGAAGGAGATGGTAGCAAAAGAAGCATTTGTACTACTTACAGAGCACGTTGGGTGATGCGTGTATAGTGCAGTCAAGCGTTATCCTTCTGCTAAAGAGCTTCGGCACCTCCCCAAAAAAGGAGTGTGTCGATAGCTGCAGCACATTATCCGCATATCCTAGGGCTGTCATAGTGCCCTAAATATGAACCAAGGGTGATCTGTTATCGCATGCAATGACACTTTAATCAATGATACCAAGTTCTCGCGAAGTCAAGCGCTTTGGATGCGGCTGCATTAGATTTATCATCATGTCCGTGTCATATTCGTACAGGGTGACTATCATTGGACAAACAGAAAAGTGACTCTCGTCTGAGAACACGACTCTCTCCTTCCATTATACACCTTTTTCTTGCACGGCACCATAGCAAACAGATTTGTTAGTGCTGTAAGGTCGATGACAGTCTTCTCAAGAAATGTCATGAATGTCACTAACAAACTATCACTAACAAACTATAACAAAATGTCACTAACAAACATTCCACAGACAATGATTCTGGTTGATATGGGAGCACCAAGGGTTCCCGAAACATGCTGCAAAAAGTGGGCATAAGGAGGTGGTGAGGGTACTACCATCAGGGGCGTCTTAAGACTTCTTGAGGCCCTGGGCCCCCTACGCAACTGTAAGCCCCACCTATGACCCTTAAAAGTCGACATAACATAACAAACGTTGTCAAAAACTCGTATAAACAATATCCCGAAAGAAAGAAAAGTGAATGACTTACAATCGCACAAACTGACTCGATCGACTGCTGCCTTTTGACTGCATGAGTAATGATGGTGTATGATGATAGGCTTAAGCCTATGCATGGACGACGGTCATTACATGTAGTCAATAGACCTATCGTACGAAATTTCCAGTTTTTCGGAGAATACAACTGGAAATAACATTTGACCGTTGAAATTATTCGAATCATGATCTTATTAAGGTTGAATCGAGAACGAGACGAGGCCCTAGGCTCGGATCCAGTTGGCCCATGCCTTAAGATGTTCCTGACTATCCACTTATCGGTGGATGCGTCAAATCATGCGTGCTGGCTTCACAATGCAAATATAATACCTTCAGTCTCACCTAAATCGGGTTTGTCTCCTCTTCTACTCTCTATTCTTGCTAGAAAACTTTAACTATGCACAGTAAGTTAATTTGAATATCATGATTTCTTCTTCCGAAGGGTTGGTTGTGAATAACGCGAATGGATAGCCCAAAGATTTCCCCCAAGAGGATTAGTTGAAGGATCGCGAATTGACGAATTGACCTATTCCAAGAACTTTGTGATACCCCCGACCCGGGAGTACCATCTCTTCATCTACGCGACCTAAATTTGTAGGAGGAAATTATTGATCACTGGAGTTAGCCATGATCAAACTAATTTATTATTATTCCAATATATTGATCCGAACAACGCAAGTCTTACTATAGGGATGCAATTAGGAGTGATATAACGTATTTCTAAATTCTAAGTAAATAGCGCCTGAAATCCTAACCACTTATCTTGATGAGAAGTTATCCTAAGAATTTTATCTGCCTTAAACTCCTTAACACGCTAAAGCCCGTTCTATAATTACGCTTCAAATTTTAATATCTTACCAACAGCTCACCGCGTGCAGCATCTCAGCTTCCTTTCTCCTTCTATTCTCCCATTCTCTACTACGTGAATACTAAATATATACTACGGGAATACTCCACTATATATCTATTAACTAATTTGAATATAGCAGTTTCTTCTTGAGATGATTGGATATGAAATAACTCAATTCTGGCCCCAAATATTCCCCAAGAGGATTAATAGGAAAAATGCGATAAGGCCCCGTCACTACTTTATGACCCTACCATGTGCATTGCGATATTTGAAATATTCGTACCCATTAATGCAGTCTTCCAACGATTAATACAAAAATAATATCTCACTAAATCAGCGTTTCGCAAACTGGGGGGCGTGCTCCTCTACGGGGGCGTGAGCATATTGAAAAGTAGAAGACTAAAGATTATTTAAAAAAAAGTCATTAGTTTACTGACAGTAAATAAATAAAATGCATTTTTGCAAAATAAAATACAAGCTACATATTTGCACTAATATAATCTAATATATATTATAAATGTGAAAGTTTGTGAGGATCTTTGTGGGTCCTTCACGCAAAAACTGAATGGATTTTAATAAAACTTTACAGTAATATAGCTTATACATCAGAATAACACATAGGCTATAATTTATAAAAATTTGTAAAAAGTGTCCAAAATATAACGATATTTGTCAAGTAAGTAGGAAAAAATTCTGGCATCTGCAAGCAAATCTGGCTTGCGATGCAAAAAACCCCAGCATAGAATATATCTATTTCTTGTTAGTGAAAAACTCTTTTTGTTTTGGCTATGCAAGGGGCTCGCTTCTAATTAATTCAAAACTAAGTTTTGAAGGGAGAGGTTGTTATAAATCTCTCTTTATTTTAATGTTTTTTCTTGTGATTTTATTACGCACATTTGGTAGTAAGAAATTGATCTTTTTTTTTCAAAATAAATGCTTTTATCGGTTCTGGTACTTAAAGAAAATAAACTTTCTCTTTCACACTGCATCATTTGGAGAAATTTTCAAAATTTGTTTGTGGTTAGTAGTTAATTATAACGTTATAATTTTAATTGAATAGTCATATATTGCGTTTTTAAGTATAAAAATAATTATAACTACTGTACTGTATTTTTTGGAATGTGTGAGTGAGTGAATATTAACATCGCACTGTTCAGCTAAACGAGGGCTTTTGGCAACGTGTCACGTAATTTTGAACCATGGTCAAGTGACGTGGACGACACCAGAGCTGGCACCCCCTTCTCCTAACTACCACACCATACCAACTTAGAAGGAATATTCCACCAATACTTAGCAGGAATATTCTTTGAAATTCACTCTTCCAAGATATATGGCAGCACGGGTTCTATGATGAGTATTTTAGCGGGGAAGCCGAATAGTTTTGTAGAAGATATTCCGTTTTCAGCTGACGGCGTTTTCAGCGGATTACAAAGATTATTATTTTTGTCCCGAAAAAATAGTTTATGTCAAAATTTAAGTGTCTTATGTTTTAGTATGTTAATGAAGACCTTAGAAAAAGATTTGAATACTTATTTTAAGTGAACGGTGTATATAATTAATTTTACAGTGGAATATCTTTAATTAATTTATTAGCTCTAACGGATTAAGTTTTCCAAAGTGGAGTATTTTGTTTATGTATATATATATATATATCCCTTAATTTGTAAATGTAGTGATCCAAAAAAAATATTGTATGAAAAAAACTGCAATAAATCATAATGCGGTGGATAAAGTATTAACGTGCATCGCACCCCTACACGGCGGGTCTTACGAAGCTCTAATAAAGCTCGAGCTACGAAAGTATCTAGGCATTTGCCAACTTGACTCTATCGTTAACATTTCGCTATGTTTTTAATTGAATCGTCATTATAATTTAAGAAACGGCGTTGCTTGCGAATATTACAATTTTAAAATAAAATAACTACAACAGAAAGTAATATTAATGTATTACACTTTCAGATATAAATTATTTACACTACTTTAAGCGTTCATTACGCAACACTTTTAACAATGTGTTACTTTTGCTGAGCAGAGATCAGCTTAGGGAGGTATTTTGAAAAATCGACCCTCAAAAGTGTTACGAGGAATTACAAATAAAAAAAATCCTTTTTATCAGCTATTAGATCTACAGACTTAAAATTTAACAAAGGTGTTTTTTTCTTTCTTTTTTTTTGTTTAGCTGAGATATGCAAAAAACTTTTTTTTGTTTAATTTGCAATTCACATAAAATTAACTCATTAAAAACTTCTTTATCCTTCAATCTGTGTTGTTTAATTTTTCAGTTCACCCGTGCGAAGAACGGGTATACCCGCTGGTACATTTATAAATGTATCAGTACTACACACAATGTATTTTATAATTAATTTAACAAAACTAAGTTAATACATGGTTAATAATTACCAGTGACCCATGTGCTTGTAATGTATGAAATCCGTACACAAATTAACACTTATATGGATCATTTGTACGGTTTATAAATAATCCCTTAACTGCCGATTAAAAGTCACGTGATTTGCTCCCCAAGACCACATAGGAGAGCGTATGTGATGTATTTGGGGGGATGAAAAGGAATTCATAAGTAAAACCTTCTCTGAATATATTAAGTATATTCTTCGCATATACTCCGTCATTGTCCTTTTATTGCATTCCAAAGCTTTCGGAATAATTCTATGAATAGCAGTACAGAGAAGATCATACTTCGGAAAGACGTATATATACGTCCGGAGACGTGTATATATACGTCTGGAGACGTTTATATACGCCGGTGGAACTTAAGAGATTGTAGCTTTAGTGTCAAAGTATAGTATTATTGAATTCAATACATGGTTGTTATATGGAAGGGGGCGCGATGAAAATTATGATTGAATATTGGGTCGCAAGTTTTGAAAGTTTGAGAAGCACTGCACTAAATGTGGGCTCATTGTTCCTGGAATGCAAGATCGGTATTTTCTTATCATCTAAATTTATTATCAACAAATGACAACAGTCTTTTTGAAATCTCCCAGTCAAGCCTTGAATCTCGAAGATGATATCATTCACAAGGGGGAAAAACACCATGAAATGATTTATGGCAAAGACTATTGCCTTTCAGCGATGCATAGCACCTTTTTTTTGCTAAACAGATGAAAGATGCCAAGTACTGAAAGCTCTGAAAAACGCTTGTTTAATAAATTCTGAATAAATAAAAAAAAACCTGTGATATTTGCAACTTTTTATGCGTCAATCACTGTCCATGAGAAACCGATCATTCGCTGAGATGTTTACCTCTTTTACGGTGACGTTACACAAATCAGTCGTGACCTTTCGCTCTCGGAGATAATCATTATTCCAGAATGAATTTTAGTCGTTCCAAGGTTTTAAAAATAACTATAATACATAATATCATTTAAAATTATTACTTCATTTTACGAGCTTAGCATAAATGAATGTCCGAAAGAGATATATTTTTTTGGAAAATGAAAGAAAGTAATTTTAAACATACTAATTTTTTTTTAAAAAAATACATATGTTTGAACGTTAGTTACCTAACAATTTTAAAAAAGTTAGATTTCAAAATACTTAACTTGTCGCAGATAGGTGGATATTTAAAAATGCTGGTGAGATGAAACACTGATTCAACAATTAGAAATAAATATGCTTTGACTAATCGTTGTGTCCGCCCCTTTCGCTGGGTATTTCGTGTAGTTGTATGACTAAACTGTTTACATAAATTATTGATAATTAATTTCCAGCATTAAGGTATCCGACTACGTTCGGAACCGTGATTTTAAAAAAGCGCATAAGTGGATAATTTTCATGATATTTAGTGTCACTCAGATTAGAATACATGCATAAAATTGTTTTAAGGAGATTTTGACAAAAAAATTTATTTAAATAAAATATTTTGGCAAAAAATTAACTTAGAAAGACCTCTTTTCAAAATGTTCTCCTTTGTGAAAAATGCTTCTATTATAATAATATTTTGCCTCTATATAACTCAGACCTCTCTACAGAGGCTCAACTAGAATTTTTGAAAAATTCACATTATTTTCAGAGTTACCACCCATTGAAATAATTATTTGCGTTTTTTTTCTTCTTAAAATTGCTCCCCTCTGTTGTCGTAAAATATGAATAAACCCACTTCTAAGTTATATATTTCAAAAATTCTAGTTGAGCCTTTGAACAGATGTCTGAGCTATATACAGGCAAAATATTATAATAGAAGCATTTTTTACAAAAGGAGAACATTTGATAAAATATTTTTTTACTAATTTTTTAATACTAATTTTTTTGCTAAAATATTGTATTTAAATAAAAAATTATTTGTCAAAATGTCCTTAAAACAATTTTATGCATATATTCTAATCTAAGTGACACTAAATATCATGAAAATTATCCACTTATGCGCTTTTGAAAATCACGGTTCCGAACGTTGTCAGATACCTTAAGCACTCGATTCTATTTAAAAACATTCTTAAAACCCTCGTCTTTTGATTTAAAAAGGACATGACTTGAATTTCTAAAACACAAACATAATTATCTCTTTAATGCCCCTTTAACTTCTCTAAAAAAAAGGATTTCCGCAAAACCCTTTTTTGTGGATTTCTACTCAGTACAAAATAAACATGCCTGCTAAACTTCAAGCCTAATAGTTCAAAAACGAAAGTTTCTTCATCAATATGCCACGTAACCATCCTTAAAAACCGATTATTCTATAAAATCCGTTCTTAGCGGATTTCAACTCAAAAAAAAAAAATGCTTACCAAATTTTAAGCCTGTAGATCCAATAGATCAAAAAAGGAAATAAATCTATAACGCTTCTTAACCGCTCTCAAATCTCCTGGGGGTCTCCCATCCGGTATAGTGGTTAGCGACGCTGACTACCGTGCCGTAGGGCCTGGTTTAGAATCCAGGAGAAGATATGGATGTTTGTCACTGTATAGTGCCTTCGCGGCATGGGGGTACTCTGAACAGCCGTCGAGCCGCATGTCCTCTTGTGAGGTTGGTCGCAGGGGATGAGAGGTAGAAGGCCCCTGACCTGTCACCTATATGCTGCTCAAGACTACAGCCAACGACAGGTGCACATCTAGCCCCTTGCCGTGATGAATTTCGTGGGCATCTATCTGACTACCTCGGAGAGGTGGCATTAGCAACAACATTTCCTTAGGGATCCATTTGCACAAAACAGGTTATTAGCGGATCTCTACTTTATGAAAGGAACATACCTACCTAACAAATTTCAAGTCTGTAGGCCTTATGGTTCCTGAGATCTTGTGTTGAACGAAAGAATAAATGAGTGGGAGTCGCTTTTTTCACCTTTATTTATATATAGAGAGAGAGATTAAGTGTGAGTGAATATTAACGTCGCACTGTTCAGCTCCACGAGGGCTTTTGGCGACGGACCACGTCATTTTGAACCATGGTCAAGTGACGCGGACGACACCTGAGTTGGCACCCCCTCTCCTAACTAATACACTACACCAACGGGAGGACGCTTCAGCTCTCAACAGATTTAACGTGCATCGCTGCCCTACACGGCTATATACATAGAGAGAGAGAAAATTGAAATTTATGGAATATTTTTTTTCTTCAACTTTAGATTTCGGAATTTGATAGATTCAGAAACAATTTGCGTAAAATCAAATCTTGATTTCAAAGCAATGCTTTCGATCAAAAATTTTTCAAGAGTTAAATAACATAACGCGTTCCGTTTTTTTTTAAAAACAGAACATGGTACCTTAAATTTTAAAATTAGGGCGATTCTTAATTTAGTGAATCAATTGTATTTGTCTTTAAAATGCATCCGACTACATTCGGAACCGTGATTTTGCAAAAGCGTATAAATGAATAATTTTTTGATATCTAGTGTCCCTTGAATTAGAATATACATATAAAGTTGTTTTAAGAATACTTTTCAAGAAGAAAAAAAAAATTGCAATTTTTAAGTAAAAAATGAAGAAAGAATGGCACGTTTTCAAAACATTTTCCTTCTGTGGAAAATACTTCTATTAATAATATTTTTGCCTATACATAGCAGAGACTAATATTCAGAGCCTGAACCAGGATTTTGGAAGTACATAAGTGGATTTATTCCTAATTTAATATAATAGAGAAGTTTTAACAAAAAACACCGGTTATTCTATTGTAACGTTGATAGAGATTCGGATTTTATGAAAATCAGTCGCAAAGAACAAGACAGATCTTCAGGAGCGGTGGAAATTTATAGTCGAAAAAGTAATCTTTGAAATACAGGATTCAACAGCAATATTCTCAGAAGATTTTCACACCTTCAACAGCGCACAGACACCACTGTCAGTCTCTAAAGTAAACGTATGTAAAAGATTATTCACAAGCACCGCTCGTCCTTCTCAACAGCCGAGCTAATCGCTAGCGGACTCTTCATGGTCAAGGCAAAACTACTAATAAGTAGTCAAAACAATACTAAATTCCGGCAAGCATCTCCCTATTTATAGGCTTCGTGGACCCTTTCGAGAAAGATCTGCTTGCGTAAAAGATCGTGAAATTAGTGTATTTCTGCACTAATTTCTTGAAGAATTCATAGGGTCCCGAACTCTTTCAAAATGGTCGCCAAAGTCGCCAACTTGTCTCTATCGCCAAGATTTCGCCAAATTTCATTGAATCGCCATTGAACGATGTTTCTTGCCAATATTACAATTTTTAACATAAAATAAATACAACGTAGAGTCATATAAACGCATTACGCATCCAAATATAAACTATTTACGCTATTTTACACAAAATTCGTAACGCTATTAGTTCGATTGACAGTAACTCTAAAAATAACGCGAATTTTTCAAAAATCTTAGTTCGGGCTCGGTAGAGAAGTCTTAGCTATTTATTGGAGAAATATTTTTATAACAGAAGTATATTTTTGTAAAAGAAGAATTAAGATTAAAAAGTTATTGAAAGTGTGTGATTTATAAAATATATGTGATGTTTAACTTGGCGACATATTTCTTCAGACTCTTACAATGTATAACTTATCCGAATATTTATAAAAGTCCCATTTAAAGTTTGTTGAATTCCTTATATAGTTTTAGGAAAAACCGCTCCAACTTTAGTAGAGGTGTAAGTAATTATTCGAATAATAATGGAAAAAAGAGCTTTGAAAGAAAGCGTGAAAAGTGACATGGCATTTTGATCCTTATTAAGAAACAGGCGTATTTATTTTGCCTGATTTATTTTATATAATCAAATGAACACATTTGTTTTTGAGTGGAGTAAATCTATTGACTAACATTTATTAGAATTATTGAAAAAGTATTAATATATTAAAATTAATTGAAAAGTAATAAACTGAAAAATAAACCTTTATTTTTGTTGCTTTTTAGAATTGGTTATGTATTAGACCCGGGGGGGTAAGCAACTATTTTAGTTCGAGGGTCATATTGCGAAAGCGGAGGAGGACCACACTTTTTGGAAATGCAGGTGAACCTTTATATAACGAAGTCGCTAAATCCTAAAAAAAGTTCGTTATAAGGAGGTTCAACTTTCAATATACTTCATAAACCCCTTAAAACAAATATTTTAAGTTCATAAGAACTATATATTAAAAAAAGTAATTATTAATTCCTTTATGTGAATTAATATATATTTATTTTATACATCTTAACTACCAAAAAAAAAAGAATGAAAAATTGCAAGGAAAGTTTCTTGACGCCTTTATCCACTTCCTGGAGAATTAAATGTATTTATTTGATGCTCAAGCACGAACGTTTTAACATTTTCGAGCTACAAGAAACAAAGTTACCAGTACGACTGATCAACACTACAAATGAACGGAGACTAGTTCAAGGGCATAGAGACATGAGACAACTCCTCTGAGGATGAAGGGAGACACTGAACGATATTGTACCCTTACAGTAACATATCCTAATGGTATAATTGAATCTCCTTTATATGTTTTAAAAACTATATTTGTAGGTTTAATTTGTTTATTTGAAATTTTCCTGAAATTTCCAATACTCATTACACTAACCGCTCCCCCCGTATCTAATTCCATAGAACAACTTTTGTTTTCAATTTTTAAATTTATCATAATTGGAGGTCGTTTTGGTTCTTCCTCGTGTAATATATAATCCTGAATTTTTAATCCGTATAGTGGAATTCTATTTCTATCTTCAACTTCATTTAATAGAGTTACCTGTTTTTGTTTAACCGATTTCGCATTTGCCTTTTTAGATGCGAAGCATGCCTGTTTAATGTGCCCAATTTCCCACAGAAATTACATTTACTTGAAATAAATCTACAATTCTCTTTTGCATGGTTGGTACCTGTGCATCGTGAACAATATAATGTTTTCTTTCGGCTTTTTGTAAAATTGGATTTTTTATCCATGTGTTTTTTAAAAGTTTGCATTGAATTTATTGCTCGGCCCATAATATCATTTGTCCCTCTAAAAGCTTTTTCCATAGCCAGTGCTATATTTAGCGTTTTCTCGAGATTAATATTATCTTCCTCAAATAATCGATCTAAAATCATTTTATCCCGCAACCCGCTTACAAATACGTCGCGTAACATAATACTAAACATATCTTTATCATAATCACAATTCATTGCTAGAGCCCGAAGCTCGGCAATGTATGTACTAATACCTTCCCCTGCAGTCTGTTTTCTGTTTAAAAATTTGTGACGAGAAGGTATAATTAAAGGTTTTGGGGTCAAATGTTTCTTAAGTGCATCTTTTAATTTATCTAACGTTTGGTCGGAAGGAATGTCAGGTGCAAGCAAATTCTTTAGTAACTGGTACAATTTTGCACTAAGAGACGAAACAAAAACCTTAGCTCGATTTGCTATTGGTACATTCTGTACATCTAAGTAAGTTTCGAATCTTTCAATGAAACTATCGAAATTTTCATTTTCTTCATCAAATTTTTGAAATTGTACAGTTACTTTATGACTATGAGAATCGTCTCTAATTTGCAGCGCTCGAATCAAATCTTGATTCTGCCGGAGTAAGTCTGCAATTTGCTGTTCCATGGTTCCTTCCGATTAAAGAGAGAAAAAATTTCCTTTACCTTGAGCAGTTTTCAGGCAATGCCTTATCCAAAAGAATCTCCAATATATCCCATCTTCGTCGCCAACTATTGTGTTGTGTGAGTTCAAACTATAATTAGATGCACATTTGAACGACTTCCTTTCTTTAAAGATTATTATTTTAATATATCTCTACTTCACTGTACAACACATTACTAGTTATAGATACAATTTCATGGTTGCGTGTTATTTATATACAATCCTCCACTCAGTCACAGTTAAGTCTTTAACTGGTTACAGTTAAATATACCACAGATGTATACAGTGTGGACAATTGGGGTCAAAGTTTGTACTTCTTCGATGAAACGCCCAGATTTATATTGCTCTTCACGAATTAGGGACTTAATAAAAAAACAGTTCAAAATTTATGAACACCATAAAATTTATTAAAAGAGAGAATAACTTGAAATGTCCGGGAATACTTTAAAAATAGGGATAAAAAAATTAAATCTCAAGAGAAAAAGTTCGTTATATAGAAAATGCACTTCGCTATAGAGAGGTTATTTTACGAAGATAATCGTGAAATGTTCTTCTGTTCCAGGAAAAAGTTCGTTATATAGAAAAATTCGCAATATAGAGGTTCGTTATACAGAGGTTCGACTGTAATTTCATTCATAAGTTAACTTTGCATTTCAGAAAAGCCATAAAGTATACCAGGAAAACAATGCATATAAGCTGAATAAAATAGCAGCAGTTTTATTTAATTTATTAATTGGGCTAATTTCGGTACTAGTTTGATATCACGGGGCATGACGCCGAGCGCTGCTCGACGCGATAAAGGAATCACGCCAAGCATCGCTTGTTGTTGTTGGAATGGAATCCAAGATGGCAGCCTAGCGGTATCAAATCGTCAGAAAGATAATTTTAAAGAATTGTTTTGAAATACATTGAAATATATTTCAAAAGAAGAATATAGGAAGAGATTGAGAATAACCAAGATCAATCAATAAATAATATAATAAAAAAGTTACACATGTACTAACAATATTATGCAGTATATAATAATAATCTTATAATATAATTTAATAATAATTATATAATATTCAAATAGTATGATTTAATAATAATTATTATATATAATAATAATCATATAATGTAATTTAATAGTAATAATAAAAAAGAATAAAATCGTCGTATTGTAATATAAAAACTATTCATAAGAATACTCATGCAACGCAATAAATACAAATAAATAACAAAATAATTATTTTTTCATTTACATACCACTTATAAAAATATTTCTTGAATATGAAATTCATTTTACGCAAATATGAAAGTCATAAACAAAAAATAATTAGCCATATATTACTTTTGAAAAGTATAATAAAACTGATAATTCAAAATTTTTTTTTACAAAAAAAAGGATAGTTTAAAATGTTAAACAAAAATAAAATAGACACTTTTATCAATTTTATTTGTCATGCTTTACGTTAATTTTATCGATGCACATATGAGTGTTAGCATATTTTAATTCTGAAAAATATATACTATTTCTTAAAACTGCAATAGCCTGTGCAACACAAAGAAATTTCGAAAAAGTATATTTCACTGAAGCTTTTGCTTATACAAGTACAGAAAGCCCGTGCAACGCCGGTCCATACAGCTAGTATAATAAAAAAAACAATTGTCATAAAAAACGAATATTTTATATTATTACATGTTATAATCATATAATAATATAATTGTATTTTTATATTATTTTATATTATTAATAAAATAATTATATAATATATATTAGCATTAATAATGAATATCAATTAAAAAGTACTGGAGAGAGAGAGAAACTTGCAATATTCCAAAAACTGCAAAAATATTAAGGTAATCATATTGTAATGTTATCGCCCATCTTGGCGAACATTAACAACAACTTGGCGCGTGCCCTGTGATATCAAATTAGTTCCCTAATTTCATATCTGTAGCTGCAAGCACATTTCGTTTTAGAATCAGTTTAATGTGACAAATGTACCTTATAACATTTTTTTACAATCTCTTTCGAAATCAGGAGTGAGATGGCTTGTTGAAATTCTCATCACAACCTGCCTGTTAATGCAAGTCAACTTACATCTTGTTGGTCTTCATGCAAGAAAAACTTTACAAACAAATGTACAAGGTGGGACAAAAACAAACAAACCCTAGATTGTGTAGCTTCAAAAAAAAAGGGGAGTTGGCAAAAACTGTTTTGGTGACGTCATCTCACACCTTTCCTCTATTCATGTGGCCAGTTTCGTCTTAACCAATCACTCCAGTTGGGAGCACTGCGTCACTGAGTGAACACGAGCAACTGCATTCTGCCTGAAAAATGCCGAATCAACATCAAGTTTCTTGTTCTCTTCCACTAATACTGTTAGGCGTCTTTGGGGATTGTACATTCGCGTATATTTCCAATCAGCTCTAAAAGAAGAAAATGGGATATGTAAAGTAGATAAGGTATTTAAGGAGAGCGTTATAAGTTAGCGCAGAAGACTATTGAGCCAGCAGCAGTAGTGACGAGATTTGGAGGATTCAGTTGGATTACAATATTGGAGTATTGCTGTTATTATTCAGCGAAAGAGCCTTAGAAGGATTAATCTACCTGGAGAGATCATAAGTACAGCCAGATGATATATTCTAGCTTAGTAACGTTTACCACAAGCGTTAGTATAATAAAGTTAGTTAAACTTTAATGAAATATAATAATTCAAATTGCGTGTATTTCTCAGACCTCCTATTCCGGTAAACCATTTTGATATTGAGCTTAGTAATTGATTAATTTCATATTTTGTAATTTAATTTAATAGTAAAGGTAAATCCCTTTTTGACGTAGACATATAGATAAATATTTGTCATTAGAAGTTTGATATTTGAACTAAGTGAATAAATATAATTTTTTATTATACAAATGGCGTCTGGTCATTCTTCGCCTCAAGTTAATCTTAGTGTCCAGGGTGGAACCCAGGAAGGTTATCACAAATTTAAGAAATCAGCCGCGAAAACATTTCAAATATTAACCGAGGCTTATGGAGATGAAATTTTGTCTAGTGCACATGTGTTTGAAAGGTAAAAGAGGTTTTCAGGGGGAAGGTTAGTGCGGAGGATGATGACCCTGATGGCCCAAGGTAAGTTATTACAGACCAAAACATAGCCAAAATTCATGATATGAGTGGGTTACCACCAACATCAATGATCAGACTATTAATCAACACTAAGTAGTACTTCACTACTTCAGTGAAGTACTAAAAAGACTTCAGGAAAACAAATTAGGAGAAAAAGGCCAGAATTGTGGAGTAATGGCTCGCTGTTGCATCAAGACAATACACACACTCCCCCACGGCCCTATTTGTAAAGCAGTTTCTGACCAGTAACTGCTTTAAAAGCATTACAGCAATGGAGCATCCTCCTTATTCATCTGATTTGACTTCATACTAATTTTTTTTATTTCCTACAAAAAAAATCTTGCCTTAAGGTAGACGACTACGTTCGGAACCCTGATTTTGCAAAAGCGCATAAATGGATAATTTTCATTATATTTAGTGTCACTTAGATTAGAATATATGCATACAACTGTTTTAAGGACATTTTGACAAAAAATTTATTTAAATACAATATTTTGGCAAAAAAATTAACTTAGAATAACCTTTTTTCCAAATGTTCACCTTTTGTGAAAAATGGTTCGATTACAATAATATTTTGCCTGTATATAGCTCAGACCTCTCTACAGAGGTTCAACTAGAATTTTTGAAATATATAACTTAGAAGGGGGATTATCCATGTTTTACACAACAGAGGGGAGCAATTTTAAGAAAAAAACGCCAATAATTATTTCAATGGGTGGTAACTCTGAAAATAATGTGAATTTTTCAAAAATTCTAGTTGAGCCTCTGTAGAGAGGTCTGAGCTATATACAGGCAAAATATTATTATAATAGAACCATTTTTCACAAAAGGATAATATTTGGAGTTTTATAGATATTTTAATAAATTTTTTTTGTCAAAATGTCCTTAAAACATTTTTACGCATGTATTCTAATCTGAGTGACACTAAATATCACGAAAATTATCCATTTATGCGCTTTTTTTAAATCACGGTTCCGAACGTAGTCGGATACCTTAAGGGAAACCATTTTACCTCACTTGAAGAGGTTCAAGCAAACACGGAAAATCTGCTGTAGGGACTTCTGAAAACCTCGTTCAGAACTGTTACCAGCAATGGCAGCACCGAATGCAGAAGTGTGTGAATGCTGAAGGGAGCTACTGTGAAAATGTCACGGTGAACTGATTCTGAATGTACAACGGTTTATTAGACTAGTCTCGTGTTGTTTTTTTTAAATTTTTTTTTTGCGTCACACCTCATATGTCCACAAAAGTATTGAGGA
The DNA here is from genome assembly GCA_019973935.1 of Trichonephila clavipes. Classification (NCBI taxonomy): domain Eukaryota; kingdom Metazoa; phylum Arthropoda; class Arachnida; order Araneae; family Nephilidae; genus Trichonephila; species Trichonephila clavipes. Next base: position 381,658 of record BMAU01017805.1, on the reverse strand, counting down.
ATTTTCTGTTTTCTTCGTCTCTGGCTGTCATAGCGGCCGCTATTTGTCCACCCCTGTATAACACCAAATTTCATTACTAACAGGAAATAAAAAAAACGATTACAGTTGAACCTCCATATAATGAATCTCTCTATTTAGCGAACATATTCCTGGAAACAAGAACATTTCACTATTTTCTGCGTAAAATAACTTCCAAGCAATGAAGTGCATTTTCTATTTAACGAACTTTTTCTCTTGTAATTCGATTTTTTTCCTTCCTATTTCAAAAATATTAAAAGACATTTTTCAAATTATTCTGTCTTTTAGCACATTTTACAGTGATCAATGGCCTTGAACTGGTTTTACCAGGTGCCTAACTCATCTAGAGCAATGAAATGGCCATAATTTTACAAACAAAAAAAAACTAAAATAAAACTAACAGATTTTATCAGTAATTAAATTTAATAACGCATGTGGTTGGTGTATGTTTAAAATTGTTGCCCATCTGGTATAGTGATTAGCGACACTGACAGTTGTGCCGTAGGGCCTGGGTTCGAATCCCGGAGAAAACATGGATGTTTGTAAGTGTCCATGTACCTTTGCGGCATGAGGATACTCTAAACAGCCGTCGAGTCGCAAGTCCTCTCGAGAGGATGGTGGCAGGGGGTGGGAGCCCCTCCCCCAGGGAGTTCTCCCTCAAAATTGGGATGGAACCGAGCTAAATCGTACTGTCACCTGTATGGTGCTCAAGGCTACGGCCAACGACAGGCGCACATCTAGCCCCATGCCGTGATGAATTTCGTGGGCCTCGATCTGACTACGTCAGACAGGTGGCATTAGCAACAACAACATGTTTAAAATTACAGGTTATAAAATAATATAACATTTAAAATTATTTGAAAGCTTAAAATGAAAATGTCGTTAAAAATTCATTAATTTTAATATAAAATTATTATTTTTTTAAATTGAAGATACATGGACAATGCTTTTTTCCCCTTGTTTTCCTTACAGATTTCTTTTTGATGGTTCGTTAAATAGAGATCCGACTGTACTCTTTTAGTTCGTTCGAAAACACTTAGAAGTATATATAATTTGTTGAGCATTATACAAAATCTGTTACATCTGTGGTACAGTCTAAAATTTTTCGTGCAAATTAATCTCAATTCAACTATAATTTTAACTTTTTTCTGAAATGGAATAACTTTCATGAAAATAAATAAATAAATAAAAATGGAATGGGGCTTAATCATTGCTAAGTATGATATTGTAAAAAAAAATTATTTTTTCAACTTTCGTAAAAAATAAACGATTCATATTTTTTCGCACAGGTTTAGGTGTTCTTAATTTATTCTTATTAAATATTCTCTCGTGAAACTGTTAGCACCCTAAAAAAAGTGTAGAGAAGTTAGAATAATTTAAAGCAATCGAAAAACCAAGTGATTTATTTTTACCAATATTAATTTAACAACAGTAAATTTGGCAATAGTATTTTTCACCCAACAGAGAATATTAATTTTTCAGAAAAATCAATTTCTAATTTATATCTGAAAAGAAGAAGAAAAAATTTGTATAAGAATCTAAAATAATTCTTGACAGTTTTTGCCATAAAATAAAAGGAAAAACATACTATGGAATTTATTCACTCTAATAAAATTTCCCTCTAAATCTCTTAAAATATACATAGACTGTTACTTAATAAATTATGAAAACGGGGAATTTTCATCATTCGAGATTCCGAAATAAGAATTATTTTCTTTCTCAAGACCACGAAAAACACCTCGAGGGTAAACTTAACTTCATTTAAAATGTATATATATTTACACAAGCCAAATGTACATAGAAATCGTCACGGCGCACACTCATACCTTGTTGAACGCAGTATTCACACAAGACGGTTAACAAATACATTAAACAAGTAATATAAAAAAATTTAAGTCAATTCTACTTAGATCAACAAGGAAAATTTTTATTTTAGATACTTTTTATTAAATAGTTAGAATTAATATAAATATGTATATACATAGAACAGAATCACAACATTATGGGACCATTAATTTTTATTCATTATCATTAAAGTATCGTATTGTCATCCAAAAATATCGTGTCTATAAAATTTCAGTTCACCTGAATGTCTTTAAACGTGAGAAAAAAACCTTTTTTCAAGTTTTGACACAATTCGCCAAAAATGACGCCAACGTGGCTGTATTTGTAATTCTTTAAAAAATTAGTTTTAATCAACAAATTTTTATTAATTATAATTAAATTATTGTATTGTCCTCCAAAATAATCATGTATTAAAAATTTCAGCTAAATGAAGCGCTTTAAAGTGTATTTTATTAACAATTGAAAACTCCATCAAGATAAATAAATAAATATCTAGAGAGTGTGAGTTAATAGTAGGAATTGAAAAAGTGACAAATTCATATCACACTAAAAAGGGTAGCAAATACATTGTGATGACCTCCAAATGTGTTAAGGTATCCGACAACTTTTTTTTAAAAAAAAATGGAATTATGGAAATTTTTGTGGTTTTTAGATTTATTTAGTACATTTTAAGAAAAAAAGGTAAAAATTAAAAAGATAAAAATAAATTATTACTATTAAAATGGGTAAAAATTGACAAAAAATTACATAAACGGGGCCCGCTGTGTAAAAATAATAAATCAGCTAATTCTCAATTTTTCAATTTTAATGTATGACTTTGTTATTCCCTTTTGAAATGACCTTCAAGATTAGAGATATTTTAATTTTTACAAAAACTAGAGCACTTTATCCTAGTTAACATATGAAATTGCTTAAAAAAGCAGTGATTGTATTCACATAAGGAACTGTAAATTTTGTAATAAAACAGTGATGGATAAATGTGAAAGTTAAAACACTTCTACTGTTAAACACAGAACATACACAAAAAATTTCATCAAATTATTTTAAAAACTTTTTGCGCAATCGCCGTCCCCGTTTGAACTTTTCAAAAAAAAAACAAAACACATTTCTAGTCATACTTTAAAAAATGCGTTTTACATCTTATGTAAAGTTCTGGCACATGCTTTTACTAAAACACTTATAGTTTTTGTTCTAGTGAATGGAAAATAACTTAGTATTTTTATAAAGCGAATACGATGACCTATAAAATAAAATCTTAAAAAATTTGTCCGTTTTTTAAAAAAATCATGATTTTAGGGTAGTTGGATACCTTAATATATTTTTTATACATTATCAATGCAGGTTTTCTTTTTTCCCCTCTGTTGCAGGATACTTTAATCTCAAAGTTGACATTACAGATTAAAAATGCTTTATATTGTAACGAAATGCAAAAACAATTTTTAATTTTTATAATTTCGTATTAATTTTTTTCTATGGTTTCTTTAGCCATAAAAAGTATCTGATTTTTGCAAAAAAATTATCATTGAATATTAGCAACCAATTAATGGCATGTGACTGCTTCTCAAACGCTTGCTTTTACCAGTAATGAACTTAATTTTCAAAAATATGTAACGAGAAAGATTTATTTCTCTAATTCTTTCTTTAGATTAAAATAAAACTCACACAGAAATAGAAAATTTTTTATCAATTCATTGATGCATTATAATCATTCATGCGTAGTCATGAACTCAACATCAATAACAAAAAATTAAATAGAATAAAATAAGGATTTTATGACAGTTCACCATGTTTATCTCGAGAGCTCTTTTATTGTCATTTGGCTTTCTTCTTGGCGTATTTTGGAATCAAACGATTTTCATTAAAATCTGTATAAGAAAGCGGACTTGGCGTAAATTATTTTCCGAGGTCGCCAATATGGCAGTTTAACAATGGAAACGCAATCGTAGTGGGTTTGCCATGTGAAATCAGAGCAAGAGAAATATACTCGATCCGTTTGTAATACGAAATATATTGTTTTCATCCGATTTAAATTTAAATTTCCTTTACGAATCCATTCCCTTGTGGTTAACACAGTTCTATGCAAAACTTTAAATGGAACTTTAAAATTTTGTTTATATATTTAGAAACAAATGGCTTTTCAAGTCGTACTCATTTTTTTGTATGTAATTTTTTGTATGGGTATCATATAAAGCTTATTTTCTGATAACCATTTTAAAAGAGAGATCAATGTATATTAAGTTTTTTTAATATCTATAACGAAAAAAATAAGATTGTACTTCTTATGAATAATGTACATCAAATATTATTTTTGAATTCTATAACGAATTACTCGTTTTTGTTCATAATGTACGAAAACATTTGCTAGTTTAATATATTCTGCAGCATAAAAAGCGACGCACAAAGAATTTATCCGAATAAGTCGAAAATTGGTAAATATAAGGCTCATGTACCGAAGACCAAACGATAACAGTACCATATGAATCGAATGCTTTTTTCTAAAAATACAGCCTAAGAGCACAAAATAAATAAGTAAATCTCTGACCTAGATACGTTATTATCTGATGGAGAAATCCCTCATGGAGTTGGCAAATGTTCTCATGCGGGATTGCTTGTCATTCGTGTTACAAGTTGCGAGTTAGAGCAGCGCGATCCAGGGACAGTTAAATACCTTCAGCTATCACAGTCTAAACGGGAACTGTTGGGGATAGATATGGCGATCTTGGTGGTCCTAAAAGGTGAAACACGAAGGTAAATAGTAGAAAGACGTGACGTGTGTAGCCGAGTATTTCCAACTGAAGTGTCCGTGAAAGGAGGAAGGAACATTATGAGGCATAGAATCTCATCACCGCACTGTAGTGGTGCACACAAGGGCGGTCCTAGGGTTCCGGACCCCTTCCAAAGCCCTTGATTTTGTTCCCGATTGATTATAATTCTAAGTATATAGTAGTTAAAATTTAATTAAGTAATTGTTATTAATGATTAGTTTTATTAATTAATTAATGCTAATTATATTCAATAATGAGTTTTTTACTGTTTTTTGTTCCCGAAAATCGAGAAAATCAAAAGGAGCACGATTCAAGAATGGTTGACTTTCGACCTGGACCCCCCCTTGAAAAATTCCTGTGTGTGCTACTGCCATGCAGTAAAGGTATCGCGGATGACAACCAAATGGACCCGGTTATAAAAACGGTACTTCATGCTAGAATTCCTGGTTGTTGGTCCGTGTTGCGGATGGCAGTCAGGTGAGTGTCCCACTGCTGTTTTGGACATCACCAGACTCGTCTCCACTGATCATCGGAGCTCAAGTCAAAAGCGGAACACATCGCTGAAAACAGACTCCAGTTCATGAGAATCCAGGTCGCAACGCACGTGTTCGCCACCATTGGCACTGTGACGGCTTCCCTAGGTAGATAGCACAACGCTGTTCATATCTACTAGTGTACCCCTAAAATGTTGCGGGGTCTTTTCATCCATGAGGAAAACACTCCACCTGCGAGCCAAACCCCGAGAAAAATTCGAGGAGTAAGTGAGTGAGTGAATATTAACGTCACACTGTTCAGCTACTTGAGTACTTTTGGGGACGGACCTCGTCATTTTGAACCATGGTCAAGTGACGAGGATGACCCCTGGGCTGGCACCCCCCCTTCTCCTAACTACCACACCACACCACCGGGAGGACGTTTCAGCTCTCGACAGATTTAACGTGCATCGCTGCCCTACACGGCGTGTCTTTAGTGGTACTGGGCTCGAACACGTGACAAGGCAAGCCACGGTCCGATACCTATACCACTCGGCTACCGTGGCCACTACACGGTGGGTCATTAGAGGTACTGGGCTCGAACTCCTTACAAGGCCAGCCACGATACGATACCTTGACGACTCGGCTACCGCGGCCTCGGAATTGAGTCTCTTGAATCTTCGCGCGGCGTGGTGTGGAGATATACCAAGTTGTTGACGATATTTCCATTCAGTAGCGGGTTCGAAACCTAAAAGCACTTAAGATCTGCCACGAAGAGGGGCTGATGCACGTTAAATCTGTCGTGGGCCAAAGTCCTCAAGTTGGCGGGGTTTGGAGGTTGGAAAGTAGGGCGGCAGCTCATCCTCGTCACTTGGTTCAAAATTACCAGGTTAATCGCTAATAGTCCTCGAGTTGATGCGAAATGCAACATTAACAAACGATCATCAAACACGTCAGGAGGGAATGTCAAAGTTCAAGTGGTTGAAATGTACAGCAGCGTTCCCAATCGTTGGTGTTGAATGGCGGTCTTGGGCGAACTCGAATTCCAATGGACGAATCCGATACTTTGACCACTTGGCTACGGCGGTCACGCAAAGGGGTGGCAGTTCAACTCCAAAAGTAAAAATTTAAAGAATATAACTATAACTCCATGTAAGTTTTAAGAGAGACCCTAACGAGAGACAGCCTGCTTTTGTAACTTGTTTACTTGCGGACATTTTCCGGGCATTTTTTAAAGTTATTTGATTAATTATTTAGATGAATTAATTAAGATTTTATTTATGTGTGTTTGGGGTTTGTCAAGGTTACTACACCCACAACCACGCCAGATTCTATTGGAGACTTTTTCAAAACGGCATCTTCAGAGATTCCAGCAGAGACCTCGGGATTACACTTACAGGGCGTCATCTACAATCTATTCCAGAGTATAACGCGCATTTTGAATAAAAAAAAAAAAAATCGGAATTTATTGGTGTGTATTATATGCCGGAAAGATATATATATATATACATATATAAAACCGATACATTTAAAAATAAGGAAAAGTCTAGCAGGAAAAACAAATAGATTTCTACATATACTAAAATATTGTTTATTTAAAGTAAATATGACGCGCGCGCGCGCCTTATTCACTCTTGTTTTTTTTTTTTCCTTGAAGAATTAAATTATTCCGTGCCCAATATCCACTCCATCAATTCAAAGCTGCATTCAAGCTTTCACTTTCATTTGCATTTTTTTTTGTCCTTTTAAAAGCAAATAATAGTACTATATTTCTTACATTATAATTATTCATTCGAATGATTCTTAAAATAAAAATTCGCCGCACTTTCTTCTACAATGAGCCTCTTTAGTTACTCCTTTACGCAAAGCAGTTTCATTCATTGCCATATTAACCGCTTCTCGGCTTTTTTTTTACCTAAGCTCGGACAGACGAAACGTACCTTCCTGCCTCATCCCTAGTGTAGCTGGACATGTATCTGCTGAGCACCCTCTGCGGGCTTGTCTGAAAGACACTTTGCTGACTAGATTCCCCCAACAAAGAGTACCACTAAAGACCCGCTGTGTAGGGACGCGATGCACGTTAAATATTTTGAGAGCTCAAACATCCACCCGTTGGTTTGGTGTGGTAGTTAGGAGAAGAAGGTGCTAGCTCAGGGGTCGTCCACGTCACTTGACCATAGTCGCCAAAAGTCTTCTCGTAGCTGAGCAGTGCGACGTTGATATTCACTCACTCCCCCAACAGAGAAAAAGAAATCTAATCCAATACGACAGTGTATTATTTGCAGCACAAAGAAAGACAGTAAAGGGTAGTAGGGAAGAAGAGAAACAAGATTCTATCGCAACGCTGGGGGATGTGCAGAACCGTGTTTTCGAATTTATCATACACGATCAAATTTTGATTAATAATTTCATAATTGCTTATGTCAGTGCAAAAGATGTAAATAAAAGAGTGTGTGTGCTTATGACCCCACGATAGAAGCGATAACTTCAAATTTTGTAATGTTATTTCAGGGATTAGTTGGGTGAATAAAAAACAAGGGGATATTAGTATTGTCCTATAAAATTATTGATTCATATGTCTGTACTCATAAAGTAATATTTTTGTGCGAAATATACAATCCTATTTGTGAATTAATTGTATTTTAAGAAGGAAACAATAGGTTTATGGTAGCTGAGAAATAGGTTATAAATACTTTAGATTCAAAATTATTTAAATATCTAAAAAAAACTCCGTCAAGTGTTGTTCCGTACTTTGTCGGGCTTTCTTTTGGATCATTTGACATAACTAAATTGAATTTTGATTTTAAATAATCTACTAAAGGCTTTGATTTGTTTTTTGAAAAACCTACATTAAAATCCTCACTTAAAATAATAGGCGATTTGTTCAGAAGAGTTGATCCGGCTTCAGTGTAGGCAAGTTTTTGTGAATGTGTGTATTCGATAATTTTCTCAACCCTATGATTTGGTGAAATATAAATATTAACGATTAGAATTATTTGTCCATTTTCTGCTCTACATTTCTCAGCACAAATTTCTCCGATACATGACTCATTAAACCCAAATGATTCAGTAGTAATTGTTACTATTGTTACGAACGTTACAAACCCGAGCGTAAGAATGCTTGGCTTTTTAAAAACGCATCATTCAAGTTCACTCTCCAGCAAAACAAGCCTAAAGTTATCACTTCAAAAATTTGTAATTCAAGATAAAAGCTGGGTATTCCGAGCTTTATATGAAGAGTTAGTCTGAATTGACCCCAAAGTCTAATGACTACTGCCGTACAGAAATCCAACTTTACAGGTAAACGACTCATTTATTTAAATAGATTTTTTTTTTTACGTTAGATTTTAGGAAATTTTGTATGCGAATGGTGTTATTAGGTTTAAAAAGATATGTATGTTTGAAAATAAGCTTGACAAAAATTGACATTTTTGATCCGTAATCCAGAAATAAAATGGGCATGGAAGTAGTTGATTGCTATACTGTTCATTTTTTTTCACTCACTCGGGGAACTTTCACCAACATCAAACATCCTTGCAGCAGCACGATTTCCAACTTCTTCCGCAAATTTTGAATGACTTCGCATCTGAAACCGGCACTGCGTTGTTTTAGTTTGACATAACCTGCACTGAAAATGGGGAGCGAGAGAGTGAGTGAATATTAAAGTCGCACTGCTCAGATGCACGAGGGCCTTTGGCAACGGACCTCGTCCTTTTGAACTATGGTCAAGTGACAAGGACCACACCTAAGCTAGCACCCCTTATCCTAACTACCACACCATACCAACGGTAGGATGCTTGAGCTCTCGGCAGATTTAACGTGCATCGCGCCCCTAAATGGCGGGTCTTTAGTGGTACTGTGCTCGAACTCGTGACATGCCTGCCATGATCCGATACTTTAACCACTGGGCTACCACAGGCCCCTGAAAATGGGGATGAACTAGCGAAAGAGGCTAGAAATCTCAATAATAATAACTTCGTCACTTTTACCTTATTAGACGCAAATGCTGTGGCAAATTTCAAAAATTGAGAGAGAAGTCGATTCCTGTATGTAAAACATCAGCTGTGTAATATAAGCGTAAACCGCCTTATAACAAAAACCATTGTTATACTAAGAACGGGTCATTACAGAGGAATGAAGATGAATAGGGGTGGTAAAAGAACTTACTGGAATTGTGATAACTGTTTAGATACAGAGCTAACATCTGCTCATATTTTTAACTGTCCAACTATTCTTGCTACTCTACAAGAAATAGGGGTCCTGTTATCGTCATAAACCTCCATGTGGATAATACTGAACAGATTTCCAGAACGGTCATCTGGGCCCATGGTACTATTTGTTTTGGTCCCGTCATGGATACGACATCATTATCATCATTAATCGAATTTCAGTAAAAGCAAATGTGATTTACTAAGTACTTTTGATATTCACATCAAAATTAAGGCTTCAAATGACTGAAGAAAGACAGCACATCTAAAAGCTGATTTATATCGAGTGAGTGACTGTTTTTATTAACGTCGCACCCGAAAACTACACGAAAGCTATTGACGACGAAACTTGTAGTTTTGAACCATGCTTAAGTGGCAAGGGCGACCCCAGTCCTAATTTTCACACCCCGTCAACGTAAGGATTTTGAGCCACGTGGCAGATTTAACATGCGTCAGCCCTCTACATGACGGGTCTTCAGTTGCACTAGGTCTTGAACTCATGACCAACAGTCACGAGTTCGTGATAATAACGACCTGGCTACCGTGGTCGCTTCATTCGTTTCGAAAGAGCTTTCTTATGCCAAATTATGCCCCCTTCTCTCGAAAATCTACAATATTCTTACGCACAATGTATTGAATACAACCAGTACCTCCTGTATCTAGGGGGGAGATGCTGATTCAACCCACCCTGTTTCATGCAGAATTACTTACTACACCGTCAAGCATCCTACCCACACATTAGTGGAAATTTTTCAAGGGGGAGAGGGGGTTGTCCAGGGTCGAAAGTTCATCATTCTCATATTATACCCTAATACAGTGATCCGCAACCCCCGGACCACGGACCGGTACTGGTCCGTGGATCAAATGGTGCCGGGCCGCCTAAAGAACATTAAACTATGGCCATTTTGTTTAAAGGGGTGCATTTCTCTCGGATTTGCGCAACTTTCCACGGAAATCACTTTATATTCCACGTTAAATCACTTTTGTTCATTTTTGGTGTAACTATATTCTATTCTGAAGGCATATTTAAATGTAACTAAACTAAAATTGATAAATCAAAAAAAAATCTAAAATATAAACAATCAACGTGTCCTACCCTCAGCGGGCCGCGGTAAAATTATCAAACGTTGACCGGTCCGCAGCGATAAGAAGGTCGCGGAACACTGCCCTAATACACCGCCAAATACATTCTTTTGATTTTGTCGATTGTCAGGAACGAAAGAACAGTGGAAAACAAAGTATTGAATAAATAATTAGAATTAATTAATAAAATAAATCATTTAACAAATAATTTAATGTTATATACTATATGCATAAGATTATAATCAATCGGTAAAAAAAAAAGGATGGGAGATGGCCGAAGGGTGCGGACCCGTGAACCTCCCTTCCCGTGTGTGCGCCACTGCCACACACATATTCTTCGCTTTATTTGTCAATTCAGTATACCATTGTTTGAAAGCTGAAGAAAATCTTTCGAAGAAAAGAGTTCAAAAGACAAAAATATCGCAAATGTAGTTTCTTTGAAAAAAACTGTGCGCAATATACGGAGAATACTTAAAAGGGAAAGATGTAGTTTGAAAATATTGGTGCACGCGCTATACAACTTGATATAACTCGAATTCATTAATTTAAAAAAAGCATAGACCAGTAATAGTTCGATTTATTAAGTTTAACGCCCGCACACACACATTTTACTTTTAACTTGTCTTATTATTATTTATCTTGTCTTATCTTATTTATTTACTTTTTGCCCCGCTCGTTAAAACGAGTTGTTCAAGAAGAAAATTATCCGTATTCAACAGAGCTTGTTCAAAATAAAGTTGAGGCTGCGGTAGCGTAGCCCAATGGTCAAGGTATCGGGTCGTGGCTTGCCTTGTCCCGAGTTCGAGCCCAGTACCACTAAAGACCCGCCGTGTAGAGCAGCGATGCACGTTAAATCTGTTGAGAGCTCAAACGTCCTCCCGTTGGTGTGGTGTGGTAGCTAGGAGAGGGGGTGCCACCTCAGGTGCCATCTACGTCACTTGACCTTGGTTCAAAATGACGAGGTCCGTCGTCAAAACACTCACGCGACGTTAATATTCACACACTCACTCAAAATAAAGTTGAGAAACGCTGGTCAAAAAAGAGCCATTTCAAGAATGTTTAGATTTGCAGTTGGATATTTTGTGTTGATCCACACACACACACACATCACGCAGAATCAATTTTATTAGAGCCGTAGTTAATTTTAAGATGGAATAACACTAATACATATAATGTTTTTTGCCTAAAATACGTGTGCACGTAACTGATTCGTTTCAAATATATACCGTAAAATCCGGCGTATAACGCGCACTTTACTTTTAACGCAAAAAATAAGATCGAAATTTACGAGCGAATATTAACTATGAATAACGGGTAAATAGTTATCAAAAATTAAAGCTCACCCATAAATTTGGACCTTATTTTTCGTGTTAAAAGTGTACCAGGTATAAAAATGAGAGATTTAAAAATGACAAGTAATATAAATTTTTTTTAAAATCAATTCATACTTAGATCAACAAAGAAAAATTTTATTTTAGCTATTTTTTATTAAATAGATACAATTAATATGTATATACATAGGACAGAATCACAACATTAATTATAATTAATAAAAATAGTTTCCACTTAAAGTATCGTATTGTCATCCAAAACAATCATGTCTATAAAATTTCAGTTCAACTGAATGCTTTAAAACGAAAGAAAAATACCTTTTCAAGTTTTGACACGAGTCGCCTAAAGGGTCGCCAACGTGGTTGTCTTTGTAATTCTTTAAATAATTAGTTTTAATCAATTAATTTTTATTAATTATAATTAAATTATTGTATTGTCATCTAAAATAATTATGTATATTAAATTTCAGTTCAATTGAGCGCTTTAAAATTTATTTTATTAACGATTGAAAATTCCACCCAGATATATAAATAAACAAACAAATATATATATATATAGAGAGAGAGAGAGAGAGAGAGTGATTTAATAGTAGGAATCGAAAAATAGGGATGATAATAGAAAAATTAGACTTTTATATGCATTTAAATACTGTTTATTGAAAAGAAAAGACATTCCTTATGAACCTTATATATAAGAGTTGTAGTTCTAGAAGTACCGTAAAATTTTTAATGCATAAAATAAGATCGGAACTTAAGGGTGCACGTTATACTCCGGGAATAAAAACGCTTCAAAAACAAAGAAAAGAGATGAGCATAAAAATTTTCTGTTTCTACATGTATCGAAGTAGTGTTTATTTAAAAGAAATGACTTGCTTTTTGAACTAAAAGATTTGTAGCTCTAGAAGTATGCTATTTTTGCAAAAGTCTGGGATAGCACCTCGAATAAATGATCTCAAAACATAAGAGCAATGTATACCAAAATTTGAGATTACTTCGTAAAAAAGGGGGTGCACGTTATACGGTGAATATACCTAAAAATTTAAAAAAATCAGCTTGAGAGTATAGGTTCGCGTTATATATACATATATATGTAATAATTCCCTCTAGCATTCTTTCAATTATCTCTTTTAATAATATTGAAATAATCTTTTAATTATTTGGTTCTACACTAACACCCTGATTTTAATCTTAATCGAGTACTCTTATTGTATCAGATACGTTAGGGTGAATTTTGGAGCACATAGTCCCGTCGGACTCAAATCTCCTATCCTGGAATAAAGATGACTACAAAATTTACCATTGCCCTTTTTAGAAAAGTATTTAAATAAGAGTAAAATTTAGTTTATAAATAATTTGAAATTTAAAAATTTAATGGGAGAAATAATTACAATAAAAGTTATAAGTATTCACACACACACACACAAAAAGCTCTTTTAAGAGCTGAAAATCGTTTTTCAAAGCGTCCATTAAGTGGACATCCCAATCCCGCCCATTCTATCCAATCAGAGCTGTTATTACGTCATAAGTACTTGTACTATAAAAGCCGATGTCTCTGTTCGCTCTTTTTTCCTTCTTGCCGTCATCATGTAAAACTGTACATAGCTGCTCTTTGTGTTGTGCCCTCCAAGATGTTGCTATTGTTTGTCTCCTGTCCACTTTGCTTTAATATCGTCGCAAGTTTGTGTGTCTCGTCAACGTGGAAATATACCGAAAATTTGTCCTAAACTTTGATGTGTGCTTCAAAATAAAGAAGATGTCTGTTCACCGAAGATGTGTTTAATGAAAACCTACAAACACACTCGACAAAATATACCACTCGGCCAATATTTTACATACATATATATATATATATGTTTCCATTCTTTTCATACTTTTGTTAAGTGCTACATTTCAGCCATTCACAAGCTTTTAATCTGCATTAGGATCCAGAATCTGGCAATAACTTATTTATTGCACTCAGATTTAGCGCGGGCTCTGCATTTTCAAGTGCAAATTTTAGGTAAGTCACCTCTATCTTGTAATGGACTTAGATATTCATATCCATTACTTTCAATAAGTTTTTGCTCAGTATTATTTACATAAAGGGGGAAGGTTGGCTGGCCAAAAAACATGTTCAACCCCATTTTTATATAAATTATTTTATATATTAGCTGTCCTAAGTCAGCAATGTTTATAATTCTGCAGCATCCATTTTATAATTTTTAATCTCGGCTGCTCATGTGTCCATTGTATGATCTTTCTACTGTCTATGTGTTTTTTTCGAATGTGATTGATGAATGTTTATCTCTTGTTTGTAGAGAATTAGACTATATATATATATATATTACGGTATACTAAAATTTTTCTAAAAAGCTTGGAATATTACCTCGAATATAATTGACTTTAAAACATAAGAGAGCATTACACACATATATTTCAGGTTTCTTCGTAAAATAGGGGGTGCGTGTTATACAGTGAATACAACAGAACGTCATTGATCCGAATCAATCGGGACCGGACACCGTTCGAATACGCGATTGTTCGGATAACTGAAAACCGAATGCAATCCATACAATATATGAAACCGGACACTATACGAATAATGAAAATCATCTCATGCGGGAAACGTGCTTGATGAAAAAGTAAAATAGGTGCAAAATGTCGCAATTTTACCTTTATTGAGGAAAATAATCACTTATTTTTTGCTGTAAAATTATACACAATCGTTTTTTCAATGCAAGGTCTCTGATTCTCTTCAGCAGCCGCAGATGAATAGGACAGCACTCCGATTGTTGTTCGTACCTCTCCATAGCTGTCTCTAACGCAGAAAACGCGTCAGCATTTGATGGACCCTTGCTACTTTCGTTGTTGTTGTCCTCGTCTTCATCCGTTTCATCGTCGACAGGATCGGATTCTTCGCGCACGGAAGTCACAATCTCGTCATTATTTAGCATTTGAAATTCACAGTCTTCTGCTGAGCAAGAGATGCTTCACTTTCTTTCTTCGCGAGACGGTTCAATATTTCAAGTTTTGCCTCTATGTCGAAGACACGCTTCCGTTTTGAATTAGAAACTATAGCAGTTCATAACTCAACAAAAGAGCACCTATTCACCCCATAACTTGGAAACAGGCCTAATATTCCGCGCAGATGTTTACCAAATCACACAACCGAAATTCCCCAAATATCCCTGACATTGGGTTTTCCAGTCACTTTTGGCATCACGCGAAACAACTGTTGAGCATTGCACTTTTCGAGGTAAAATCCTAGGAGAGCCCACATCCTTGGCGACAAAACAAAAAAAGCACCAAGCCAGAACGAGATGGCCCCAAGCGAAACCGACAATGGCGGCAAGTGAATACCGAAAGATAAGGTGGATGTGTAATGAAAATATATGTAAACAATACAGAAATTAAACATTTAAGATAAAAAAAATATAAAAACAGCACTTACTTTCTTACTGCTGATCTTTTCCGAGTGGAGGGTACAGCATAACAACAGATTTTAAAAAATTCTTGAAGGCCTCATTGCTAAGTGAATGATCGTGTGAGCGCCGCCATTTTTATTCTGCGAGGTAATGGTCGTCGAACATACTTTTGGCGTGGCAGGTGCAATTTCGAAGAATGCATTTTATTGTCGACCATGTTACATCATGCCGATCGTTACATTTAGGACATTCATAACTCAAAGCAATCAATCCTTCCTTCATACACTATTCAATCAATTCTTTCTAACCTTTCGCATTCAACAAAGTAAAAAAATTCTAAGGCATATTCCTTCACACACGCAACCATTCCAGACCGAATCCCCAAAACAAAATGAAATTCGAAATGCCCGCTGACAAAATACGAAAATTCCAGAATTAGTTAGGTTTACCATATCTAGTGTATCAAAGTAGGGTTACCAAGATGACACAATTATCGCCAACCAAAATAATTCACGCCAAGGGTGTGGGCTCTCCTAGGACTGAACCCTTTTCGAAAACGTATTCATATACAGTACATGTAGTTGACAACATAAAAAAAAATAGTAGTCCGGATATTTGACACTCCGGATAAAAAACGTTCGGATAAACGACCTTCTACTGTATATCAAAAAATTAAAAAAATGCAACTTGAAAGTATAGGGGCACTCACTCTATACCCCGGATTTTACAGTATGTCTGTAAATGAACATGGACTTGCTAGGAGGAGAATCCGTAGAATAGAATGAGAGAGAGAAATTTTACTATTTTATATATTTTATATACTTTTTTATTACTTCTTTTTATATTTCGATTATTACATTTTTTTCTCATTAAAAATAAGAATTCGTTGAAAATATTACCTTTAAATCCGTTTTGACTTGCCCTTAGTCGGCTGTAGTACTTTTGAACAAAAAGAGTTACTTTAAATAAATACCAATAAAAGATTTCACAGTTATATGCAAATGCATGGATAATTTTAACTAGAATAAACTTCTCTGATAATAGGATTCTCTTCTCCATTTCCCAAATTTAACCTAAAACCCTAATCCCTTAATTTAGCTGTGGACGTCAAAACTAAAAAGTTTCGGAGATATCTTAAAATCTCCAGAATCAGTCTTTTTTTATATTTAATAAGAAAAGAATTGCTCTTATATAACATAAAAATAACTGAATAAAATACTAAACTTATTATAAAAATTAACCAAATAAATAAAATAGATGGGTGTATTTTTCAGGAATGAAGAAGAAATTTCAAATTATCAGAGAAGATTTAATCTCGAACGGAGGAGGGGTAGAGTATTTTTAGATTGTCTGAAGGAAATCCTAGCCATAGGAGAGAATCAAAACATAAAACAATTCTACACCAATTAAGGAGATAAAAATACAAAACGAAACATTAAACTTGTTTCAAATTCATAAGAGTGAATTTAATTCTACGTCCTTTACCCTTTGTGGGAACTCCCCTGGGTTCCACCCTGGACACCAAGATTGAATTGAGGAAAAGAATTATCAGACGACATTTTTACAATAACAAATAATTTTTATTCACTTGAATCAATTATCAACCTTCTAAATACAAAGATTTATCAATATGTCTACGTCAATGGGATTGAACTTTACTATTAAATTAAATCACGAAATATGATACTAATCAACTATTAAACTCAAAATCGAACGGGTTTGCCGGAATAAGAGGACCAAGAGATATACGCAATTTGAATTACTAACAATCATTAACTTTACACTAACTCTATTATATATTTATTCTTATTATCCGATAATTGAAGTTTAAATATCACCTGACTTTTACTACTTCACTCCTTTCCAGTCGGCTCAACTTTCCGAATGTAGATCGCTGCCTGATAATCAGCTAGAAACTAATCACACCATCAACTTGAATCTTTTTAGCGCTCCGTCTATGTATCTCTTGGCTCAATAACCTTCTCCGCTAACCTACAACACTCTCCTTATATATTTTGATTCATTTGCATATCCCGTTTTCTCCTTTCAGAGTTGGTTGGAAATATACGCGAATTTACAATCCCCAAAGACGCCCAAGAGTATTAATGATAAAGTGCTGTATAGATTCGTCACACCTTGTATTTAAAAAAAGGGAATCAGAGGAGAAAAAAATGATCAGAAACAGTATCGTTTCATTGCTTCAACATTGAAAGAAGTTATTGTGCGCCTAGTAATTGTTTTTCTTTACTATTGCATCATTCATCTCCATTACGTAGAGCAGCAGTCGCCAAACTTTTTGACCTCACGGATCAGTAAATTCATAATTTAAATCTCACGGACTGCTAATAGGATTTTGTGAATGTTAAATACATTTATAAGAAAAAATTGTGCTCTACGAACGCAATCAACACATCTTGAAACATAATTTAACGTGATAAGTGAGTATATTCCACATTTTTCTGCGGACCACCACTTTGGGGACCTCTGATGTAGAGTACTGAACAATTGAAAAAACTGAAACGACATATTTAGCCACATGGAATTTTCTTAAAAGTACAAAAACACTTTTAAGAAGTTTCTGGTGCGGAGCACGGGATTCTTAATGTTACCAGTTTATGTGTACCATGCAAATATTTTATGAGATTTCACGAATTATATTTTCTAAGAGGCATTGTTTGTTAACGGTCATTGCTGAGGGTGTCTCAGGATTATTGGGACAAACTTTAAGGGAAGGTAGGAGGCATCACAAGGATTCAAATTTGCACAGTAACCATGGTCGGAAACGACTTCGTTCGGCGCTTGTTCACAAGAGCATCGGAGGAAAGAGACCTACATTCCCGCTGAGCTGTCAACGCCCGTAGAGGAGTATAGAATAGTGTCGGAGATTAAAGTCGTTAGACTCACCCGTCGCAGCATCCAAAAGTCGTCAAACTCAGTCGACACAGCAACCAAAGTCGTCAGACTAACTTGAAGCAACAGTACGAACTCACAATCTCGCCATAACAACAAATATCTCGTTCGTTCCCTTATCCATCGATTCACTGCTTACTGGCTTATTTAGATTCCGCCACAAATAATTTGAAACACATCTAGCTAGCAAATATGCACCTGATTCATGGATTCGCAGAAGGAAATGCACGAACAGCAGAAACATTGTATCGCGAAAGTACCCACAGAAAAATACACCAGACCACCGGATTATTACAAATTTGTATCACAATTTATGACGGTATTCTTTGAAGATGGTATGAATGTAAAGGTTTTGTCTTCACGTTGCAAAACACAATGAACACTACTCCGAGATCCTACTACAACAGCAGCGATGATTCATACTCTATTACTAGGATTTCTTCAAATGATATGTGTCGGTGTCTAGAATCTGTGACGCTCGTAGTCGAATAACATGACCACTAGACAGAAGTGATCACCCCTGATCGGAGGCAGTTACTGGATTATTTAGATACTGCCACAGCACTCGCCCACCAGTGAGACGGTGGATAGGGGAACGAAATATTTGTTGTTATAGTGAGCTTGTGAGTTGGTTCTGTTGCCTCAAGTGAGTCTGACGACATGCTTTCTGCATCAAGTGGGTCTGATGACTTTGCTTGCTACGTCTAGGTTTGATGACTTTGCTGCGTCAAATGAGTCTGACGACTTTGTTTGCTACGTCAAGTTAGTGTGATGGATTTGCTTGATGCTTCAAGGGGATCTGACGACTTTTTTGATTTCTCTTTTTGACAGATCAAAAGAGAGGTTTGCGCTTTTCATTTCAGCTAAGGTTAACAATGTCGGAGATTAAAAACCGTGATCTATGGATCCGAAGACGAATGACATGACCACTAGACAGAAGTGATCACCCCTGTCCGGAGGTTGTTACTGGCTTATTTAGATACAACCACAGTATCCAACACATTTGGTTCTACGCTGAAAGTTCGCCCACCCTCACTATGCCTATTATCTCGTAAGGATCCATTAGTAGGCAAATTATGATGTATATTAGTAAACATCCGGTGCATCTCTCTGAGGATGCCTTTCGCGATACAATTTTTCTGCTACCCGTGCATTTCCTTCTGCCAATCCGTGAATCAGGTGCATATTAGCCAGCTCGGTGTTTGTAAAACTGTTCCATACTCCTTTGTGGGCAATGACCACTCAAATGACTGCAGTGATGCAAGTCTGTTTCCTTAAATGCTCTTGTCAACAATGACAAGCCACGCTATGATGACGTTACACAAGTGGACTACTGAGCTTGCACCCACTTCCTCTCCTTACTACCACACCTACGGGAGGACATTGGGCCTCGACATTTAACGTGCATTAGCTCCCTCTACACGACAGATCTTCAGTGCCACCAGGACTCGAACTCACGACACTCTGGTCACGAATTCGTGACCATAAACCACTAGGCTATGGCGCGCGACCACACTCTAACCTTCTGTATAAATACATGATGAATATAATTCCTTTTGCAAATGATTTTGGATTTTTTTTTTCCTTCTTGCTCTTACAATGTTTAGAAAACAATGTAAAAGATTTGAAGACTCTTATAAGACTGTTTAAGGCTGTCTTCGGCTAAAGCCCCAAATTTAGAATATTTGTTCATATATAAAAGTACTCAAACATTACTATTATGTTCTGGCTTCACTATCCTGTAGAGAGAGAATCCTTTATTTTATCATACTATTCATTTTTATCCGAGGTGACACATTTTTTTCTTTTATAAAATGCGTTTCTCATTTTTTTTCGTAATGCTAAATGAGCTACCCTTTTACACATCAAAAGGGAAAACTGATTATTTACGAAATATTTTGAAATTTCAAAAACACTCTATTATGAACAAATGTATGAGTTACAATGTCACAAATTTTTACAAAAATTGAGGCATTTTTTTCTGTCTGAAAAGGTGCCCCGCGGTAAGTCCACATTGCCGCATCCATGGCGAAGTTTTACTACTATTACAAAAATATATTTATTATTATTATTTTTTCCCCAAGATTTTACGCATGGGTAAGGACTTTTTATTTATTATTAACTCAAACTTCTTTTGTTTACATCGAGATTTGTTCACTTTTTTTTCACGTTGATGTCATTCGCTATTAATTCTTTCAAACCCTTAAGAAATACATAAAAACAACGTATTTGGATTTAGAAATGCAAGAATAATATCCAAAAATCTTGAAAACAAGGATTCTGTCAACGGCGTACCATAAAATCACAAAAACAAGATTCAAAATCCGAGCCTAGCAAAATGGATTAAGAACAATCGAAAACTTCTTTTGTGAAAAAAAGGATATTAAATCGGCTTACAAGTTATAATCAAATCGAGAAAAAAAAGCAACCATTATTTTATTTTCATCAGCATATATATTAATACCTGTTACGCAAAAATATTCAAATGAGACAGAAGCGGAATTGAAATTACTCGGAGACTTGCGCTAACAAAATGCAGCTCTATTACAAATAGAATATTAATGAGACCATATGAATATATTTTACGAGCGAAACTTTATTACAATAAAAAAAAAGTCCCTCACGCATTGAAGTAAATTTATAGAAGCGTCGAAATTTTCTCCAGGATTGAAAGTAATATAGTAAAGAGACAAATAAATTAAGAGTCAACATAAGTCATTTTGTTGCGGAGAGGTATTTTCGTGTATTAATTCCATTTCCCTATGCTATCAAATCGCATTCCTTACAAAAATTTAATTCGCAGGATGGTTGAAAAGTCGTGTTTAAATTTGCATAGCTATTCTTTCTCTCGACGGCAGATGTCATTAAGGAAATTAAAAGATATCTTTACGAATATTAACTGCGCAAAGAACGAATTGGTCGATGATTGACGTGTTTTAATTTTAATATTTCACATTTTGCGATAAATTTAAGTTCGGAAGAGGTACTTTTTTACCCCCATAAATGTTGGAGGGATTAGGAAAATAATTCTTTCCCGACTCGTAAGGAGAAACATTTGACAAGTTGGACAAAGCAATTTATAAAATTTTGTGTCAAAGAGATTTCTAACTATACATTAACTTGTATTTTTTTAAAAATTTTAAGCCCGGTGGCTGAGTGGTTAGTGCATCGCGCTTCCACACTATAGGTTAGAGGTTCAAACCCCGGCCTGGGGAAGGTTGACTCAGCCTTTCATCCCGTTAGTGGGTCGATAAAATGAGTATCAAGCTTGCTTGGGAACTTAACACTGGGGGGTTTTCGCGTCAGACTCACCACCTGACCGGAACATCCGCTCACGCACATTCATGTACATTTCATGTACTCCGCTTCCCGCTTTTGGTTCTATACATCTGCGTAAAAGATCTTTCTTCATATGAAAAATATTTCGAGTCCGCAAAGAAGTTGTTTAACAACTGAATACTCAGAAAAAATCCAATTGCAAAATAAATCCCGGATGCTCTTTGCACCTTCTACAGTCCCCCTGACATGACTATCAGTGTCTAAAATTACAAATAAGTAATGCATTTGCAAGCAATCGCTCGTTTGAAGCAACTCAAAACAATACTGACTCAGTTTCGGCGAGCGACTCCTGATTTATGGGCCACACGGATCTTTCGTGAAAAGATCCGCTTACGTCATAGGTCGTGGTATTAATAGGTCTCTCAAGTAATTTCCAGGAGAATCCATAGGGTCACCAACTCTTCAAAATGGTCGCCAAGTCACCAAAAATGATGCCAACTTGGCTCTATCAACAACATTTCGTCAGATTTCCATTTGATCGCCATTATAATGAAATGTTCGCAAGTGCCGTTCCTTGGAAGTCTAACATAAAATACAGTGAAATTCGTTTAACACAAAACTAAGGATGCTGAAATATTTTTCGTGTTAAAGGGTATTGTAAAAAAAGCATATATTCAACAAAATTAAGTTTATTAGAGTACATTTTATTTACATAGATGTGTATATATGCCTGTATTTAAGAAAAATCAATGAAACAAAAACATTCACAAGGACTTCATGAAATTTATAATACAAAATTTTCAAGTTTTTTGAAAAACAAATTATTTTGGAAAATAATCTGTGATAGTTTTCTTTTCATTGTCTTTTTTAGCATCAAATTGTTCGATGTCGCCCATTTTGTTATTCGTTTCCATATTGGAATGTGCGTTTAACCCTTTATCTACCGACGGTACATATGTACCATTGACTTTAAAATTACATAGAATAATCATTTGTACGAATACTCTGATGATACTCAGCAGGAATATTCTTTTAAATCCACTCTTCCGAGATATATGGGCAGGGATTCTATGATGAGTATTTTAGCGAGGAAGGTGAATAGTTTTATAGCAAAATTTGCGTTTTCTGCTGACATTTTGATCGGATTGCGACGATTGACATTTTTGTTCTGAAAAGTAGTTAGTGTCAAAAGGTAACTGTCTTATTTTTTTCGTATATTAATCAAGACCTTAGAAACGAATCTGCCTATTTATTTTAAGGGAACAGTGTGATAATTAATTTTACAGTTGAATATCTTTAATTAATTAGGTCTAACTGATTAAATTTCCCAAAGGTGAGTATTTTGTTAATGTACACTGCTGGCCACCGTAAAAGCAACAATCTGAAGGAAGCATGCAAATAACAGGAAATTTACAACATGCATTAGCGGAGGTGAGATATGCAAATAATTAAAATTTTAGCGCAGACACACATCACGCGCGCCTGTGGCGCCACCTCAAAGCGCTATTTAAGCTTGGAGATTTCAACGATTTCAAGTTCGGCAATTGTGTTTTTCTTGTGGTTTTTTCAAAACACGATCAGTTATATCTCGTAGAAAGCAGCGATCAGCTTTTGATCGAGTATCCGAGTTTGACAGAGGAAGGATAGTGGCTTACCGAGAATGTGGATTATCTTTCAGGAAAATCGGTAGTCGTGTTGGACAAAACCAAACAGCTGTAATACGGATATGTGACCGTTGGATGCAGGAAGGTACGACGGACCGACGTGGTCGATCGCACCCACCTCAGTGCACCACTTTACGTGAAGACAGGCAAATTGTGCGCATGGCAGTGACGGATCTCTCAGTCACATCACGAACCGTAGCACAACACATTGAGTCTGTAACGCATCATTGTGTCTGCGCGTACCATTCGACGTCGTTCACAGCAGAGTGGTCTGTCCGCAAGACGTCCATTGATTGGTCTACCCTTGACGCAGAACCACAGACGTCTCCGCCGCCAATGGTGCCATGAAAGAAGCATGTGTGCGGTAGAATGGAATGAAGTTGTCTTTACTGACGAGTCACGCATCTGTCTGCAACACCACGATGGTCGGATTCGAGTCTGGAGACACCGTGGAGAGAGGATGCTGAACAGCTGCGTTATGCACCACCACACTGGTCCTGCACCGGGTATTATGTATGGAGCGGTATTGGATATCACTCTCGTACTCCTCTAGTACGCATTGCCGGTACTTTAAACAGCCAGCGCTACATGTCCGAGGTGTTAGAGCCAGTTGTCCTTCCTTACCTTCAGGGCTTGACCACAGCCATATTTCAACAGGATAATGCGCGACCACACGTGGCACGCGTTGTCCAAAGGTTCTTTGTCAGTCACCAGATTGAATTACTTCCCTGGCCGGCTCGCTCTCCGGATCTTTCGCCGATAGAAAACATGTGGTCCATGGTTGTTCAACGATTGACCCAGATTACACCCCCAGCTGCCACACCAGATCAACTTTGGCAACGTGTGGAAGCTCCTTGGTCTGCTGTACCCCAAAAACACATTCAAAGTTTCTTTGAATCAATGCCGAGGCATGTGATAGCGGTTATCTCCAACAATGGCGGCTACTCTGGCTACTGATTCTTGCAGGAACCAAAAAATAAATTTTGTTCTGCTATCTCTTGTCTTTCTTGGTGTTGCATTTACGGTGTCCAGCAGTGTATATCCCTTAATTTTCAATGTAGAGATTAAAAAAAATATGGTATGAAAAAAAATTGCTGTAAATCATAATGCGGTAGATAAAGGGTTAAATAACAGCGCATACTGTTTTCCAAGATGCTCCTCATTTTGTATGACCGTATTCGCGGTCAGAATCTGTATTGATGATATTTTTTGAGCTTTGAACAAACTCCAAAATGTGTTTACCATAATTTGGGGGTGCATACACATTATTCTCATCCATTGCAATAATTTCTTTCGATGATAACAGTAAGGCATTCTATAATACTGAGAAATAATGTGAAACCACCTTTCTTTTCCCGATTTTCCCCATTTCGTTCATTCTGAGAAGGGGAACCTTTTCGTGTTAAGTGAGATTTATTTTCGTTTCGTGTTAAGAGAAAAGAGAAATGCATGAAAGTAAGTAGCTTATCGGGACTGTTGTATTATTTCGTGTTAACCGATATTTCGTCTTAAGGTATCCGAACGCGTTGAAAGTGACCAAATTCGGTCAAGACACATATTTTTGTTTTTCATTTTATTGAATAGAACTATCTTTTGCTTTTTTACGAAACATACTTTGTTTTGTTTCTACGCTACCTATATAGAGGCCAAGTTACAATCAATTTATAAAGTTAGAAAACCGAAAGTGGTCTTGGATCTACCAGAAGTGGGCATTGAAATTGCTCAAATCTGTCATAGCGAGTCTGAAAACTCAAAATGTTACGAAAAAATGTATTTTTATACAACTTTTTGAACCTGATATTTATGTTATTTTCTAGAGAAGGTACACTAAAATATATCTTTTTGTATGAATACTTTTTAGTTATGGCTTGTTATTTAAATAATGGTCACATAAAGAATGTTACATTTCTTATAATGTTTACTCAATCAGCTCTAAACTTTTCAAATTTTAATAAAACATGAAAATTTTAGTACATTTTCTAGATAAACGCATCTAATTTGTTTTAGTAATACTCTTACTAATATATGTTTATTACTTTTTTCTCTAACTGTGCTTTTTAGTTTTTTTAAAACTATAATTTATTTTTCATTTTTTTAGTTCGATCTACAACAAAAGACTGCTTTTTTCAGTTTTTAAAACTATAATTTATTCTTTGTTGAATTTATGCTCTAATTTGATTTTTGCAACCGGAATTACATGGCTGCTGAAATTATTCTTACTCTTCAATGAATATTAATTAACGGGTCTGAAGGGTATTTATTTTCTCCGTTTACGGGGAATCGGATGAGTCTCATATCGTTATATTTTAAAGATTCCGTCTCCATAGATACAGGTCTAACTAATAAAAGTGTGTCAATCGTATTATCACCTTTTAAACGCATTGCTATAATGTTAATTCGTATATCATCACTTCTAAACGTATTGCTTTACAAAAATAAAAAAAATATTTAGCAGTTAGAACATAAATCATTTTAATTCACATGCACGAGTCTCTCCACCCCCCTTCTCACATAAAGAACACTTTTTTGTTTGTCTATTTGTATCAATAACAAACGTTTTCATTTTAGGGTTGCACCTTTTTAAGGGGTAGGGTCTTTTAGATGACATATCTGGAATTAGTCGCCAAATTTGGAAATGAAGTATGGAATTAGTCGCCAAATCTAGAAATCCTTAAAATCGTTATTTTTGACGATCCTAAACAGAACAACGGAACAAAATTTTGAAATTATTGTATTTTCATCGGTCCTTGACAAGTGTGCAAAATTCCGAATTAATCTGACCTTTTAAAGTTGGTAGAAATCGAGTCCAAAGATTCTATTACATACAAGTGAAACCTATAAAAGCGTGTTAATATTGCTAAAAGTTCACTTATAGTTGTATTTTTTGTAAAATTCTGGTAATTTATTTTAATATTGGGAGTTATATAGTAGCATTTATTGGTAATGAGTCCTAAAGGGGCATTTATAATGTTTAAATATGTTATTTTAATAAAAAGTACTCCGAACGTGTTCGGATACAGCGTTTTTGCGTTAAACGCATTTAACTGTAAATACGACAGAAGGTAATATTATAAAGCAGTATTTCTCAAACTGTGGGGCGTGCCCACTAGGGGGCATAATAACCCTACAAGGGGGGCGCGAGTACATCGGAAAGGCGAAAACAAAAGATTTTAAAAAATTATGAATTTGCTGAAAGGAAGCAAAACAAAATACATTCTGACATAATAAAAAAATACTCATTTACACTGATATAATACACTTATCAATGTATCAGTACTGCACGATATGTTTCATAATTAACTTAACAATACTAAGTGAAGAACAATTTTAATCATTACCAGTTATATATCCTATGAGAATGCCATAAAATTATATAAAAAATTTAATACTTATCTTGATAATTTGTACGGTTTATAATTAAAGTCGTATTGTACAGCTTTACGTCAAAGTATATTATTATTGAATTCAGTGGCGTAACGTACACCCCCGCATCGCGGGGGGGGGGGCAGGGTTCTAAGGAGCCCAAAGCCTGACTGACGCAACGAGGGGGCCGCAAACCTGACTTTGCAGGGGGCAAATGTTCTCCGTTACGCCACTGATTGCATTGAATACATTATTATTGTACAGAGGTGGGCGCGATGAAAATCATGATTGAAAATTGGGTCACAAATACGGAAAGTTTGAGAAGCACTGTTATAAAGTAAATTATTTACTCTTTTTTAAAGCTTTTATTAAACAAAATTCGTAACAGTAGATTTCAGTTTAATATTGAGTCGGACGCTTTAATTAAAACTTTTTTGTTTTCTCTTTCCACTTTTTTATTCGAAAATTTATTTCAATTGAATCTGTCTGATGTGGCCAATGGCTTAAGACCAATTTTGATTACTTTTTAATTGGAGTATATTTGCAATTCTCTCATAACGATTCATTCTTCCCCTTGAAAAAATAATAAAAGCCGGAATGCCTTTCGGGGCCCTCGAATTCCTTGTTGTCGGCGTGTTTTGACAGGAGAGATCGTACAAGTGTGCAAATTTCGAATCGCTAATTACCTTTCTCAAAATATTCGCAACGATTGATTAGTATGTGGGAAGGTGCGTTATTTAATTGAACCGTTAATGGATTCGGAGAATTCAATTAGAATTTCTTTTTGCGGGGCTTTCATATGAATTTCGGTACTCTAATTGCATAATTTTTACTCGGATTCCATTTGTGTCGTGAACGTGTAGAACCATTTAGTGAAAGTTAATCTTCTGAAATCCTTTGCGAACTCATTATCTTTTTTTTTTTTTGTAAAAATAATCTTTATTAGAAATAGCTTATAATTAATCTCGTTAAAGAGGAGGAAGATGGAGGATACAAGCATTTTGACGAATCAGTTGTATTGAATGGAACAGAATAGATGACAAAGGGAAGGTAAAAGCCATTTTCGAATCCATTTTCTCTTATTGTAAATAATTGCACGACGATGTGTTTTCCTTTTAAGTTAAGGAACATTAAACACTCGAATGTAGATTAGAATGGTTTCTGTGAAATCTGGAATTAACCTCTCTTAGCGACTTACGATAAAGGTTTTCGTTGGAAACCTTTCAACAATGAAATAAAAATTGTACGGTAAATACGTTTAACGTGAAAACGCTTAAGGTATCTGACTACGTTCGAAATCGTGATTTTAAAAAAGAGCATAAATGAATAATTTTCATGATATTTAGTGTCACTTAGGTTGGAATACATGTATAAAATTGTTTTAAGAACATTATGAAAAAAAAATATTTAAGTACAATATTTTGGTAAAAAAATTAACTTAGAATAAACTTTTTTCAGAACGTTTTCCTTTTATATATAAAATGCTTCTATAATAATAATATATTTTGCTTATATTTATAAAGTAAAGACTTCTCCAGAGAGTCTGAACTAGGAGTTTTGAAAAATTCATATTTTCAGAGTTACTACCATTTGAAATAATTATCGGCGTTTTTTTCTTAAAAATTCTCCCCTCTGTTATAGTACAACTAGCTGGTATACCCGTTCTTCGCACGGATGAACTGAAAAATTAAACACAGATTGAAAGATAAAGAAGTTTTTAATGAGTTAGTTTTACGTGAATTGCAAATTAAACAAAAAAAAAAAAAAAAAAAAAAAAAGCTTGTTGCATATCTCAGCTAAACAAAAAAAAGAAAGAAAAGAAACACCTTTGTTAAATTTTAAGTCTGTAGATCTAATAGCTGATAAAGAGGATTTTTTTTTAAATTTATAACTCCCCGTAACACTCTTGAGGGTCGATTTTTGAAAATTCCTCCCTAAGCTTATCTCTGCTCAGCAAAAGTAACACATTGTTAAAAATTTTGTGTAATGAATTCTTAAAAGTGTAAATAATTTATATCTGAAAGTATAATACATTAATATCACTTTCTGTAGTATTTATTTTATGTTAAAATTGTAATATTCGCAAGCAACGCCGTTTCTTAAATTATAATGGCTATTCAATGAAAAACATAGCGAAATGTTAACGATAGAGTCAAGTTGGCAAATGCCTAGCTACTTTCATAGCTCGAGCTTTATTAGAGCTTTGTAAGAACCGCCGTGTAGGGGTGCGATGCACGTTAATACTTTATCCAACCGCATTATGATTTACTGCAGTTTTTTCATACAATATTTTTTTTTGGATCCCTACATTTAAAATTAAGGGATATACATAAACAAAATACTCCACTTAGGAAAATTTAATCCGTTAGAGCTAATAAATTAAAGATATTCCACTGTAAAATTAATTATATACACCGTTAACTTAAAATAAGTATTCAAATCATTTTCTAAGGTCTTCATTAACATACTAAAACATAAGACAGTTAAATTTTGACAAACTATTTTTTCGGGATAAAAATAATAATCTTTGCAATACGCTGAAAACGCCGTCAGCTGAAAAACGCAATATCTGCTACAAAACTATTCGCCTTCTCCCCGCTAAAATACTCATCATAGAACCCGTGCTGCCATATATCTTGGGAGAGTGGATTTCAAAGAATATTCCTGCTAAGTATTGGTGGAATATTCCTTCTAAGTTGGTGTGGTGTGGTAGTTAGGAGAAGGGGGTGCCAGCTCAGGTGTCGTCCACGTCACTTGACCATGGTTCAAAATTACGTGACACGTTGCCAAAAGCCCTCGTGTAGCTGAACACAGTGCGACGTTAATATTCACTCACTCACACACTCCAAAAAATACAGTACAGTAGTTATATATATAATTATTTTTATACTTAAAAATGCAATATCTGTGTGTGCCTATTCAATTAAAATATAGCGTTATAAGTAACTACTAACCACAAATAAATTTTGAAAATTTCTCCAAATGATGCAGTGTGAAAGAGAAAGTTTATTTACTTTATGTACCAGAACCGATAAAAGCATTTATTTTGAAAAAAGATCAATTTCTTACTACAAAATGTGCATAATAAAATCATAAAAAAAACTTTAAAATGAAGAGAGATTTATCACAACCTCTCCCTTCAAAACTCAGTTTAATTCTGAAATAAGAAAAAATAGGCATGATGCTGATCACGGGAATTAATTAGAAGCGAGCGCCTTGCGTAGCCAAAACAAAAAGAGTTTTTCATAAACAAAAGTTAGATAGATATATGCTGTGGTGGGCTTTTTTGCCGCGCATGCCAGAATTGCTTGCAGATGGCAGAATTTTTTCCTACTTACTTGACAAATATCATTTTATTTTGGACACTTCATACAATATCTTTATAAATTATAATCTATGCTATAAATTATAGCCTATGTGTTATTCTGATGTATAAGCTATATTACTGTAAAGTTTCACTAAAATCCATTCAGTTGTTTTTGCGTGAAAGACCCCCAAACATCCTGACAAACTTTCGAATTTATAATATATATTAGATGTGGATAAATCGACTTCTAAGCTGTATATTTAAAAAAATTTAGATCAGCCTCTGTACAGAGGTCTGAGCTATATACAGGCAAAATATTATAATAGAAGCATTTTTCATAAAAGGAGAATGTTTTGAAAATTAGTCATTCTTTGTTCATTTTTTTGTCATAATATTGTACTTAAATAATATTTTATTCTAATAATATTCTTAAAACAATTTTATATACGTTTTCTAATCTAAGTGACACTAAATATCATAAATATTATCCCTTTATACACTTTTGCAAAATCACGGTTCCGAACGTAGTCGGATATCTTAAGACGAAATATCGGTTAACACAAAATAATGCAACGACAAAAGAATGCATTTTTTTTCTCTTTACACGAAAAGACTTCTCTCCTGGGGATGAATAAAATACGGAAAACACCATCCGATCTAGAGGGTGCAAAATGAAATGTGGTTTCACATGTTTCGTAGAAAGGAAGCTAACTTGGCTTTCAAATGTCCTCAGAACAGCCTGTGACAAGAGCGAATTTAGCAGATTCCTCCATCCGTTAAAACACAGCACAAAAACATCTTGTTTCTCATCAGTAGGCCTTGGAATTCGTTGACGAGTACATCGCAGTGTGATTAAAAATAAAGGAGTTGAGTTCTCGTTTTTTTAATTAATTTTTTTATTTTAGAAGAATTTTTTTATACGAACACAATAACAGAGTTCAGGGGGAAAGCAAACTGCTATTTTGTTTAAAGTGACGAAGGAGCTTCTTTAGGATATTGATCAAAAATAGAAGACGGAGATTTGGAAACATTTTGATATTGCAAGCTCACATTATCAACAAAAAGAAAAAAGTAGAGCAAATTACGGAAGTGCTTGAACGGAGTAAGTTTGAGTTTGAGCGAAAACGGACGGGATCGACAAAGCAAGAGGATTAATTGTTTGGTAAGAACAAGCGAGATTTCAGAATGCTCCCTTTGAAAACTTTGTATTAAATTTTATTTTTCTTGTGAATGTTTTTAACACGTTTTTATAAGTTTCACTTGTATGTAATGGAATCTTTGAATTCGATTTTACTCGCTTTAAAAGGTCAAATTAATTCGAAATTTCGCACACTTGTCAAGAACACATAACAATACAATAATTTCATAATTTTGTTTCAATGTCCTGATCAGGATTTTAAGGATTTACGAGATTTGGTAACTAATTCAACATATCGTTTCTTGATTTGGCGACTAATTCCATATGCCATTTCTAGATTTGGCGATTAATTCCAGATTTAGCAACTAAAAGATTAAGGGGCAAACCTAAAACCACAAAATAGGCTACTGGTTAAGAAAAATAAAAAACAAAATAAATTATAGTTTAAAAAAAACCCTAAAAAACACGCTTTTATAGTGAATCGAACGAAAAAGTAAAAGAATAATTCTTTAAATAAGAATAAAATGATTAACAAGAACATGAATGTCATTGGGGTAAGAGCGTGGGGTGTTTGCTTTGTACTACATTTTTACACTAACTCAGAATTTCGGAACAGAACTAGTAAGAAATTATAACAATTAATATAGAGCACCCCACGCTTTTATCCCAATGACAATCATTTTCTCGTTAATCATTTTATTCTTATATTAAGAACTATTTTTTTTTTACTTTTTAGTTCAATTCACTATAAAAACGTGTTTTTTAGTTTTTCCTTTTAAACTATAATTTATTTTTTCTATTGTTCAATTCAATTTTGTGAAATATATATATATATATTTTGAAAAATCTTTGAAACAATATTTTAGTCCCCTCAGTTTCGCGTTAAACGATTTTCACTGTATATATAAAAATCTCTTTTTTACATTACTTTCTAAGATTTGTTTTTAACTTACATCGTACTTTGAAGAAACATGAAGGCTATTGGTGGCGGACCTCGTCATTTTGAACCACCATCAAGTGACGAGGATGTAACATGAATCGGCAACCAAATGCTCTAAAGTTCCACGGCAAGACTTTGAGCATCGACAGTGAGTGAGTGAAGATTAACGTCGCACTGTTCAGCTGCACGAGGGCTTTTGGCGACGGACCACGTAATTTTTAACCATGGTCAAGTGACGTGGACGACACCTGAGCTGGCACCCCCTTTCCTAACTACCACACCACACCAACGGGAGGACGTTTCAGCTCTCGACAGATTTAGCGTGCATCGCTGCCCTACACGGCGGGTCTTTAGTGGTACTGGGATCGAACTCGTGACAAAGCCAGCCACGATCCGATGTCTATACCACTCGGCTACCGCGGCCACTTGAGCATCGACAGATTTACGCCCATATTCATCGCTAACCTGACCGCCGGTTAGAGGACGGAAACCTGGGTTTCGCCGAAAACGCTATTCACCATCGCAAGTTAATAACTTAACTCCGGTTCAAGCTAAAAAAAATCCTGACCCAGGGTCACAGCCAGGTTAGTTTTAACCACACATGCGCAGTAAGCGATTTTTCGAGTGTTTACGTTTGCGTTTTCTTGCCGCAAAACACTACTTTTCTTTGTCGTTTTCTTTTTAAAATTCAAATAACACTGACGGATCTGTTGTGATGTTCACGGATTCACCACTCCGCCAGTGTCATTGAATGGCCGCGTTATTTTAATATGCGCTTCATTTTTTGTGTGCTACTAACAGCATTTGTTTCCCTACATTCTGTTATATGTAAGTGCGGCTTCATCAAAGCCAACACCATCTCTTTTTCGTACTGCGTAAAATAAATTCTGTTGGCATTCATTTTAAACAGTTAGCGATACTCGAGGTTAAAAACAAGCTGGCACGAGGCGAATATAGAAATTGTAGCTCCAGCCGGAAGTCACGGGGTTTATTTCGACCCATGGGAATCGACCAGTAAACCCAGAGTCAAGTAACTGGAGGTCGAAAAAGAGCTGTGAATTGAAGTTCTAACCTGAAGTTGACTGCCGGTTACTTAACTCCAGGTTTCATCGCTGGGTTAGGTTAGCGGCAAATACGAGCGTTAATGTACATGAATTCCTGTGACGTCTTTGGCCCCTACGTAAAAATAAGCCTCACCTGCGACACTGTTAAGTAATCAGTATAGCATACGTGGTCAAATGCTAATACAAACGGCAACCTATAACACAATCTCACTTACCCAGGCACAAACCAACTAGATGTAGGCCTAGACACAGGTGATAGTCCTAGTATAATAATACTGTCTTGTCATTGTTGGTATATAGTTTGAAATGTCCACTTTTTTGGAGAACATACCCGGGAATAACACTTGACGATTGAAAACTTTTTGGATCATTGAGGCATCTAATTGAGGTATAACCTAGAGATGGCGATCTGAGATCAATTAATCGAAAAATCGATTTCTCAGGCAAAAAAAAAATTATTTTTTAAATCGATGTGTAGCACTGAATTGATATTTCATCTTAGAAAATCGACATTCGATTTTTTCTGTTTTGGTAAAAACCATAAAATTATTTACAATTAGTTGAATGTACTCTCTTTAAACACTATTTATCGCAGTCGATTGTGCACCTGAAGTATGATCATATACTTTACTGGTTAGAACAACAACAACAAAAAAACTATTTATTATCACGTTCACTTAATAGCCATAATGTATATGAGTATCGTGAGATCATCTGTTCCTTGTGAGCGCCTTTTTTCGATTGCCGAGAACATGGCAAGTGATGAGCGAAACCCGCTTAGATCCCAGTAGACTTGACAGATAGTTGTTTTTAAAAAGCATAGATATTGAGCATTGGGAACTATTATGTAAACTATATTATCCATTTTCTAAACTTTTTAATGTAACAAATACATTTAGAAAATAAATGTCATTTTTTTATACCTAATACTTTGATATGGTAATAAAAATAATTGGAATTGTCGAATTCCCTGAACTAAAAAATTCCCTGATTTTACTGATAAGAAATAATTTATTATGGTATCTTTCTTGTTTTTCATAAAATGGATTTATATTTACATTGTAAATGCAGACTTGAAAAAAAAAATCGATTTCTTAGAAATCGATCTTTTTGACATCGATTCATCAGGTTACGATTTGAATCAATTTAAAAATCGATCTTTTTCGGAAAGAATCGCCATTCCTAATATAACCGAGAACGAGGCGAGGCGAGGCATTCCTCGAAGTATATGCTCTGGATCCAATATTAATGAGGATAATGTCATGTCCATGAAGGGACCAAAGCAGAGAAAACCATGGACCCAGATGTTTTTTCTGGAAATCTGTTCAATATTATCCACATAGAATTTGTTGACGAAAACAGGACCTCTATTTCTTGTATTGCAATAATAATAACTGTACTGTCAAAAATACGAACAGTTATTAGCTCTCTGAGGCCCAGTGGTCGAGTGATAGTGTATTGCGCATCCATACCCCAGTCCGGGTTCTATTCCTGGGCTGGGCAAGGTCGACTCAGCTTTTCATCCCTTCTGTAGTGGGTCGATAAATGAGTACCAAGCTGGGGATCTCGTTTCAGACTGACATACTCTTTGGGACATCTGCTCATGTACCTCAGTGCCCAATGGTCACGTATAGTAGGAAAGGGCACGGTGGGCTCTGGCCCTCATGGGCTGTTGCAACACTGAGTTTGAGTTTTTGAGTTAGCTCTGTATCTGAACAGTTATCACAATTCCTATAAGCTCTTCTGACACCCTCTCTCTTATCAATCTTCATTCCTCTGTAATGTGACCTATTCTTAGTCTAACAATGGTTTTTGTTATAAGGCGCAGTCTACACTTATATTACACAGTTGATGTTTTACATACAGGAATTGACTTCTATCTCAATTTTTGAAATTTGCGACAGCATTTGCGTCTAATAAGGCAACATTGACAAAGTTATCCTTATTATGATTTCTATATACCCTCTTTTACTAGTTTATCTGCATTTTCATTGCCAGTAAGGTCAACATGTGCAGGCAACCATTATAGAGAAATCAGATTTTATTCA
Organism: Trichonephila clavipes; assembly: GCA_019973935.1. Classification (NCBI taxonomy): domain Eukaryota; kingdom Metazoa; phylum Arthropoda; class Arachnida; order Araneae; family Nephilidae; genus Trichonephila; species Trichonephila clavipes. Next base: position 346,818 of record BMAU01017805.1, on the reverse strand, counting down.
ACCCATGTAATCTTAACAGGTGAGAGTCCATCCCAGTATCAATGCCCATGCATTCACACACACAGACGTTCTGATCCCTCCCCCTTCTACTCGGCAAGTCCTCAGTGGCCTCGGCAATAACGACGCCGACCCCAAGCGATCCAACCAAGCCGATCCAAGTTAGCGACTGCAACCACTCGGCTGTCGTGGTTGCAGTCGTGGCCCCTTGAGACATATGTCAAGGAGAAGACTTTTGTATAAAAACATGGCGGTATTTTGGATGGGAACTACAGCGAATACTACTGTAACTAGCTGCATGACCCGGCGTTGCACGAGCTTTTTCGAGTGTATGCCAGTGGAAATTTCCTTTCCCCCTATCGATGTCATTACTTCCTGGTTTGTGTGTGATTTCTATATCAATATCATTAAAATTCCCTTTTTCAAAATTTCTTACACGGCTTTGTCCCTACAGACGGGTCTGTTTTCCCCTCCATTTAACCCGGCGTTGCATGGGCATTTTCCAAGAGTATATCTTTATCCCAATGGAAATTTCCTTTTTTCCTCTCGATGTTAGCACGTCTGGGTTAGGGCGTATACGCAATGTAAAGGATTTCTATACTTATGTCATTAAAATTATCTTTTCAGACGAAATGTCTTCAATTTCTTTTCCTTTACGGACAGGCTTCTTTTCCCTCGGATTAGTCTGGCGTTACAGCACACAGGCTTTTTCGTGTATAAACTCTATTTTTCCAGTGATAAGATCTTTCTTTAATTTTCTATTTTCGATTTTTAATTTACAAAGCTAATCTAGTTTTATCCACAAGAAAAAAGACAATGGGCGATTTAATTATTAAATAATTAATTTTGTAAAGAATAATAAAAAGAACAATCTCAATTTCGTTTTTTTTTTAAAAAAAAATATTAATTTATATTCCTTTACAATTAAATTCTTACCATTAACTATTGAAACGACTGCTTATTTTTGCATGTTTGATTATTCTATTAAAAATACGTAACTATAAAAAATGTATGGGAAAGAAACCTAGATATTTGTTCGCATTCACTGTATAAAGAAATATTCAAAATGCAAATTATACTATCTCATGAAAACATTTCAGCATTTTTTTATATTCTTAAAGTTTTTCACTCTAAATTGCTGTTTTAAAAATATAGAAAATTATCAGTTGCCAATATCAGTGTGACAGGTCTATACGCGTTTTTCCATCTAATCCTTTTGGGAAATCTTTGGGCTATCAATTCGCGTTACTCACAACCAACCCTTTGGAAGAAGATAATCGTGATATGTAAAATTAACTTACTATAAATAGGCGAGGTTTTCTAGCTTGAAAGAGAGAAGGTGAGAAGATACAGGGCGGGAGTCGTGGGGTGTACGTTACGTCACTGATCTCTCTCCCTACACGGCGGGTCTTCAGCTATACCAGACCAGAACTCATTACACACCTGCCACTAGGCTACCGTGGCCACAAAAACAATAGCAGAAATTGCAACTGTAATCGTCTACGAATGACAGGGAACCAATGTAAATACACATATCACAGAAAGTGAGACATGAGATGCGTGCTGTCGTAGGAAGTGTTATGTAGACATTGTGTGTGTGTGTGCACGTTGTAGTCTCTGAGAACGGTGGTCATATTGAAAGTAGTCAAATTTCTCACCGAGGTAGTGAATGTAATGAATGAACATTTCGATGTTATTTTGTGCGTTTTATTGTTCTTTTTTTCAACACTTAGCATTGTACAGCACCAGTGGCGCACACAGGAATTTTTCAAGGGGGTTCCGGGGTCGAAAGTTCACCATTCTTGTATCATGCTCCTTTTGATTTTGTCGATTTTCGGGATTGATTGATTTAATATTAACGTCGCACTGTTCAGCTACGCGAGGGCTTTTGGCGACGGACCACGTAATTTTGAACCATGGTCAAGTGACGTGGACGACACCTGAGCTGGCACCCCCCTCTACTAACTACCACACCAACGGGAGGACGTTTCAGCTCTCGACAGATTTAACGTGCATCGCTGCCCTACACGGCGGGTCTTTAGTGGTACAGGGATCGAACTCATGACCAGGCAAGCCACGATCCGATACCTATACCACTCGGCTACCGCGGCCACGTCGATTTTCGGGTTGCTTGATTGAATATTAACGTCGCACTGTTCAGCTACACGAGGGCTTTTGGCGACGGATCACGTAATTTTGAACCATGGTCAAGTGACGTGGACGACACCTGAGCTGGCACCCCCCTCTCCTAACTACCACACCACACCAACGGGAGGACGTTTCAGCTCTCGACAGATTTAACGTGCATCGCTGCCCTACACGGCGGGTCTTTAGTGGTACTGGGCTCGAACCCGTGACAAAGCAAGCCACGGTCCGATACCTATACCACTCGGCTACCGCGGCCACGTCGATTTTCGGGAACAAAACACAGTAAAAAACTAATTTTTGAATAATAGTTAGCATTAATCAATAAAATTAATCATTAATAACAAGTAATTAATTAAATTTTACGTACTATATACATAGAATTATAATCAATCGGAAAAAAGCAAGGGATTTGGGGGGTCCGGACCCCCAGGACTCCCCCTTGTGTGCGCCACTGTATAGCACCATAAATACCTCTATCGGCAATTTTTGGGGCAAATTTTTTCCCCCACGGAATCCTACTTTCCATCATTCGCCTGCAATTATTAGCAACGGAGAATATTAAGGTTCCCCTGCATAGTCAGGTTTGGGGTCCCCTAGAATCCTGGTACCTACCCCCAAGTGGGGGTTGCGGGGTGTACGTTACGTCATTGATCATTAATCTCCATACCAAGTTGGGTGCCATTGCGGTTGTTACCTATAGGTAGAGCTGAACAGTGTCAGTATAAAAAAAACAATGTATTTTAAAACCTTTTAGCAGATATTTAATCGAATAAGTTGACGAAAATGCGACTTTCTTGTTTTCTTTTTCGGTAATCGACAAATATTTTGAGTGCATTTCTGTGGAAACCACAAAGGAAAGATCCAGATATGCAATCCCGTACACATGCGATGCTTATTAAATTGCCTTATCTGCTCCATGTTTGATCAAGCTATCTACGCAAAAAGTGACAAAAACATCGAGCTTGTACTTTCTTAAAAGAAAAAAAAAATCCTTTCGCATCAAATATAGGTGCACTCTGTTCAAAATTATTTAAGAAAAATGTTAGGCTTTTATGGTATAGTCCATGGGTGGCGAACCTTTATGAATGAACGTGCCATTTTTTTTTTCTAAAGAAAGGTTTAATGAGGTATAGCCGTGCCGTGAAATAATTTTGAAGTGTGATTATTATGAAATTATTAAAACTAAATGCTAACAACTCAAAACTTTATTTATTACGAAAAAATGCATTTTACACTGTATTGTTGTAAATTTTTTAGTAAATTTAATGCAAATAAGTAAGTGTAACGCAAATTGAAGTAAGAATAGTGTGACTTTTGTTGTTGCAAGATTAGATGACACATAACTTATATTAGGATTGTAAGACAAATGAAAGTGCTCCCTGCCACCTAGCGCACCAAGATCAGTCCCTTGCGTTTGTTTGTAATAATTCAAAGTGAACTTTGTTATTTTGAACAAAAATACAAACCGTTCTGATCGGTGGCATGCCCAAAATATTGTGTCACGTGCCACCAATGGCACGCGTGCCTTTGGTTCGTCATCCCTGGTATAGTCGCAGCAAATGAGATTGAAGCGCGTTAAGAAATTACTTCGTTACTTTATGTTTTGTAACTTTCAACCACAATGATCAATTAGATATGTATCTGAAAACTGTCTTAAATATCTTTCAGAATATTCCATAGATATAGTAAAATTACCTCTTATAAATTTCTGTTAATTTATGGCAAATATAATCCAATTTTTTTTTCTGAAAACAATCTTGTTGTGATATCGACTTACCCATTTGGGTAAGAAAAATTTGTGCACAGTTATCTCTTGTGAAGAGGTATAATCTATAAAATGCACTGCGACTAGGGATTGCAATACCGGTATACCGAATACCGGTATTTGGAGCCATTTGTACAATTTTTTAACACCGGTATTCACAAGTTTAAATACCGTTTTTCGGTTTTTACTTCAAATTTTTTAAAATTCTCTCCTCTTTATGCTCAGAGATCACCAATATAGCAAAATAGTATACGTTTTTGTTTTTATGTCTCCCTAACGGGCGAAATTAATTAGACAATCAAAAGATCATACAGTCAAGAGAAGTGATAAAATATGTGAATCCTCCAAGAATGCGGGCCAAAACTATATTCCAATATGGCTCAGAGCGATACTGTACACACGCAGGATTCGTACTCTGATATTCATATCTGGGAAAACAAGGTTGCAGTTGTGAAGGAAGTGCGTAATATTTTGATTTTTTATAAATTGGGGAGTTTGTTATTCACATTGTATTTGCATATCATACTTGTGTTTACATGTCATAATGAAAATGAAAAAGAAGAAGAAAAGAGACTAAGCAATTCAAATTTGATCTAGTTTATAATAAATTCTTTAAACGTTTTACTCACTAAGCTTGTCCACATTCAGAACTCGGAACAGATATCTTCTTCTCTAATGGGGCTGCGCATTGGTATTTAATCATTGCGGTCCCAGTACAGTCCCCAGGAGCTAGTGTCACGTTTTAGTGTGACATCATATAGGCGATACCAATTACCGCAAATAGTTTTGACGCTCAGTTTCTTCCCCAGAGGGAGGCACCTGAGCTCTGGCGATGCGAAACCGAACTTAGGATTTTAATTTTGCTGAGATCATCTAAGCCAAACAGATAAGGGAATTTTTTCATGCAGTATAATCATACGACATGACCATTGTCTGCATCAAGAAAATCCACCAACTTAGGCCGGTGTCGAACCCGCAGCCTTTGGTGCAGAAGGCCAGCAGCAAACCAAACATGCCACCCAGCCGGCAGGTACAGTTATCGAAGATGATTATGACTCTAATCTCAATAGTGAAGAGGAATTCTTCACTATTGACATTAGAATTAGCGAAAAAAAAAAAATTAGACTTAGCGATAACCAAGAAAATTTCAACAAATCCTAATGTTTGCATCGCTCTACTTTCATATCGCAAAATCAGGGGTATAATTTGTGACTCTCTATTTGAGAAATCAGTTCTGATTCTGAGCAACCAGTTGTTAAACAATTTTTCTTTGCCGACTCGATTTTTTTTATATAAGTAAAGATTTTTTACTTAGATAGGTAGAATCCAAAGCAGAGTCCATACAATTTTCTCTATTCAAACAATTAAATCTCTCCAGCAGTGACATTCAATAATTTGCAAAATAACTGTAAATTTATCTTTAGAGTTGTCTTTCAGTTTTTCATAATTCAGTAAATATTCACAATTCTGAAAACGTTTGTCAAATAACGCTCATTACGGAGTAACCAACTTCCATATACTCAAAAAGAGATTAATGTGTAGAGTAGTGCAGAGTGCCACATGTGGCACGCGTGCCATAGGTTGCCGACCCCTGATTTAGAAGATTCTAGGACAGGGGTACTCAACCTTTTTTCTGATGGGCCGCATACATATGTCAGCTATTTACGCGGACCACAAACATATTGTTACGAATTTTTAGTAAATAGTGTAAACAATTTGTACTTGGGTGTTTAATGCATTTATATTACTCTATGTTATATTTATTTCATGTTAAAATTGTACTTTTCACAAGCAATGCCGCCCCTTACGTTATAATGGCGATTCAACTTGGTTAAATCTTAGCGGTCGAGCCAAGTTGTCATCTTTTTTGCGACCAAGTTGGCGACCATTTTGGTGTCATTGTCGACCTTGTTGGCCAGTTCGGAACCCTCTGGAATCTTCTAGAAAGTAGTGGTCGATCGATTGAATATTAACGTCGCACTGTTCAGCTACACGAGGGCTTTTGGCGACGGACCACGCAATTTTGAACCATGGTCAAGTGACGTGGACGACACCTGAGCTGGCACCCCCTCTCCTAACTACCATACCACACCAACGGGAGGACATTTCAGCTCTCGACAGATTTAACGTGTATGCTGCCCTACAAGGCGGGTCTTTGGTGGTACTGGGCTCGAACTCGTGACATGACAAGCCACGATCCGATACCAATACCACTCGGCTACCGCGGCCACCTAGAAAGTAGTGGATATCTCCACTAATGTCACGTTCATTGACACGAGCGGTTATATTTCTGGAAGTTTCTGTCGCGCCTATAAAAAAGATGCTCGCCGGAACGGCAGTCAGTCTGGATTAAGCCAGCGAGGAGTGAACATTGTTTTGACTAGCGATTAGCTCGGCCGTGCTTGTGAATAATCTTTTACTTACGTGTATTTTCAAACACTGGTAATTGTGTTTGATTGCTGTTGAAGGTGTGAAGACCTTCGGAGATTTATTTTGAATATCGCTGCTGAATCCTGTATTTGAAGGATTGGATTTTTGATAATCAATTCGCATCGCTCTTAAAGAACTGTTTATTTTTTTTGTGACTGTTTTGCATAAAATCCTCGAATCCGGATCTACGTAACAATATATTAGCAATTTCACGCGAGCCGCATAATGAGGATAAAGATGGAGAAAGGGGTTAAAATGTGGAAAATTGATCAAAAATATTTTATAACTCTTGGTTTACTTTATACGATTAATATTTTTAATTTTTGTCACTAACACTGAATTAGAAGCATTTAAGAAACCCTCCTTCACAATTTTTGCATTAAATGCAGCACTTTCGTGGCACAAATCAAACAAATATTGGTACGTATTTATTTTTCACCACAAAATAGTCAACCTCCCGTCTTGAAACGATCTATTTTCTTCGAATATTTCTCGTTTGCAAGATATGAAAGATAGTTAAAAATTAGTTCCACCCAAAAAACTGTCACTACTCCACTGCTGTCTGTTATCACTAACCGTAACCGTTCCAAATAAAAAAAATATCAATTCGCACTCGTACGACATCGGCAGCCAAAAGCAAAATTGATATACGTAATTGATTTCTTGACACCAAATTTTTAACATATTTTTCTTAAATAAGTGAATTTTTCAGAGCAATGGGCACTGACGGGGGGGGGCGCAGGTTGCGTATCGGTGTTCTGGGATGATTATGTGATGAGAAAATTTCAGCCGCTCCTACGAAGCTCTTTCCTACCTGTATAAGAGCGATGCGGGGAAGTAACATTGACAGGGATTTTGCGTTTCCTTTGTTTCATGCGAATTAGGTGGGTTTAACGGTAAGTAACGCTATTTTAAGTCAGAGAGAGAGAGAGAGAAACCCATTAGTATCGGTAGACCTTTCTGAAATTTTTGTCATTAATAAGTTAGTTGTCAATTCAAACTATTCTATTATATTCAACGCGACAATCAGTGATCCTCAATTACACCTTTTAAATGCTGCACTTGGAAGCGTTAGTATAGTGGTCAAGGCATCGGATCGTGGCTGGCGTGTCATGAGTTCGAGCCCAGTACCACCGAAGACCCACCGTGTAGGGGAGCTATGCACGTGAAATCTGTCGAGAACTCAAACGTCCTCCCGTTGGTGTGGTAGTTAGGGGAAGGGGTGCCAGCTCAGGTGCCGCCCTCGTCACTTGACCACACCATGGTTCAAAATGACGAGGTCCACCGCCTAAAGCCCTCGAGTAGCTGAACAGTGTGACGTTAATGTTCATTCGTTCGACACGAATGAAGCGACTATGGTAGCCAAGTCGTTATGGTCACGAACTCGTGAACGGTGGTCATGAGTTCAATCCCTAGTGCAAGTGAAGACCCGTCGTGTAGAGAGGCTGATGCGTGCTAAATCAGCCGCGTGTCTCGAAGTCCTTACTTTGATGGGGTGTGAAAGTTAGGACTGGTGTCGTCCTTGCCGCTTAACCGTGGCTCAAAATTAAAAGTTTCGTCGCCAATAGCCTTCGTGTAGTTTTAGGGTGTGACGTTAATAGGGTGCGTAATCTTGAATTACTTGTATTATGTAATTTTACTGCGTATTGCTGTCAAAAATGTCCCGGGTTTTAGCCCAGTACCACTGAAGACCCGCCATGTAGAGGAGCGATGCATGTTAAATCTGTCGAGAGCTCAAACATCCTCCCGTTGGCGTGTGTGGTTGTTAGGAGAGGGGGTGCCAGCTCAGGTGCCCTCCTCGTCACTTGACCATGGTTCAAAATGACGAGGTTCGTCGCTAAAAGTTCTCGTGTAACTTAAAAGTGCGACGTTAATATTCACTCACTCAAATCGAGGCCCACGATATTCATCATGGCAAGGGGAGACTCATGGCATGTCCATGAGTCTCTCCATTATATGTTGCCATTTATATGGTTGAAGACGTTCTTTACTTGATTTGGAAAACATGTGAAATGGGTCCATTACAACCATAAGAGCCCAGGCCCGGAAAGAAACAAGTTCGCGGTTCTAAAAACCGCACTCTCATCGCCTTCTCCTGTAAGTGCTTTATCCGATTTTTTCCAATAAACTTTGTTCCGGACCCGAAATAATTTCTGGCTATTTTTTTCAGTAAGGCGGCAAGAACTTATGTTTCCTCGCTACTTTTCTCGTGTCAAGATTCTATTTTTTTCTTTTTACTCTCCCCGAAATATAATTTGTCTACCTCGACCTTTACGTTTTATTATCCATTTCGGCACCGATACGTGATCCGCGTGTTGACTGGATTCGAGAAAATTTCTTCCACCACCCCGCCAGGGCTGTCCAAGAAAATCACGCGACGGGAAAAAGGACCCGTAAATACCTCAGGGGGAAGAAAAAAAAAGGCAAAAGTTTTCAGTCCAGGTCACGTATTTTTCGCCATTTCCCCCGGACAATTTTATTGCATTTTTATCAAATTTTACGTCCAATTATCTTTAAAACCCCTCGTGCATTTGGCACTCAGAGTAACTGTGACCGTCGATTCGCCTTCGTTATTTACAACCTCTCAGATGTATTTTGTTAATTGAACATGTTTCTTACAGAGGTCTAGCGTGTGGTTGGGTTAAAATTAAATTTCTCTTAAGGAAAGGAATGGAAAAATTTTTAAGACTAGATTTTTGTACGTTTTATCATTGTTATTACTTAAGGAATCTTCGCTCACTCCTAGGGCTTAGAGAGAAACACACGAGGTGGCGCCCCTTTATGGATCAACGGGTCATTTCTTTTTAAAGAAATGTTTAATGAGGTATAAACGTACCGTCAAATAATTTTGACTTGTGTATATGGGAAAAATAATAAAACTCGAAACTCTTTATTCACTACGAAAAAATACATTTTGCAGTGTATAGTAGTAAACGTTTTAGTTATACGTGTAATTCAAATTATACGGTAACATTTGTGTGACTTTTGATGTTGCAGATTATATGGTAAATAACTTATAATAGGAATGTAAGATGTTACTTTTAATATAATGCATAGAGTCATCCGTAAAACGGTTTCGAAGCGAGGCTTTTAGTTATTTTCATGTTTGAAAACTCGCAGGCATAGGCATTAGATGAAAATGCAGTTATACTAGCATGAGTCTCAACTTCTTCAAACAGTTAAGTGTATCTGGAATCGAATTCCCTGTTTCCAAATTTTCATTACTAGCACTTTTACTTATATCAATTTCAACTTTTTCCTTGCTTCAATACACATTTTTGAATCTATATTGAACTATACTAAAAATCAATCAGTTATATATCAAATTCTTCAATTTCCAACCAGTAGAACTCGAACAGGTTTAGCTTATTACAGTGGCGCACACAAGGGGGTCAAGACCCCCCCACACAAAGCCCTTGATTTTTTTCCCGATTGATTATAATTCTAAGTATATAGTACGAACAATTTAATTATTTGTTATTAATGATTAGTTTTATTAATTAAATCTAATTATTCATTCAAAAATTAGTTTTTTACTGTAATTTGTTCCCGAAAATCGACAAAATCAAAAGGAGCATGATACAAGAATGGTGAACTTTCAACCCCGGACACCCCCCAACCCCCCTTGAAAAATTCCTGTGTGCGCTACTGGTTTATTAAATAAAGTCACATCAGGGTACATAACAAACTTGAGCGTTTCCGATAATTATTTGAATCGAGAACATCTCGCTGAAAATTCCTTGATTGAGAAGAATGAATTATATATACGGAAATAAATTCTCCTATAACTTTTTCTTCTTCTGGTTTCTCATGTATATCTAAATCTTTGATATTTTGTTCAAGTTTGGGAAATACTTGTAGTTTCCTGTAATAATATCGTTTAAGAAAACATGCAGCTTAGCGTCAAAATTACGAATGAGATCCCTCATGAAGATTACTCCATAGTGAACATTATTTTGCACTAAAATCCAAACTATTTTGATAGGTGGCGCGCCCAAAATACTGTGTCGCGTGCCATTGATGGCACGCGTGCCGCTAGTTCGCTATCCCTGGAGTAGAGTTATATTTAGGTATCACTATAAAGCTGCCAGAGGGCTAATGGCCCAAAGGAGCCGAGCTCAGGGCTTAGAGCTACAAACGGATCCATCGGAAAACACAATCACTCCACCTACAGTTTTTATTGAATAAAATCAAAGCATGAAATTTTGGCAGCAATACGCAGTAAAATTACATACTGCAAATAAAAGATAATTCACAATAAGCATATGTAATTACATAATGCAAATATACAAAGCAAAAATAATGAGCATAAAAGGGCTATTGGTGGAATGCCCAAGGGAACCGAGCTCACCCAAAAGAGGTTTAGAGCTACAAAACGATCCTCCGAGAAACTACCACGATAGGGATCGCGTCATTTTAAACCATGGTCAAAAAATGAGGACGACTCCTGAGCTGGCACCTCCCTCTCCAAACTTCCTCAATACGTCGACGAAAGGATTTTGAGCCATGACAGAAAAAAACGAGCAACAACCCCACTTGATGGCGGGTCTTTAGTGCCACCGGAATGGAACCCATTCCTCGACTGAAACAATGCCGGTGACCAGTTCGCTACCATAACAGCCTCAAAGCAGTTGAGCCTCGGTCAAGTAACGAGGACGACACTTCAGCTGGTACCGAATCTTTGAACTACAGCTCCTCGTCAGTCCCCATACGGTTTAGTGGTTAGCGACGCTGACCGCTGTGCCGTAGGGCCTGGGTTCGAATCCCAGAGAAAGCATGAATGTTTGTAAATGTATAGTGTCTTTGCGGCGTGAGGGTACTCAAAATACGTCGAGCCGCAAGTCCTCTCGTGAGGTTGGTGGAAGGGGAAGAGAGGTGGGAGGTCTCTGACCACCTCCAGGGTATTTTCTCTTTCAAAATTGGAACAAAACGTACTGTCACCTGTCAAAAAACCAAGACAAGCAAAACGTACTGTCCCCTGTATGGTGCTTGTAGCGGTTCCTATATAAGCCAGTAACAGCCTCCGGACAGAGATGATCACTTTTGTCTAGTGGTCATGTTACTGGGATTCGAATACATAGATCATGGGATCTAACACCAACATTGTTGACCCTGACGTGTTAAGCAGCTACGAACACTAGAGACGCGGGTTCTGCCTTCGGATTCACCTCCACATTGGTGATCTTGGCTGAATTAAGAAAAACGCTACCTTCTGATCACTCGTGATGCCATCTACCCGCAACAAGAACAATCAAAGTCGTCAGACCCACTTGGCGCATCAACCAAAGTCGTCAGACTCACTTGACGCAACAACTCACACGCTCGCCGTAACAAATATCTCGTTCATTCGCCTATCCACCGACTCACTGGTGGGAGAGTAGAGTAGCGAATGAGTGAATATTAACGTCGCACTGTTCAGCTGAACGAGGGCTTTTGGCGACAGACCACGTAATTTTGAACCATGGTCAAGTGATGTGGATGACACCTGAGCTTGCACCCCTTCTCATAACTACTACGCCACACCAACGGGAGGACGTTTCAGCTCTCGACAGATTTAAAGTGCATCGCGACCCTACACGGCGGGTCTATAGTGGTGCTCGGCTCGATCTCGTGAAAAGCCAGCCACGTTCTGATACCTAGACCACTCGGTTACTGCGGCCTCGGGAGTAGTGTAGTGGCTCCTATATTAGCCAGTAACGGCCTCCGGACAGAGGTGATCACTTTTGTCTAGTGGTCATGTTATTTGGCTTCGGATACATAGGATCACAGGATCTAACCCCGACATGTGCAAAGCTACGGATAATGTCAGGTGTACATCTAGTCCTTTGTCGAGGTGAATTTTGTGGGCCTCGATCTGACATCGTCAGACAGGTGGCATTAGTAATAACAACACAACTCCACGCCAAAGGGAGGACTTCAAGCCTCGACGTGCATCAACCCTTCCCCTCTTCAAAGGCACAAGGACTCGGACCCTCGACAAGCGGACCGTGAGTTTGTCACCATAACCACTAGGCTGCCGCGGCCCAGATCTAATGAGCAATAACGACGAATACAATATTTTTAAAAAGGATGTTAAATTAAAAATCAAGAAATAAATTAAACAATTCTAAGAGCAAAGAAACCTAAACGGGTTGAAGGTCTAACATGTATTCCTTCTAAAGCTCAATTTTCGTCCAGCCGAGGTACATTTCACAAGCCACTAAAATAAATTTCTTTTGGTTGTGTTAACAGCATTCGAAAAAAAAAAAAGAAAGACTTCAAGCATCCTTTTTGCGTCAACACTCATTTTCCAGCGGGTCTTACAAAAAAAGAATGAAAAGCATCAAAAGATAACTTTCGATTCCGTCATTATCAAAATTCCAAGTTGACCTTGAGCATGTTTATCATTCCATGCACACACCAACTGTTAACGATAAACATGTTCGCATCCACAAATCGAAAACGTGCGCTATGTTTTGTTGGACAGATTTTAACCTCTCGTGATAACACGAGCGGATCTGGAGAAATGTTTTTCTCAGAGACAAAGAAATCGAGACTGAAAATACGATAAATTCCTCCCAGTTGAGCGTCTTTATAAAAATGATAAACCCCATTCCCCCCAATGTGGGAATAACAGATTCGAACACAATTGTTTCTATTTTTCTTGGAAAAACTCTTGTTAAATATAACACATTTAAACTTATATCACAAATGAGTTAATTTTAAGAGGAGTTGGGGGGAAACCTCTCTCTCTATATATACAGTCACTCAAAAAAGTATTGGGACACACTATATATATATATATATACACCAGTTCATAGATTTTTATCCTAATATTTTACTTAAACATACAAATGAAACAAAAAAAAAAAGAAGTTAATGCTATTTTGTTAAATACAAATAATAATAATTTGAACAAAACTCATACATTAATGCAATTATGGTTAAAATTGAAAATAAAAGAAATTGGGTAAAGAAAATGTGCTAAAAAAAATATTGGGTCACTTCCCAATAAATTAAGAAAAACAATTCTAACTTAGAAATTAATATCTTGTAGGGTCACCCTTACATTTTATGGCCTCTTGAAGTCTATTTCGCTTGGATTGAACCAATTTTTTTGCAAAACGATTTATCAATTTTGATCCACTCTTCGACCAAATATTTTCCTAAATCCTGCTTGTTAGAAATTTGGGGCTCATATAGTTTTCACTACAAATAATCCCACACATGTTCAATGGGGTTAAGGTCTGGACTTTGTGCAGGAGTCTTAATAACACTAGGACAGTGGTAGAGGACCCATAACATGTAAATATTTGCAGTATGTTTCGAGTTATTATCTTGGTACAATTTAAAATGTCCTGAGATTTCTATCTTGCTCGCACTTTGCTTTTAATTTCACTTGAGAATGTCAAGATATAGACATATTTATTCATTATACCATCAATAAAATATAAGTTCCCGAAACCAGAGCTTGCCAAGCAACTCCAGACAATTTGGTTACCCCTTCCATATTTGACAGTAAGCCGTAAATTTTTGACATGCATTGCTGTATTTGATTTCCACCAAACTTTTTGCTTGCAATCCGATTCGAAAATGTTATATTTGCTTTCCTCAACAAAAATTACATTTTTCCAATATTCTGTTGGCTGCCTTACATACATTTTAGCAAATGCTAACCTAGCTTGTCTATTTCCTTGGATGATATAGGGCTTTTTTGAGATACTCTTGCCGTGATACTTTGTTTTCTTAAGAGATTTCTGACAGTTTCAGGATTTACTAAATTTTTCGAATCTACTTTTACATTGCAAAGTCATTTTTACTGCACTAGTTCTTGGATTAATGTGTACTTGTTTCACAATCCGCTTCTCTTCACGCTCATTAAATATCTTTGGACGCCCTGATTTTTGCTGGTTTTCAACACTTTTTGTTTTCTTGAACCTGTCAATGATGTTAAAAACTTACTCAATTTTTCAAGATTTTTTCTACACAGAGAAGTGACTTCTCCTCTTTCCAATGACTTATTACGCGCACCAAACGATCCATCTTTGTTTCTCGCCATTTTTTCTATAAATAATCTTATCTGTTGAAACGTTTATGTTTAAACTTCTATTCTAAAAAAGTGGTGTGAAATTAAATTCTATGGATGTCTGTATATTTGTTAAATTTCTCATTTCAAAAGTGTCCCAATACTTTTTTTGACTCCAGTGTGCCTTTGAATTACAGTGGTACAAACAATTGAGGATACACCTTACTTTTACTTGATAAATCCAAGTTTCAATCGAAATAACACATTAACTAGAAGTGCAAACGTGTTTTTATTTTCACACGTAACAAATGGATTAATTTACAGTAAAAATAACGAAAATCAACAAAAAATATCTAAAATTAAAAATTTCACAAGTATTTGAAATAAACTTAGGCAAATCTTTACCTCAAAAAATTGAGGATTCACCAATGAAATGTTTGTTTAACTACCACTAGACTAAGTTTGGCCAATTTTATCTTAAACTTTTTCGACTGCTACCTTTGTCTTTTGAAGTTGGTTATGTGAATTTAAAGTCGCAATTTTAAATGGAAAATGGGTCCTCGGAGAGAAACCAGTATTCATGTAAGAAAATTTATACACACTAAGGTTATTTAAGAAAGGGAAATCTTATCGTCAAATAGCTAAAATTGTCGGTAGAAGCCACTCGTGTGTCCAGAAAATCATTGGAAGATTTAAAAGCGATGGATTAATTGAAAATAAAAGTGGAAGAGGAAGGAAAAGTATTCTAAGTGATGTAGCCAAAAGGAAAGTTTTGAAAGATATCAAGATTGATCCTAAACTAAGTGCAGTCAAACTAGCTGCAGAAACTTCTCGAATAATGGGCAGAAGTGTAAGTGCTGAAACTGTGAGAAATGTGATTAGACATGCTGGATATAGCAGTCGAGTAACTAGAAAGAAACCTTTCATAAGCTTAAAAAATCAGAAAAAGCGTTTCGAGTTTGCAAAAACTCATCAATTGAAGACAGATAACTTTTGGAAGAAAGTTATGAATAGTGACGAAAGTAAATTCAACATTTTTGGAAGTGATGGCCGTCGCACCGTTTGGAGAAAGCCGAACACCGCTTTGGATCCAAAAAATTTACGTCCTACAGTTAAACATGGTGGTGGCTCCGTCATGGTTTGGGGTTGTATGGCTTCAAATGGGGTAGATGGCATAATGGATTACAGATGACATAATGGATCATAAGCTTTATATAGATATACTCAACAACAATCTTAAAGAAAGTGCAAAAAAATGGGTTTAGATGGAAATTTTATTCTCCAGCAAGACAACCACCCCAAAAATACGGCACGTAATGACAAAATGTGGTGTCTTTTTCATTATAAACAGCAATTGCACACACCAACACAGTCCCCTGACATCAATGTCATAGAACATTTGTGGGCCACACTCGAAACAGCGGTCCAAAAACACCAAATTAGGAACAAAGCCCATTTAAAGCAAGTGTTACAAGAAGAATGGGATAAAATATCTCCAGATACCACCAAAAAATTGGTCGAATCGGTACCAAGACGTTTGGAGGACATTATAAAAGCCGAAGGACATGCAACCAAATATTGACACTGTCTTTGTATGTGATATGTCACACAAATTTCTCTCTCTCTCTCATTGGTGTATCCTCAATTTTTTGAGGTAAAGATCTGCCTATGTTTATTTCAAATACTTGTGAAATTTTTAATTTTAGATATTTTTTTGTTGATTTTCGTTATTTTTATTGTAAATTAACTCTTTTGTTACGTGTGAAAATAAAAACACGTTTGCACTTCTAGTTAATGTGTTATTTCGATTGAAAGTTGGATTTATCAAGTAAAAGTAAGGTGTATCCTCAATTGTTTGTACCACTGTATATTTGGTAAACTAGATCAAATTATAATTTTATAATACTAATAAAATTTTCCTTATATACTGTACACCAAATGTTGAAACATTTCTTAGTTCATTTTGTTTTTGTTTTAACGTGATAAATATTTTTATAAAGGGCTTTATAGTTATATGCATGTCAAGTGTCCCAATACTTGTTTGAGTGACTGCATACTGACAATGTTAAATTGGCTGTTTTAGATGGACCTTTTCTCAAAATCTGTTACATGTACATGCTTGAAACTCTTCGTACAATTAAAATACACCTTTCTCATTATACTGAAATGAGCTTTTAGCTAATTTTGAATTTTTTAATAATTTATGAAATATTTTATCAAACTTTGGGAAATTTGACCCATTTTTCACATAAAAAATTTATAAAAAAGTAAATTTTTGAGTTGTTTACAAAAAGCTCATTTCAGTATATAATAGCCATCATTATAAATGTATCCTAAAACATTTACATAACTGTGAACAGTAGTTTCTCAGAAAAGGCACATCGAACGTCAAATTTTACAAATTTTGAGATAAGAAAGAAAACGAAGAAAGAAAAAAAAATAAAAGACTGAATTTACAATATAAGATACATGTTTTGGTTTATATCAGACGTTCAACTTTTAAGCAAAAACGAAGTACTTTTCGCCATTCAAATGGGCGTGGCCCAGTTTCAATGATCATTTAAAAATAGGTTTTACAGGCATCTAATTACCCTGGAGGTTAAAAAAAGTAAGGTATTTTTTGAAAGGTCTATACAATTTGAAAATGTAAAAATCTCAAATTGTCAAAAAAAAAATAAGATTTTAGCTTTCTAACGCCCATTTAAACAATATTTTCTCAAAAATGTATTATTTTTTTTTAAAAAAAAGCAATGTATGCAGAGTAGCATATACGTATTTCTATTCTGAGGGATTAATTTTATTGTACCTCTCCGCATCTCAATGAAAGTTAATTTAAAATAATGCATTTCAAAACTATAGTTATGGAAATTGAAAAACAAACGAACTCTGGAATTGTAAGAAATTGATTAGCTAACTTTTCTTAACAGCACCCGAATTGGCCATGGTTTTGTTCTGTAGAAGTTCTAGCCTTGAATGTCTGTTCAAGTTTAGAATGCTCCGTATTAAAAAATTTTGTAAAGACTGATTCACACACGCATTTATTTATTTACTGTGCAACACGTAGCAAGACAGCAGAGACCAGGGGTACTCAAGTTTTTTAGTGCTGGGCCGCATACATATGTCAGCAATTTCACGCGAGCTGCATCACCAGGAGAAAGGGAGGGAAAGGGGTCAAAATGTGGAAAAGGGGTCAAAATATTTTATATAATCCCTGTTTTGCTTTTTTAATTACTATTTTTTTATTTTTGTCACTAACACTGAATTAGAAGCATTTAAGAAACACTCCTTCACAATTTCCGCATCACAGTAAACGGTTTCATATGATTACCATTAATATAACAAACTTCATAGGATGTCTTTGTTACCACTGACAAACTTTTGGTGATGGACCTCATCATTTTGAACAATGGTCAAGTGACGAGGACGACACCTGAGCTGGCATCCCCTTCTCCTAACTATTGCACCAACAGGAGGACGTCTGAGCTCTCACAGATTTAATGTGCATCGCTTCCCTGCACGGTGGGTCTTTAGGGGTATTGGGCTCGAACTCATGCTATGCCTGCCATGACCCGATACCTTCAACACCGCGGCCCCCCACTAGACCTCGAAATCGCGACATAGTTAACGCTACTTACGAATTAGCGACCGTGGTAGCTCTGCTTTAAAAAGACTTAATATTAATAACATTTTGGTTTATATTGTTATGAATTTTGTGTAATGAGTGCTAAAAATAGTGTAAATAACTTATATCCGGAAGTGTAGAGTACGGGTTAATATTATTTTATTTTATGATAAAGATTAAAATATATTCGCATGCAACGCTCTTTTTTACATTATAAAGGCGATTCAAAGGAAACTTGGTGAAATGTTGGCGTTAGAGCCAAGTTGGCATCATTTTTGGTGATCATGTTGGCGATTTGGTGACTGTATGAATGATTCCGGAAGTTTCTGGAGAAATCTACAAATGTGATCTATGACGAAAACGGATTTTTCGAGAAAAATCCATGCAGACTATAAAAAGGAGCCACTCGATGAAGTTGAATTAGTTTTGTTTTGACCGTTGAAGCGTCGACCAGCGATTAGTTATTTCTTCGGCTGGGGAATAGGACGAGCGAGTGCTTGTGAATAATCTTTAAGATATTTGTATTTTAAACACTGATATTTGTGTCTGAGCGCTATGCAAGGCGTGAAGATGTTCTAGAATCTAGGATTTATTAAGCGAATTCTAGTTCTGTATCCAGTATTTCACACAAAGCCTGTTTTTCTACAATAAATTTCAATCGCTCCTGAAGAACTGTCTTGCTCTTTGAGATTAATAGCATAAAATCCTCGAATCTCTCTCTCCCGATCTGCGATGGCCGCGGTAGCCGAGTGGTATAGGTATCGGAAGGTGGCTTGCCTGGTCACGAGTTCGAGCCCAGTACCCCTAAAGACCCGCCGTGTAGGGCAGCGATGCACGTTAAATCTGTGTAGAGCAGAAACGTCCTCCCGTTGGTGTGGTGTGGTAGTTAGGAGAGGGGGTGCCAGCTCAGGTGTCGTCCACGTCACTTGACCATGGTTCAAAATGACGTGGTCCGTCACCAAAAGCCCTCGTGTAGCTGAACAGTGCGATGTTAATATTCAATCAATCAATCAACTCCCGATCTACGTAATACAGGGTGTTTATAAATGAATATCGGAGTTTTAACGCTTTCTAGTAGTATATTTAACATTAGTATAACTCATGCAACGAATGAAAGACCAACTGAAGCAGCTTTGTTTTCTGGCATGTGTGCGCATGCGCGTGAATTGCGAAAATGGCGACTAGTGAGCAGAAAGCGTTTCCTGTTCACCTGTTTGCAAAGACAGAATATTTGAAAAATAAGCCAACCCAAATCTATTCAACATCCCAAATGATTGGAGGTAAAGTTTCCCTGAGGGAAACAGGAACTCCCACGAACACTCAATATTCAACAAGGTAGAATCTGCTATTACTGTACAACGACCGTTCCGGTGGACACCTCAGTGGTGCATGCATTTGAAGCTCAGAAAATCCTCAAGAGGTTCTAGGATCGCAACGAGATTCAATGTTTTTTGTGCCATATCTCGGCGGAAAGTGTATGGGCCTTTCGTTTTCGAAAAACCAACTCTAACTGCCTCTGCCTATCTTGATGCTATACAACTATGGTTATTTCCTCAATTGAAAGAGAGTGAACCAGATAACTTCATTTGACAGCAAGATAGTGTACCGCATCACTGGCATCTCTCAGCACGCGATTGGTTGGACATCACTGTACTTGACCAATGGATTGGCCGCAAAGGGCCTCACGATAAAACTTGTTTCGCATGGCCTCCACGTTCACCCGATCTGACGCCATGTAATTTTTATCTGTGGGGGCTCATTAAGGATTGTGTGTACGCACCTCTACTTCCAGCTGACCTTTCAAACTTAAGACACAGGATTGAAGTAGCTGTTGCTAGAATTACCCCAGACACACTGAACGAAGTTGGGGATGAACTCGCCTATCGACTTGATGTGTGCCGTGTGACGAATGGGGCTCCCATTGAACATATGTAAGCTTGTAGGTAAAACTGTTTCAGTTACTCTTTCATTTGATGTATGAATTGTACCTGTAAGTTATATGCAATAAACACTATAAAGTATTAAAACTCCGATATATATATATATTCATTTAGAAACACCTTGTATGTTTTTTTTCTAAAATATATGTATTCTCTCAGAAATATCATATCGACAAAAATAAAACTTTTAAAGTAAATAATCTTTAATTTCACTTAAAGAGAAAAATGAAAGCACCAGTTTTAAAATACCTAACTCTACCTACTCAAAGACCAATATATGAATTTTCCACTCGCTACTAAAATTAGAGTCCTATCAGCGGCCTTTTTGTTTTCGTAGTCAGTCAAGTGTATTATTTCATGAATACATCGGCGAAGTAATTTCCGCGTATTTTCCCGAAATAATACGAGAACGGTTTTCAAAAACAAATTTGTTTTTGATATTCGGATCTAAGCCTTTTCCTAAATTTAGGATGTTTTCCCGTTTAGCGGAAAAGAGGAAATGTTATCCAGACTTCACTGTAAACCAGTGTTTCTTAAACTGTGGGGTGTGCTTCCCTAGGGCTTGCGTGACAACTGTACGAGGGGGGCGCGAACACATTGAAAAGTCGAATACAGAAGATTATTTGAAAAAAATTAATCTACTGAAAGTAAACAAACAAAATACATTCTGACATAATAAAAAATAAAATACACATTTACACTGATATATTACACTTATAAATGTATCGGTGCTACACAATGTATTTTATAATTAATTTAACAATACTAAGTTAAGAATGTTTAATAATTACCGGTAACCCCCTGGGGTTGTCATTTATAAAATTATATGCAAAAAGTATGTATAAAACACTTATCTTTTGATAATTTGTACGGTTTATAATAAACCCTTTAATTGCCACAAATAAAAGCTACACTATTAGCGTCCCGATACCAAGTGTGGTTTCCACACGTTTTCGCGCGGATAACGAAGCAAAAAAATCTGAAATAACTAAATCCTTCGTAAACATTGTCAGGGTGTCCCCTTTTATTGCATTCCAAAACCTTCGGAACAATTTTATGGATAGCAGTGCACAGAAAAGATCGTACTTCGGAAAGACGTATATATACGTCAGGGGAAATTAATACTTTGGCTGAGCAAGACGTTTATATACGCCAGTGGCACTTAAGAGGTTAAAGTCGTATCGTATTTTTAGCATCAAAGTTTAGTATTATTGAATTCAATACATTGTTTTTGTGTGAGGGGGGGGGGTGCGATGAAAAGTACGATTGAATAGTGGGTCGCGAATATTGAAACTTTGAGAAGCATTGCTGTAAAACATTGACTGTATTCCACGAA
Source organism: Trichonephila clavipes (assembly GCA_019973935.1). NCBI lineage: Eukaryota > Metazoa > Arthropoda > Arachnida > Araneae > Nephilidae > Trichonephila > Trichonephila clavipes. The sequence continues at coordinate 325,575 of BMAU01017805.1, read as the reverse complement.
GTGTTTGATGAGCAATTAAATTTTGTTATTCTTTGGGAAATTTAAGGCCTTTCAAAGATCGAATTCACCAGAAATAAGGATGGTTTTCTTCTCCAACGAATCCAAAAGAAGACACCTTTCGAGATCCCGTGACAAAACGTTTCATTTTAATAGGATCAGCTTTTCTAGTCAGCTTTATCCTTAAAAATTAATATAATCGGCAATAATTTACTATTTACACTCAAGTTAAAAGTATAAATGATTAGATCAGTATTCAGTTTATTTCGTCTTTGCGTAATTCTGCTTTCTATTGAGTGCATCCCAAGCATGTTCAATGGGATTTTTCGATGAATACTCGAGCCCATTAGTCGGCAATCTATGACACGAGTGCCACACGTGGCACAATTCTTATTGGTATGCTCTACAAACTTCTCAATAAACTTCTAAATTTTTCAGATAAGTTTGTAATGAATCTTATTTTACAAACATCTCCAGAATTATGGACATTTACAGAATTATGAAAAAATCTGAAATGCAAATCTAAAGATAAATTTGCTGCTATTTTGTAAATTATTAAATATTGCTGGAGTTATTTGAATAGAGGAGTTTGAATAGAGAAAATTACATGTTTGCTTTCCGCGTTTAGTTCTACATATCTAAGTAAAAAATCTTTACTTATATAAAAAAATTCGAGTTGGCAAAGAAAAATTGTTTAACAACTGGTTGCTCAGAATCAGAACTGATTTGTTAAATTGAGAGTCACAAATTATACCCCTGGTTTTGCGATATGAAAGCAGAGCGGTGCAAACATTAGGATCGCATTAAAATTTTTATTTAACTTTAAGGAAGGGAAATACTTATATTTTAACTATGTTGTCTATTTCTTATTTTAATAAATATGTTTAAAAATACATAATATACGTACAATTTAATTTTTTTTTACTGTTGTTGAAGTAATAGTTATGTTTTGTTGTTTATTTTTATGCTGAGAAATATCTTTAAATGATGCAAAATTAATATGTAGTATAAAACTGTAAATCTAAATTTGTGACGGATCTATACGTGTTCCTTCAATTAATCTTCTTGGGAAATTTTTGGGCTATTAATTCGAGTTATTCACAACCAACCCTTCAGAAGGAGAGAATCGTGATATTTAAATTAACTTACTATAAATAGGCGAAGTTTTCTAGCTTAAAGAGAGTAGGAGTGGACATTTACTCGAGTTCGATGAGATTGCTACTAAAAGTATAATTTTAGAATTATTGTGATTTTAGACTTATTAGGAGGAAACTTTAAAGTGACGATTGTTCTCTAAGATTGAATTGATATTAGATTAAATTGGATAATAGGTTGGATCCTTTCTTAAGGTAAGGATTAAGTTTGATAGTCGCCTAATCGTTCGTGTTTTACCGTCGTTGTTTCATTTTCGTGGAACATCGAGGCATTCTCTTACTATTATTAGCTGAAATTGTGCCTGTTCTTTGTGTGATAAATAAATAGATTAACTGGATCATGTCGAGTGTTTCTTTCCTACCTCCTACACATCTAGGTGCCTGGGAGAAAGGCGCAAGCCACTCACAAATCATTGATTTTTATTATCTAACTCTGCAAGCATTATCGCGGGAATCGAATTGCTTCAAAAATGACCTGCTGTGTGGCGCGCTGAATCATATTTCTAGATTAGTTTGACACACCATCAGTGGCGTAACGAAGAACATTTGGGCCCCAGCAAAGTCAGGTTTTGGGCCCCCACGTTGAATTTTACAAAGGGTAGGCACTTGCGTCAGTCTGGCTTTGGGCCCCTTAGAACCCTGGGCCCCCCGCGATGCGGGGGTTACGGGGGTGTACGTTACGCCACTGCACACCATAGCTAAAAGGTTGCTGGATTCTGCGCTATCCATTCCATCTATTTAGTACAATTGCTCTGAGTTATTGTTATTTCTGATGCCACTTGACTGACTGTCAGATCGAGGCCCACGGTATAACACACTGGGGAAATCAGAGGCCTCTAAACATTCTTCCTCTTCTACCAACCTCTCGAGAAGGCTTGCGGCTCACCGAATATTTAGTATGCTCCCATGCTGCACAGGTACTACACACTTACAAACATCCATGTTTTCTCCGGGATTCGAACCCAGACCCTACGGCACGGAGTCAGCGTCACTAACCAGTATACTGAATATGCGGCTCAACCGCTCTCTAGTGAGTGAGTGTCAAAAGCAACAAGAGGGCTATTAGTAAGGTGACCAATCGCCCTCTCTTAGGGAGGACAGTCCTCCTTTTATAGGTTCTGTCCTTCCTCGAAAAGTGTCCTCCTACTTGTCCTTCTTTTCAATATTTTAAAACTGATCTGTTAATCTCTGTATTTAGAAATGAACCAAACATGTTTTCAAAATGTCGAAGACTAGTCTGAAACAAATATCACAGGAAATAACAGTTTTCAATGATATTTTTTGACTTGGTTTCAAGTAAAGTGGGCAGATATAGAAAATTGTATGGAATTTTTATCGAAAGAAATTACTTAAACCATTTCAAATATGTACACATTCCATATGAAAATGTAATTATTCTTGTTGAATTTACGTTGTGCTGCCCTGGAACTAATGCAGCAGTTGAAAGAGTTTTTTTTTTTTTCAGTTGGAGATGATTTTTGCGAAGCAACTAGTGAGAAATCAAAATTGAATGTTAATATTTTAGCTACAGTGCTTACCGTAAAAAATTCAGTGTGAAGGATATTTTTTGCCGAACTTTCCGATATATTATATAAGAAAATGATACGTTGACAAAAAAAATTATTCAGTGGGAAAAATACTACTTTAAGATAATAACTAAAAAGAATGTAAGTGTAATTAGCGTATTTTTGATTGAATTAATAAAACGTTTCATATATTCAAGTTGTAATCTTTTCGTCCTCCTTTTCATTGTAAAAAAATGGTCCCCTTACTATTAGTGACGTACTTCGTAATTTATAGCAATGGTCAAGAGAAGAGGACGACATATGAACTAAAACTCCACTCCCAGCAGACACACAACGACAAGGGGAGAACTTTCAGCCAGGACAGATTTAACGTGCATCAGGACTCGAACTCATGATACGCAGTTCCCGAGGGCGCGGTCATGACCGTTCGGTTACAATGGCAACGGTCTCATTGACGTCTGGGACTGAGACTGCGATGATGCGAAACTGTACTAGGAATTTAATTTTTCAGAGAGCACCCAAGCCAAACAGACACTCTAGGGATCTTTAACATGCCATATAATCATAAAGCATGGATGGTGTCCATTTATTGTAACATGAAAATCCACCGACTGAGGCCAGTGTCGAAACCGCAACCTTGGGCGTACAAGGCCAGCGCCAAACCAACTCAGCCGGCTGAATCAAATTAAATCTATCAGGACTGAGTAATAACTAATTAATAAAATGGCACAACTGACAAGAAGACTAAATTTGAAAAAAAAATACCAAATAGAATAATATCTTTACCCAACAGATATGCCCTTTTAAGAAAATTGTAGTTTACTTTTACTTCCTGCTCTGGACGATTTTGTTCCTTTTTTTCACATCGAAATTACCTGAGGCACTTGCTGTTTTTTCCCTTTTCTTTAGTTTCGAAATAATTACGATATTGAAACTGCAACGAAAAATCGTCCAATAAAAATTGTTGTTAATTACCAGAAACCATCTTTACATTCTTTGCATTAATTGTTTTTTTTAACGATCAGTAATGGTTATTTGGAACGCCTGTGTGAAAGTTCACTCGTCTAGTTTTTTGCTTCATTTTGTTTGTTTGTTAAATTCTAGAATTTTTTTTACATCACGCTGTCTTTAATAATTACACAGGAATAAAAGTAAACAGAAACATGCAAAATATTTAGAGTTAAAAAATTCCACAAATGAAAATATTCACTTTAAGTGGTATTTTAAATTGCAAGATCACTGAACTCAAGCAGTCGTATAATAGATTCATTAACTCTAGAGCAGGGATGGCGAAGCAGTGGCACGCGCGCCATCAATGGCCCGTGACACAATATTTTGGGCACGCCAGCGATCAAAATGGTTTGCACTTTATTTCAAAATAACAAAGTTTACTATGAAGTATTGCGAACAAACGCGAGTGATCGGTCGCGGACGACGGAAACACACTCGTTTGTTATTTTGTCTTGCCTTCTTCCTCCATACGTGCCGCTTCGACGCCAACTTGTTCCTGGGTCGCTTCGTCGCCCAGCTTGTTCGGTGTTTGTCGCTGGCGTTTCGTTCATTCCCCCTCTTTCTGAGGGGTTGTTGATTTTTTTAATTTTTCCTTCATGGTTTTCCTTTTCTCCTCACACTGGGTATAAACGCCTTCGGCGTTGGCACCCGAAAATTCTAATTTACGTACGTACATCTTGCCTTAGTTACATCTTGGACTACAGTTGCTTATGATGCAAAATTTATCTACGCATAGCATAGTGATTTTGTTGACACCACTGTATTTTGAAGTTCATTTGTGTTATATAAACGAATTTTAACTGTTATTTAAGATGGCTAATCCAGCAAAAGAACAGAAAGCACAAGATAATAAGTGTAGCAGAGAATTTGAAACTTGCGAATCTAGAAATACGGCACGATTAGTAAAGGCGACAAAGCGGTATGTTTTTTATGTTCTGGAACAGGAGTATACATAACATCGTCCATAAAATGGCATTTTGAAACAGAGCTCAAATCCTCTTGTTAAAAAAATGAACCACAGCAAAAATAATTATTTGCTTAGAAACCATTTGGCAGATGACTCCATTTGAGCAAGCGCCTTCTGTTAAAAGTAGCATCTTACAACCCTAAAAAGTTATTTGTCATCCAATCTGCAACACTGGAAGTCACACTGTTTCTTTAATTTGAGTTACACATATACATAACTAAAACATTTACAACTATACAGTGCAAAAGGTATTTTTTCGTAGTAAATAATGAGTTTTGAGTTGTTAGTATTTAGTTTTATTATTTTCCCAATTAATCCCAAGTCAAAATTATTTGACGGCACATCTATACGTCCTTAGACACTTCTTTGAAAAAAATGAATTGAAAGTTGAATGCATTATCTTTAAAACCCGTAATATTACGGTGTTGGCGGTTAAAGGGTTGATTTACTGGCAAGAACAAAAAACTGTATTTATCATCACGAAAATAGCCATGATGTATATGAGTATCGATGGATCATCTGAGCGCCTTATTAGGAAGGCCCGCAACATCGCAAGTGACGAGCAGAACCGCTTGGATCCCAGTGGACTTTACAGAATGTTGTTTTTAAAAAGCTTAGATATCAAGCATTGGGAGCTATATAAGCTATATCATCCATTTTCTAAACTTTTTAATGTAACATACATTTAGAAAAAATAAATGTCTCTCTCTCTCTCTTCTTTTATACCTAATACTTTGATAGAGTAATAAAAATAATTGGAATTGTCGAATTCCCTGAACTAAAAAATTCCCTGATTTTACTGATAAGAAATAATTTATTATGGTATCTTTCTTGTTTTTCATAAAATGGATTTATATTTACATTGTAAAAGAAGGGAAAAAATCGATTCTTTAGAAATCGATCTTTTAGACGTCGATTTTTTGTGAATCGATTCATGAGGTTCCGATTCGAATCGATTTAAAAATCGATCTTTCTCTGAAAGAATTGCCATCCCTAATCCACCCTGCTGAAGTGACAGGTCCAACGATTGAACCGAAACCTCACTGTTTTGATTTCGGCTTCAACTGTTCTAAGGCACGAGTCCTAGAGGCGATCTGGTGTAGCTGAAAAACATTAAGTACGTCGACGTGGTGGGGAGTGAGAGGGAGTTTTGTTTGCGTCTTACTATAAAGTAACACGAAGGCTATTGACAACGGACCTCATAATTTTGAGCTAGGGAGGGCCATAAGAGATGCATTTAAACCTCACTCGTTCCATATGAAAAAAACCGTGTGCTCGCAGAGCTATTTACTCAGTGGAGAGAACAAAGGAGGTTGGTAGTTCAAGCCCCTGCCCAATAGATCAACAGATTTTTAAGGGAACACAGTGCGATTCAATGGACAGAAGAAATCGGTAAAAAAATCAAACAATTTTTTTAGCCTAAATTATGCTTTATATATTTTTCTATAATCTCTCAAAACTTGGAAAAGTTCTAAGTTAAAATAATAATAAAAAAAAAATAAGTCAATTCCTACTTAGGTCAACAAAGAAAAATTTTATTTTAGCTACTTTTTAATAAATAGTTATAATTAATATAAATATGTATATACATAGGGAACAGAATCACAGCATTAAGTGGTCATTCACTTTTATTCATTATCATTAAAGTATCGTATTGTCCTCCAAAACAATCGTGTCTATAAAATTTCAGTTCAACTGAATGCCTTAAAATGTGAGGAAAAAAACCCCTTTTCAAATTTTGACACAAGTTGCCAAAAATATTTTTGTAATTCTTTGAATAATTAGTTTTAATCCATTAATTTTTATTAATTATAATTAAATTACTGTATTGTCATCCAAAACAATCCTGTACATAAAATTTCAGCTCAATGGAGCGCTTTAAAATGCATTTTCTAAACGATTGAAAACTCCCCGAAGATAAATATATAGAGAGCGTGAGCTAATGGTAGGAATTGAAGAATGGAGATATGTAATCAATCTAAAATACTACGAGATGTCCCATAGCTGGCAGTGAATGAGTTAACAAATACCTAACGACTACATAATTCTAGTAGCATTTTTATGTTTTTAAATAAATACACATGTTGTGCCTGTGAAGAAAGTTTTTGATGAATGATGCCACATTGGCCATATTTCTATTTAACCTTTGGGACAATCTATTTTAGTTGAGGACTTCGCCTTGTGTCTTAAAATTAATTTCTATAAATAAATTTTTTCACTAACACATGTAGAAAGGGTTTTAATTCCTGTGGCATATGCAAAAATCTGAATGAGTTTTCTTAAAACATTTCAGCTGAACTTGTGACGGGCTCACGCGTCTTTTCTTTAACATGTCCTTTGGGTTCTTTGGGGCTAGAATTAATGGCAACTCTTTTCCAACCAAAGCCAAGTGAAGCGTGAAAGAAAGATGCAAATTAGGAAGCTTTTAAATATCAGAAGTCAGAGTAAGCGTGTTGGCAATTTGAGGAATGTAAACATAATCCGCGGTTCAAGCGTGAAGAATTTTTAGAAAACGTTACGTGGCAACAAATAGAAATTACACGTGATAGAGATCCATTGAGTCAAGGTGCATACCATTGCACTCGATTAATTACAAGGCTTCATCTAGGATTGTTGTGATCGTTACTTAAACTACAGCAAGGTAGGATTGATTATTTAATATTAGGATATGTAGTAGTATTAGAATTGAGTTTAGGCGAGTCACTTATTGATAGTGGTACGGGTTAGGTTAATTCGGTATTATATAAATTGTGTGTTTTGCCACCGTAGAGAGAGATTCACTCACATATATTATTATAATCTAATTTGTTAAAGGCTTAAGTTAAAAATCTTAATAAAGACATATTAAGATTATGTATGCTTCTACTTCCTCCGTTAATCCTACACCTCTATCTCACACTGATACTCAAAGAGATGTTCACCCGATGGGAGGTGGGGGGTGATATCACAAACTATTTTTTCAAATCTGAAATGGGCCAAAAAGAATCTCCATTTCTACGAAAAAAAATTTATTTGTGTTTCGTAAGATCTTTTAGAAATCAACAAATAACACATTTGACTTTCCTCTGGCTCAAAACTTACAGATTTATCATTACCGATGTACTGCAATGAAATGAGTAATATTGATAATTTATTTCCCAGTCCAGTCTCTGATTTGTGATTTGAAGTTTAAAAAGCTGTTTATCATTAATAATATATTAATATATAAATTTCATTTAAATACAGCTAGGAAAGAATTTGTATTTTCAAGTTCAAATTAGTCTTTGTAATCTAGTTATTATTCAATGATTTTCAAGTACTATAATTCTCTGAATCCTTTTAAAAATCTGCTTCTCAGATAATTGTTTTATCTTCATACAAGCCGTTCTACAAACTACCCACCCACTTCTCTGCACATTTCATGATGTTGTATGAATATATGTTTATAAATGACTGATATCCAAGTCCAAGCATTAAGTGTATTGAAAGCCATTCTCTTATAACTCTCAACTTTTGATTCAAAAAGGACAGGGCTTGAAATTCTGAAATTCGAATGGAATTGTTTTTACACTCCTGTAACCCCTTCCCCAAAAGTGGATTTCCCCTCAATAAAATAAACATACTAGCCAAATTTCAAGTCTACGTTTAATACAAAAGCGGGAGTATATTTAACCTCTCGTAATCCCCTTGGGGAACAATTTTCACAAAATCAGTTCTAAGCGGATTTCTACTCCAAGAAAGGAACATGCCAGACAAATTTCAAGTTTGTAAGTTTAATTTCGTAATGAGCGAGTCGCTGTTCTTTAAACATAGAGATCAGGGGAGGGGGCAAACTTTTCCAGGGTACGGGCTTCTTCTATTTCTTCAAGGTGTTGCAGTTCACCTAGTGTTAGTGGCCCCCACAAGGGGGGGGGTCCATGGGTCCGGACCCCCTCCCTCATAACCCTTAATTTTTTATTAGTTAATGTTAATTATTTATTGAGTAATTTATTTTTTATTGTTTTTTTGTTCCCTACAATCGACAAAATCAAAAACATCTGGTTGCGCATGGGGATATGATACAAGAATGGTTGAACTTCGACCCTCGACCCCCCTTGAAAAATTCTTTTGTGCACCACTGCCCGTTGCCGTAGGTGGGGTGAGATAAATTATTAAAATTTAATAATAAATACGGAATATGTAATTACCTACAGAACTAGAATAAAAAGAAAAACACTTAAAACCACGCGTAAAGGAAAAAAAAAAAAAAAAAAAACGCAGAATACAAACTCAATATAACAACCACAAATATAATTATATAAAATGTTGCACTTATCATGAAACATTGCAAAATACATTAAAAAAAAGCATTTTTATCTAAAGTTAGTTTTCGTTGTTATAGTCGGTAGAAGACTTATATAGTAGACTCGAATTTTCTGTATATGATTACTAACTGCTACAATCTTCAGGCGGTCACCGCAAAATGTCTTGGCGGTCCACCGGTCGATCACGATCGACGTAATGCCCACCTCGAATATAGATAGCATAAAAATTATTATAAAGGGTGTTTTTTTTAGAGGTATAGAACTTTAAATTGCAATAAAACAACGATGTATTATTCGATTGACATGAATTTTTTTTATTCGAAAGATAACCTTGTGGCATTACATTTTAAATATGATTTCTGGCATAGGACTGCCACGGCTGGCTCGGATGCAGTCCAATCTGGACGTCCAATTTTCGATGACTTTTTCCAACATTTGTGGCCGTATATCGGCAATAACACGGCGAATGTTGTCTTCCAAATGGTCAAGCGTTTGTGGCTTATCCGCATAGACCAATGACTTTACATAGCCCCACAGAAAATAGTCTAGCGGTGTTAAATCACAAGATCTTGGAGGCCAATTCACAGGTCCAAAACGGGAAATTAGGCGGTCACCAAACGTGTCTTTCAATAAATCGATTGTGGCACGAGCTGTGTGACATGTTGCGCCGTCTTGTTGGGACCACAGCTCCTGGACATCATGATTGTTCAATTCAGGAATGAAAAAGTTAGTAATCATGGCTCTATACCGATCACCATTGACTGTAACGTTGTGGCCTTCATCGTTTTTGAAGAAGGATTCCACCAGCCCATAAAGCGCACCAAACAGTCAGTTTTTCTGGATGTAACGGTGTTTCGACATACACTTGTGGATTAGCTTCACTCCAAATGCGACAGTTTTGTTTGTTGACGTAGCCATTCAACCAGAAGTGCTCTTCATCGCTAAACAAAATTCGCTTATGAAAATCGGGAACAACGGCAATCTCGTTTTGGGCCCATTCGACGAATCTACGCCTTGCTTGATCATATTTAAAATGTAATGTCACAAGATTATCTTTCGAATAAAAAAAATGCATGTCAATCGAATAATACATCGTTGTGTGATTGCAATTTAAAGTTCTATACCTCTAAAAAAAAACACCCTTTATATAAGAACATGTAACGAGAAGTATTCAAGGATTCTCCTCTCCTTCGGGTTTCTAAAAACAATTTCTACATTTGTGGTAGAATTGATAAGAAGGCAACTTCCACATTTCTCTGTCACCGTGGTAGCAGATTGGTCATGGTTTCGAATGCGTGAAATGTGACATTTCTTTCGAGTCGTTGGTTCGAGTCTTAGGGTCACTTAAGATCGGCTGTTTGTAGATCAGGGGTCGGTAACCTTTTAGCTGTGGCGTGCCAAGCCAATCTAACAATAGGATTAAGCGTGCCGCACATATTTGAAGCAATACTATTCCCACTACAATTCATGCAGAGTTAGAGAATAGAAGTGAAGAATATTGAGAAATTTACAGTTACTAGCTGGTATACCCGTTCTTCGCACGGATGAACTAAAAAATTAAACAATACAGACTGAAGGATAAGGAGTTTTTAATAAGTTAATTTTACGTCAATTGCAAATTCAACAACAACAACAAAAAAGTTTTTTGCATGTCTCAGTTGAACAAAAAACCCTTATTTGATAAATTTTAAGTCTGTTGATCTAGCTTAAAGAAAAAAAAAGAAAAGAAAAATATTTTTTTTTTATTTATCACGCCCCGTAACTCTCTTGTGGGTCGATTTTTGAAAAACCCTTCCTTAGCTGATCTCCGCTCAGCAAAAGTGATACAATATTACACATTTTGTACAATGAACGCTTAAATAACTGTAAATACACTGCTGGACAATTGCTAAGGACGGATCACAAATTGCTATGTAGCATAACATTAAGCGAGACATGAGGTCTAGTAGTATAAAATATAGTTACCACACTGTTCAGACATTAGAATGAAGAATATTTATTGTTCTGGAATGTACAAAAGCTGTGAAACATCTGAAAGAAAAAAAAATGTTCATTTGATCTGCGTACGGAGAAATGGAACAATGCATCTAAAAGTCAGCAGGCACCTTAAAGAAAGGTATCAGTACGGGATATGTCCACCGTGGAGTGTGATGCAATATTCCACACGTCGTACCATACTTTGCACAACATTATCCAGCAGCTGTTGTGGCAATTTATCCCATTCCTCTGTGAGTGCATGGATGAGGGTGTTCTTGTTTGTCGGAGGATAGTTTCGACCAGCAACTTGCCTCCCCAAAGCATCCCACACATTTTCAATGGGGTTTAGATCTGGAGAACGCGCTGGCCATACGAGACATTGAATACCCTCGCTGTCTAGATAATCCTGAACAGCGAGTGTTCAATGACATGTTGCGTTGTCGTCCATAAAAACAAATTTATCACCAACAGCACCACGGAAAAGACGAACATGAGGAAGTAGAACTTCATCAATGTATCGTTGGCCCGTCATAGTCCCATTCGCAACCACATGTAGGCGCGTGCGGGCATTGATCATGATGCCGGCCCACACCATGATACTGCATGTCGGATATCGGTCTTTTTCCTGGATATTTTCTGGATGATAAGCAGTACCACTCTCGCGCCAGATCAGTTGGCGTCTACAATCCGATGACAGACTGAACCTACTCTCATCTGAGAATAGTACGCATGCCCAGTCCTATTCAGTCCAATTGTGATGCTCGCGACACCATTGCAAAAGGGCAGTATGGTGCTGTCTGGTCAATGGGACACACAAACAGGTCTGCGTGCGTATAGTCCTCCTCCCCTCAAACGTCTGGCAACAGTTTTTCGGGAGATCTGCTTTCCTGAGGCAGCAAGAAATTGATTTGCCACCTGCTGAGCTGTGGTGCGCCTGTTCCTTTTTGCTGATAGGACGATATATCTGTCTTCTGCAGGCGTCGTACTTCTAACACGACCTCCCCCGTGCCGTCTACTACACATTCCAGTAGTTTTAAATGACTTTCACAGCCGTGAAACAACGCTGTGAGCGATGTCGAACTCCCTGGCAACATCTGTTATTTTTCGCCCTTCTTCGATCTTTCCAATAATTCGGCCATGCATAAAATCATCTATGTGATGTCGGGAAGACATGCCAAAAATTTTAAGTTCGTCTATTAAATCTTTCCGGTAAAACTTTGACTTGAAACAACAACTGTCCACACGTGTCAAAACCTTTAAAGCCCTTATGAACGCTATCACGTGATGAACAGACGTGGAAAAAAAATTTGCATACTCATACTTCTTCTTACTAATATCCCGCACTTATTCTAATTTTCCACATTTTGCTTCCTTTCATTTTGTGGTTGCTATGGATGATAGTGTTATCCGACCTTAGCAATTGCCCAGCAGTGTAATTTATATCTGGATGCGTAATACGTTAATATTGCTTTCTGTTGTATTTATTTTATCTTAAATTTGTAATATTCGCAAGCAACGCAATTCCTTACATTATCATGACGATTCAATAGGGACATAGCAAAATGGTGATAGAGCCAAGTTGCCATTTTTGGCGACCCTGTTGGCAACTTGGTGATTGATTAAACGGTACAGAAGTGGATATGCTGTAGCACCACCTGGTGGGGAGTTGCAACCAAGAGAATAGCACACAAACCTTCTTCACAAAAAAATACATATACATGCCAATTTTCATAGTCATCGATGGAACTGTGTTGGAGTGATGCGATTTCATATATACAAACATCCATTTATATATATAGATTAATTTTGTATAATTTAAAGATGTTTCTTAATATAAAAATAACATAAAATATAACTATTTCTTCAGCAAAAACAAAACAAAAAAATTAAATTCGCACATATATTATGCATTCTAAAGCATTTATTTAAATAAGAAATAGACAAAAATAAAATAAAATAAAAGCATTTATTTCTCTTCAAATAAAAAAAATTAAACAAAAATTTCAGTGCACTTGCACCGCTCTAATTTCATATCGCAACATCAGGGGCACAGTTTTTGGCATTCAATTTGACATATTTCAGATGATTTTTTAAACAATTTCTTTGCGGAATCGAGATATTTTTCACATGTGGAAAGATTTTTTACTGAGATATGTAGAACTAAAGGCGAAAAACACAGTCCATGCAATGTTCTCTCTTCAAGCAATTAAATTTATCCAGCAATGACATTCAATAATTTACAAAATAGCTGTAAATTTATCTTTAGAGTTATTTTTCATATTTATTTCTTTATTCCATGATAAATGTCCGTATTTCTGAAGATAGTTGTCAAGTAAGGTCCATTACAAACTTGTTAATTTCCATCCACTCAGATATTGACAAATCTGCAGAGTAGTGCAGAGTGCCACTGAGAATTGTACTGCGTGTCACATGTGGCACGCGTGTCGTAGGTTGCCTACGACTGGTGTCGGAGAAGACATGGATGTTTATAAATGTATAGTGCCTTCGCGGCATGGGGGCACTCTATACAGCCGTCGAGCCGCAAGTCCTCTCGTGAGGTTGGTGGCAGGGGATGAGAGGTGGGAGGCCCCTGACCCTTCCCCAAGGTGCTCCTCAAAATTGGGGTGGAACCAAGCTAAATCGTACTGCCACCTGTATGGTGCTCAAGGCTACAGCCAACGACAGGCGAACATCTAGCCCCTTGCCATGATGAATATCGTTGGCCTCGATCTGACTACGTCAGTGAGTGAGTGAATATTAACGTCGCACTGTTCAGTTACACGAGGGCTTTTGGCGACGGACTGCATAATTTTGAACCACGGTCAAGTGACGTGGACGACACCTGAGCTGGCATCCCTCTCTCCTAACTACCACACCACTCCAATGGGAGTACGTTTGAGTTCTCGACAGTTTTAACGTGCAACGCTCCCCCTCACGGCGGGTCTTTAGTGGTACTGGGATCGAACCCCTGATAAGGCCAGCCACGATCCGATATCTTGACCACTCGGCTACGTCAGACTGGTAGCATTAGCAACAAAAACAGAAGACGCAAGTTAAATACGCCGAGACTCAAAAGTCCTTTCGTTGCGGTGGTGTTCAAATTTGGAGTGATCAGCCAGCTCTTATACAAAAAATACCATGGTGCATAAGTACGAGATCCGTCGCCAATAGCCCTCGTGTTGCTTTGAACTCGTAATTATGAAACTCGGAAAAATGACGAGAACGACATCTGAGCTGGTAATTTATTCTCCGAATTTCAACAATAAGCCAACGTGAGGACTTTGAGGCTCGACAGATATAACGTGCGCCTGCCCCTCCGGGTTTATTTTGTTTCGTTCGATGTTAGTAAACAATTGCTTGATCGAAATTTGCCTCGGACTTACGTGAAACTAGAGCAGCAAAATATTATTGTTTTTATAGTTCGTCCATCAAGTAATTAAATTCGACATTCTAGGACTTTGACGAAAACTGCAAAGAACAATTTTACGTAGAATGTGCATGAAAAAGAATATTGAGCTCTACTTTTTAAAAGTTGACTTTGATAAGTACTTTATTTTTGAATATCCATTTAATAGAAGTTAAACTACGCGAAATATTATCCAATTTTTTTTTCGTTGGCGCATTATAATAAAAAGGATTTAGTTTAAAATAGTAAAAAATTATATGAAAACTTCTATTCACACACAAATTGCTTAAGACATTTTCGAAAAAAAAAACACCAAATATTTCTTTTCCAAACAGGCTTAATCGAGGTTTTTATTATTTAAAAAAAAGAACCTATATATACTCTAAGGAATTTTCCAGAATGTCGATGGAAGAATTTTAAATTCCAATTTTTAAATTTCCAACAGAATTTTTTTTTTCTAAAATTCCTAAAAGAAAAAAAAACGGAGCAATTTACTAAAACATGTGCTTCAAACTCAAAATCTATGAAGTTTTAAAGAAAAAAAAATTCTTCAAAGAATTATAATAAAAGATATGGTTTTAGAAGAAAAAAACTTAAGTGTTGCCAGGTTGAACATCCATTATTTTCTTTTAACAAGAGTTTTAAAAGGTTCTTAAAAGCATATATTTCTCGGTCCCACTTCAATTTAATTATTGTTGAGTTCTCTATCGAAAAAAAAAGCAAAACTTGTTCAAAAGAAAAAACATGTCTAGAACTTGTCTGGAAAAATCTTGTGCGGAGGGGTGGAAAAGCTTCCTGGATCATCAAGTACTCGCTTTTCTGAATGAGAGCTTAAATTTTTACAAAAGAAAAAAATTATTTCGATTTTTATCAGTTCCTAATTGTTTGTTTTTCTCTAATCGACTAAATAATAACTGTTGGATTGTGTTTCAAAGTCGGAGAGAGCGATTTCCAGAGGGCCAGAAATCGAATGTTTTTTACTTAAATTATAAGATAAGTAGTCTGGTTGTTTTGAATTTTTGAAAAAAATGCAAAGATAATGTCTTGAATAATAAAAGTGAACAAAAAAAAAAAATGGAAGAGCACAAAACTATGCTGCCAACTACAAGTATTTTCTCCTCCCTTTTTTCGAAAACACTTAACATCTTCAAAAGTATTCCATTTATATTTTTCTTTGAAAATCTTCGACAATGCATAAAATTACTTATAGGTGTCATTTAAATTGCGCATTTTTACGATTATTACACCAGCATTTTAATGTCGAATTAAGATGACTGAACTAAGTTTTTAATAAAATTATTTATATAATATGTTTTTTATGTGAATCAATGAAATTGCGTTTATGAAATTATATTAAAATTATGCTTATATTATGCATATTAAAAATTAAGCATAATTTATAATATGCATAATTTAGATATATATTATAAATGTGAAAGTTTGTGAGGATGTTTGGGCGTCTTTCACGCAAAAACAACTGAATGGATTTTAATGAAACTTTACAGTAATATAGCTTATACATCAGAATAACACATAGGCTATAATTTATAGCATAGGTTATAATTTATAAAGATATTGTGAGAAGTGTCCAAAATATAATGAAATTTGTCAAGTAAGTAGGAAAAAATTCTGCCATCTGCAAGCAATTCTGGCGCGCGCTGCAAAAAAGCCCACGACCGCATATATTTATCTTTTGTTTGTCAAAGAGCCCTTTTTGTTTTGGCTACGCAAGGCACTCGCTTCTAATTAATTCATGTGACCAGCATAATCCCTATTTTTTTAATTTCAGAATAAAACTAAGTTTTGAAGGGAGAGGTTGTTATAAATCTCTTTATTTGAATATTTTTTTAATGATTTTATTATGCACATTTGGTAGTAAGAAATTGATCTTTCTTCAAAATAAATGCTTTTATCAGTTCTGGTAATTAAAGTAAATAAACTTTCTCTTTCACACTGCATCATTTGGACAAATTTTCAAAATTTATTTGTGGTTAGTAGTTAATTCTAACGCATTATTTTAATTGAATAGGCACACACAGATATTGTATTTTTAAGTATAAAAATAATTATAACCACTGTACTGTATTTTTTGGAGTGCGTGAGTGAGTGAATATTAACGTCGCACTGTGTTCAGCTACACGAGGGCTTTTAGCAACGGATCACGTAATTTTAAACCATGGTCAAGGGACGTGGACGACACCTGAGCTGGCACCCCCTTCTCCTAACTACCACACCACACCAACTTAGAAGGAATATTCTAAAATACTTAGCAGGAATTTTCTTTGAAATCCACTCTTCCAAGATATATGGCAGCACGGGTTCTATTATGAGTATTTTAGTGAGGAAGGCAAATAGTTTTGTAGCAGATATTGCGTTTTTCAGCTGACGGCGTTTTCAGCGTACTGCAAAGATTATTATTTTTATCCCGAAAAAATAGTTTATGTCAAAATTTAAGTGTCTTATGTTTTAGAATGTTAATGAAGGCCTTAGAAAATGATTTGAATACTTATTTTAAGTGAACACGGTGTATATAATTAATTTTACACAGTGAAATATCTTTAATTTATTAGCTCTAACGGATTAAATTTTCCAAAGTAGAGTATTTTGTTTATGAATATATATCCCTTAATTTTAAATGTAGGGATCCAAAAAAATATTGCATGAAAAAATTGCAGTAAATCATAATGCGGTAGATAAAGGGTTAAATAACAGCGCATACTGTTTTCCAAGATGCTCCTCATTTTGGATGACCATATTCGCGGTCAGAATATTTATTGATGATATTTTTTGAGCTTTGAACAAACTCCAAAATGTGTTTACCATAATTTGGGTTGCACACACATTCTCATCCATTGCAATAATTTCTTTCGTATTAACGAAAAGTATTAACGTGCATCGCACCCCTACACGGCGGGTCTTACAAAGCTCTAATAAAGCTCGAGCTATAAAAGTAGCTAGGCATTAGCCAACTTGACTCTATCGTTAACATTTCGCTTTGTTTTTCATTGAATCGCCATAATAATTTAAGGAACGGCATTGCTTGCGAATATTACAATTTTAACATAAAATAAATACAACAGAAAGTAATATTAATGTACTACACTTTCAGATATAAATTATTTACACTATTTTACGAATTCATTACGCAAAACTTTTAACAATGTGTTACTTTTGCTGAGCAGAGATAAGCTTATGGAGGAATTTTCAAAAATCGACCCTCAAGAGTGTTACGGGGAGTTATAAATATTAAAAAAAAATCCTTTTATCAGCTATCAGATCTACATACTTAAAATTTAACAAAGGTGTTTCTTTTATTTCTTTTTTTTTGTTTAGCTGAGAAATGCAACAAGCTTTTTTTTTTGTTTAATTTGCAATTCACGTAAAATTAACTCATTAAAAGCTTCTTTATCCTTCAATCTGTGTTGTTTAATTTTTCAGTTCACCCGTGCGAAGAACGGGTATACCAGCTAGTATATATATATATATATAAATTTAAGGCCAGGAAAAACAGCTTCTAATTTACAAGTATGAAAAAACAGTCTTTTAAATTTATAGCAAAAATTTTCACAAAATTGAAGACCATAAATGAGTGCTTAATTATACAAGTGTTTAGTTATATTTCATACCCTAACATCACAAAGTGGGTGAGAGTTATGTTTCTGTCACACTATAAAGCTTCATGAGGGCTATTGGTGATGGACCTTGGTTGAGGACGGCACCTGAGCTGCCCCCCTAACTTCCACACCACACCAACAGAACATTTGAGCCTCGACATATTTAACATGCATCAGGCCTCTTGACATGGAGGGTCTTAAGCAGTACGAGGCTCGAACTCACACCCAGCCAACAGTCCATGACCTTCCGCACCAGGCAACCGCAGTCACCCAATGCAGGAGAAAAAATCAAATGCTTTTTATAACACAGTTCTATGCTGGAGCAAGAAAAGCAATTTTCATGCTTTATTAAATGACATTAGATAATGTTATAGAATTTTTGAATTCAACACCATTTGTAGTTTACCAATTTTAAGCTTTTAATTTCTCAAGAAAAATACAATTGTCTTAATATGAAAGTATAAATTTCAATCCTTTCAAATGGAAATAATTCAATAAGAATAAATATTATACAAAATACCAAATTAATTCAAATTGAATAAACAAATGATATTTTACATTTGGTAATTTCAATGTTTAAATTTAAATATTTTCAGAAACTTAGTAATTCCCTTAAAATTTGAATATTCTACTTACAACATACTACAAGTGCAATTGACTTAACAGAAAATTAAACAAATTGAAGATAAAATTAATCTATATTTCTTACTCTCTAAAAAAAAATTTATCCTCAAATTAAATAATTAGAGCAATCTTACTAATAAACAATCTTTTATATTTCTAATCACATACTGAATTCCTATAATTTTGCAAATAGCAAAATATCTAACTTATTCAGAAATTAGAGACAAGAAATAAACTAAGCAATGTTGATTTTTACAGAACTAACTCACTTTCATTTATATAACTTTCACTTCCAAACTCTGGGAGACTTTCTTCATTTGAAGATTCAGTCAGAACCACACCTGGACTAGGTATTTCAGGTATATCTTCTTTTAAAAAAAGCTGCCGTATGATTTCATCTGAAACTTCTGGAACAAATTCTTCAATGTCACTGTCCCGATCGGAGGTGCCTGTTGATTTGGCAGCCGAAGAAACTGCAACACAAACTAGCAAATGACCACCTCCAGCTGCAATACATGCCGCCACACGGTCCGACATTCAGTTGATTAGACACCTTATGTTGTCCTGAGGCAGATGGGCCCACAAATCTTGAACAGCCAACTCTAAATCATGTACAGAGTGACACGATGGCATCTGCCATTTTAGCTGATCCCACACGTGTCCTACAGGGGACAAATCAGGGGAGCGGGCCGGCCATGGAAGAGTCTGAAAATGACGTAGGAAGTCTTGAGCAACTCTTGCTGTATGCGGACGAGCATTATCTTGCTGGAAAATTGCCCCTGAGAGACCATTTAGGTAAGGTCCTACATGGGGTCGAAGAATATCATCAACGTAACGTTGGCCCGTTAAGGTTCCCCGCATCTCAATTAAAGTGGACCGACTATCATAGGCTATGACCCCCCCCAGACCATTACACCAGCTGTGCGGGCAGTGTGACGTAGAACAGCGTGGGGGGATTGTACCGCTCACCTGGGCACCTCCACACCCGTACACGGTTATCATCTGTCCCTCAAACAAACCGGGATTCATCACTAAAAACAACCTTTTGCCAATCTGTGACATTCCACATTGATCTGGCTTGGCACCACTGTAGACGCAGTTGCCGATGTTCCGGTGTTAAAGGGAGTGCACGGAAAGGGCGCTAGGATTTAAGATTTGCTTCTGCAAGGTGTCTGGAAATTGTTTGTGGAACAATTGCTACGCCTACGTCTACTCGTGTCGTTGAACGAGTCACTGTGGGGTCCACAAGTGCTTGCCGGACGTGGTCTTCCTGGTCACTCCAGACCCGGTTTTCCGCGCGTGGGTGCCTTCTCGTGTCCACTGCTCCCAATAATTTCTAACGGCACACTCCGAACGATCCACCTGGCCAGCAACACGGCACGTCGACCAGCCTGCAGTTTTCGTCCCGATGATCAGGCCTCTCTCAAGCTCGCTTAACTGTGAGAAATGTCTTCTAGCACGTTTACCTGGCATGTTTCGCTTACCAAAGTCTTCCTACAATCAGCGGGTAATCGGCACGTTTATGAATCTCCGAATTTGCGCTGGCTTATATAACACCCTCTTCCTGATTGTAGCGCCACCTCGGCTTGTATGAACATGCGTATAGACACAAAACTTGGATCATTTGCATATCACATTACGCTGTACTTATTTGAAAAGTTTCGCGATTGTACTTAGCTTCCTTCTTGGGTTGCCATTTTCAATGTTCCTGAGTGTATATCAGTTCTGAACGCAATGTATTTTATATAATTAATTTAACAATACTAAGTTAGGAGCAAGTTTAATTATCACCAGTGACATTATGGTATTGTCATATATAAAATTATATTTAAAAATTAACACTTTTCTTGATAATTTGTAGGATTTATAATTAATCCCTTAAATTCCGATTAAAAATTTCGCTATTCACTCCCCAATTCCACCGTTTAAAACGTAGGCCTTCGTCAACATGTATATGGTGCATTAGCAGAGAAGGAATAAATTAGCAAATCCTCTGAAATAAGTAAATCCTTAGCAAACACTATCTAGGTTATTCTACTGCATTCCAAGGCCTTCGGAATAATATCTTAGATAGCAGTTCACAAAAAAGATCGTACTTCAAAAACACGTATATATACGTCCTGGGCAGTTAATGCATTGGCTGAGCGAGACGTGTATATACGTCGGTGGCACTTAAAAAATTAAAATCGTATTGTAGCTTTAGCGTCAATGTATAGTATTATTGAATTCAATACATTGTTACTGTGTGGAGGGGGACGCGATGAAAATTATGATTGAATATTGGGGCGCAAATTTTCTTGTGATAATATAGTTTCTAAAATAAAATGCAAACCATTTTGATTGGTGGCATGCCTAAACCATTGTGCCGCGTGCTATTAATGGCACGCGTGCCACTGGTTCGCCATCCCTGCCCTAGGGGCTTAGGACTACTAATGTAGACAAATAAAAGAGGAAAGATTGTTGGGTTAAAAAATTTTTAATCGGGAAATTTTAGTCACAAACCTAAGCACTTGCTGAATTATTCTTGCACTATATTGCTGGAGTACAAGGTGATTCGCTATCACACCGACAAACAGGCAGGGTGTGTAGGAGGTGCAGATAAGACACGAAATCACATAGGAATGCAGGGTCGCAAATGCTGCAGTTGCGAGCTACGGCGCAAAGAAGCAGAGAAAAAGAACAGAAATAGCAACACTTTAATAGGACAGAAACCTTTTATTGAAAGGTTGTACTGCAACAGGTGCTCGAAGTTACGATCAGACGTCGTATGGTTAGCCTGACAGCGACGCTGCAAGGAATTCCTTATGTTATCAAAGATTCCTGGCATGTCACGTATCCTCTCGGCAGCTACAGATATTGGAGCGAGGAGGTCTTCAACTGAAGGAATGGGTGGTTCGTACATCAAACTATGTGGCCCCAGAAGAAGTACATGCACTCTTTCGAACACCTGTTGTAGTACAACATTTCAATAAAATGTTTCCTGTCCCATTGATGTATCGATGTTTATGTTCTTTTTCTCTGCTGCTTTGCACCATAGCTCGCTGCTGCGACATTTGTGGCCCGGCATACCTAAGTAATTTCGGTCTGGCAGGGAATCCCCCTTTATATCGTTCTATACCTTCTTGTTAGTTCTCAAGTTGAATTTATTGTAATGTTTTATAATATGGTTTAATAGAAACATAAAACCTGAATATTCTACCTAAAGTAAAGAAATAAATTGTTTCTGCTAATAAAAACTTTTTTTTGGGATTAAAGCATTTACTTAGGTTTAGATTTTAATTTAGAAAAAACTAAGCTACAAGATTCCAAAAGCCCTTTTACGTGAGTCTTGTGCCACCCTCAACAGAAAAAGCACAATATCAAGATCTAATTTTGAATAGAAATCGCTCGGGTTCCTTCATACGTGGTCAACTGGTACTCCCAGAAACACTCGAAAACCCCGTTTTCTTACCCACTAGTTGACTCAACTAAAAAGATATTGTGGGAGCTACGCTCTTCACACGCAGCCAGTATGTTGAAAATGGAGAAAACTTTTTATTACTTCTCCCTCACTTTTCAGACAACTTTGTGTTCGCGAGTGAAAGGAATTCTTTACCCTCTTCATACTTAGAGGAGTGATGACAGGGAACGAGTTGACTGGAACCAGGTTCCCTCGAGTGAAAATGGCCTAATCTGCCCTATCCTGAAAGCTTCGAAGACCTGGACTATGACCACGGAGGAGGGAAGAATTTTAAGGGCTCTTTGAACGTAAGGTCACGAGAAGTGTCTTCGCAGGAATTTAGGAAAATGGTGTTTGGCGTGGAAGACACTACGCCGAATTATAGCCAGATTTTATTCGCTACATTAAAATAAACACCAGAAGAGGTAGATCTAGGCTTCGGTGGATAGAAGCAGTAGAGGAGGGTTGTTTGGTTCATAGAATTAAGAATTGGAAGTGGTTTGGCTTCCAGCAAAAGTGGTTGGGAACAAGAATTCAAATCTACTTTTTTAAAAAGCAGAGTCATTGAGATGTTAGAAAGTGCACGACCTCAAGTAAATGTATTTAATGTCGTAAATGTTGCACAGTTCGCATGTGCAGTTGTTTGGCCGCTCAGTTACACACAGAAATCGGTGTTGTCCAGCCGTTGTCACTTTTTGTTGACCTGTTACAACTTGCCAACGAACATTTCTAATGGTTTGGTTCTATTTCAATGACACTGTGTGCCAGGATCTTGTTGAAATCATGGGAATAATGACTTCCCGGCAAACAGTTAACAGAAGACTCGGGAAGAATGCACACCAGATGTCCAGTATTTTCCCGATGTAGAGAAACGATGGAACTAGACAAACAATCGAGGGAAAGTCGGAGTATTTTTCAACGAATCACGTTTCGGTGTACCGTGTATTTCTACTCACAACATAATGTGGAGAGAACATGGAACCACCATGATTAAAAAAAAAAGACGATATTAATATTGCGGGGTTAGAGGTTTGGTTTGAGTGGAAAGAACGTCTGGGATTGGAGGTACGAACTTTTATGTTTTCATAATAGGTTATTTTGATGAAACAAGGCACAGAGAAGAGATTCTGGAATCTTTCACCCGTATTTTCCGAACTCTCCGAGTCCACAATTCTTATTTAGGGACGACAACGAGGTACCTCACCGTTTCTAATTTAAAAGTGAAGTTGCCAAACGCGTGCAATGAACTGCAAGATCCCCAGTGGTGAAGCTGAGAATATTAAACCCCCACCCCCGCTGCAAAGTAAGTTTTTGTGTCTGAAGCCGAAATACGTACTTGGCA
Organism: Trichonephila clavipes; assembly: GCA_019973935.1. Lineage (NCBI taxonomy): Eukaryota > Metazoa > Arthropoda > Arachnida > Araneae > Nephilidae > Trichonephila > Trichonephila clavipes. The sequence continues at coordinate 302,235 of BMAU01017805.1, read as the reverse complement.
TCAGTCAGGCTTTGGACCCCCTAGAATCCTGCCCTCCCCAGTGATGCAGGGGTTGAGGAGGTGTACGTTACTCCACTAAAGATCCTGTGGTGGTGATATCTATATAAGCCGGTAACAGCCTCTGGAATGAAATTATCATTTTAGTCCAGCGGTATGTTACGTGCTTACGGACCGGAAGGTACCAAGTTCTATCCTCTTCATTGGTTATCCTGGCTGAACTTTGAAAAACGCAACCTTCACGCAGCTGTCGTGGCGCCATCTATCAAAAGCTATCAAAAGCCGCCAGATTCACTTCACGCAGCAAATAAAGCCGTCAGATCTACATGACGCAACCATCAAGACGTCAGACACACTTGACGCAGCAGCAAAAACTGACACGTTCGCCATAACTATATCGTTCGTTCGACTATTCACCGACTCACTGGTAGGGAAGTGTGTGGTGGTGGTATCCATATAAGCCAGTAACAGCATCCGGATTGAAGTGATCATTTTGGTCCATTGGTATGTTACGTGCTTATGAATCAGAAGGTGCCGAGTTCTATCCTCAACCCTCATAATAAAATAAGATCAAGCATGTTTGGGATGTACTTGGTTCGATTTCTTAATATTTGTCGCACTCTGAAGAAAAACGAGGGCTATTGGTAATGGTCTCGTAATTTTAACACCTGAGCTAGCACACCACTAAAACTTTGTCATAACGACTGCGACGGATCTTCAAGCGTCCTATGACTAATCCTCTTGGGGAATCTTTGGGATAGTATTCGTGTTTAATTCACAGCCATCCCTCTCAAGAAGAAGCCGTGATATGCAGATTAGTTTGACTATATAAAGTCAGAGTTTTGTAATTACGGGAGAAGGAGTTAGGAGCTGCTGCATTTGCTACGCAGGTGAGATTGAACAAAGTTGACTTTCGCATGTAAAGATTAAAAGTGGCGTTTGGCCACTGTGTTGAATTAGTAGATTTAAGGCTAGGAATCAACGCTAGATTAGATTGAGTTAAATAAGTTAACTTGCACATATTTGCTTATTAATCGTTGCTTTCTCTCTGCTACTCCTTTGACATTCACTTTGAGAATAAGTTGTTGCTGGCTAGTGTGTTTGAGTAAATAAATGTTATTATGGAAATCTCTGGTTCTGCTTTCATTCCTCCCCCACCCTTAGGTAGGAAAGACAGTGAGGGAGAAACTTCTGGTGTAAGTCGCTCACACGACAACTGAAGGACTTTCAGCTACGACAAATTTAAGGTATAACAGCCCCTCTACACGACATATATTCAGTAGCACCAAGTTTCGAACTAGTGACTCGACAATGCCAACCACGAGATCGTGACCATGACCACTTGGCTATCGAGGCCACCTGGGATGAACTTGGACGAAGTGTTTCAATACCTCATCCTCCGCCAGAGGATACTGCTGAATTCAACACCATTCTTAGCGCGAAAGGCAGAATTTGGAGCCATAAGTGACCCATATTCGTAAAACTTGTATTGCTTGAATTGCAGCACACACACACACACACACACAAGAGGTGATAACACTCCTTGCAAACCAGCTTTACCAATATTTTTTTCTTACAGCGATAAACTACATTTTTTGTTATCAATCAAGAAATAAACTTTTTACTATGCACTCCTACTGTTCCCTTCATTTTTGTAGTAGCGTTCTAATTAAATCAAATTTTATCTCATTCCTTCTTTCACTCCTATTCTTACGTAAAGAAGTAACCGTTATTCTGAACTTATTTATACCAGTAATATACAAATTAAGTATGATTGAATGCCCCTTTGTTAAATTAGAAATAACCCGGTATGACCTTAAGAAACACAAGAAGTTTCCTATTCTGATACAAAGTAACGGAATTTTTTTTTCTTTTCCTCCAATTTCTTATCGATAAAAGTTTGTTTTTTACTTTTTCTGCATAAAGAATAAAATCGTCTGTTCCTTTTGAGAATATTAGCAATTGATACTCATACAATATTTCCGGGATTTTCCAGAAATTCTGAGGATATTACTGGAATGAGTTTTTCATAGAATAAATTATTTTTGTTCTGCGAGATATTTGTTGCTGCATTTGTATTAAAAAGATATTGTTACGAATTTTGAGTAAAGAATGCTTAAAATAGTGTGAATAACTTATATCTAGATGTGTAATTACTTTCAATTTGTGTTTATTTTATTTTAAAATTGCAATATTCGCACGCAATGCCGTTCCTTACATTTTAATGGCAATTCAACGGGAACGGCGAAAACTTGGCGATAGAGCAAAGTTGCCATCATTTCTGGCGGTGATTTTTGATAAGTTGGAGAACATTTGGACGCTTCTGGAAATTACTGGAGAAATTTATTAATATCACGACCTATGGCGTAAGCGGATCTTTCGCGAGAGATCTGCATAGACTAAAAATAGGAACCACTCACTGAAGATGAGTTAGTATTATTTTGATCGTTGAAGAGTCAACTAGCGATTAGTTGCAACTATCAAGCGAGTGCATGCGAATAATCTTAAACATTAAATCATACACACTGATAGCTGTGTCTTGCTCTTTGAGACTGGCAGCATAAAATCCTCGAACCTCGATCTACGTAACAATATTTTTAACTGACAATAAGTTGCACTTAAAAAGTTATAAAGGTTTTTTTAAAATCATTTCAGTATTAAAATGTTTATATAAAAGTTTTCGTTTCGATTGGGGAAATGAAAATTTTCAACATTAAATTTTTGTTTGGGTAATTAATATTAATTTGTATTAAATAGAATGTAATCAGAATATTCCCCATTCAGAAATTCTGTTTAATTCAATTTTATATATTATTAGTTGCAGGAAATAATACTTATTAATTTAATTCTGTTTAAATCAAGTCCCTTTCAATAATTCAAACATTAGTTTTAATAATTAGAACCTTACAGTTAAAACCATATTTGATTCATACAAATGCAGATTGAACATAAACTGAATTCCTCAATAAATTACCAAATAAGTTTTCGTTCTCTCATATGGGAATTATTAATCATTCACATTACCAAAATAAATATTTATTCTTTTTTGGAATAATTCTTTTGTAATATATATAATTCTTTTTTAAAACCATGAAAAGCAGAGAGAGAGAGTCAATATATATATATATAGTTTATTTTTATTAACTCATTATATAAACACTAACAGGCGGATATTTTTTCCAAAATAAGCAAAAAGGGAAAGAAACTGAAAAACAAAGTTAGAACCGAAATTAATTCTCCAATTATAATAACAATTTAAATTCCATTTGAATCGTATAATTAGAATTCTATTGTAGAGAGATAATTATTCAAATATTTTAAGAGAAGTATATTTCTTTAATTGAAATTGATTTAATATTTTTTGCATAATATTTTATATATTTTTTTAAATCTTGTAATATTTCTAATGCGAATTTTTTATATAGCGAAAGGGGAAACAAGAATATAGGAAGAACATTTCACGATTTTCTTCGTAAAATAACCTCCCAATAGCGAAAAGCATTTTCTATATAACGAACATTTTCTCTTGTGAATCAATTTTTTTTTCGCCTTATTTTTCAATATTTCAAGACTTTTCAAGTTGTTCTCGCTTTTAACATATCTTATGGTGGTCATAAATCTTGAACTGGTTTTATTAGCTGCTTAACTGCGATAGAATTCAGGTAATTCCATCCAAGAAGTGCAACCTTTAAACCCATTGTCCAATTCACTGAAAGTATCTTCGATATGCCCTTTCACCCTGAGTGGAGTTGCCTCGCGTCCTCGTGTCCTTGACTAGTCTCCGTTCGTTTGTAGTGTTGATCAGTCGTACTGGTAACTTCGTTTTTTGTAACTCGAAAATGTAAAAAACGTAAGCGCTTAAGCATCAAATAAAAAAATTAATTCTTCAGGAAGTAAATAAAGGCTTCAAAACACTTTCCTTGCAGTTTTTCTTTCTTGATAGGTAAGATATATGAAATAAATATTAATTTATAAAAAGGTGTGAATATAATTTCTTTTTCTTATCATAATGTTTATGATTTTAAGATTTGTTTCATATGGTTTATAAACTAAATTGAAAGAAGAACCTCTAAATAACGAATTTTCCATATAGCGAACTTTTTTTCGGGATTTAGAGAATTTGTTATATAGAGGTCCGACTGTATGTTCTTTCATTTCTTGCCCCTCTCCTCTCCACCCAAAAATGGTACCTAAATAATTTTTTTAATGTAATAATACTCTTAAAACGATTTTATTTGAAAATTCTAATTTAAGTGACACTGAATATACACTCAGGAACATTGAAAATAGCGACCCAAGAAAAAAGCAACGGATTGAAATGAAATTTAATACACATAATGACACAGATGGGAGATTAACTTGATCTCAAAAACAAGACAATTAAACGAATACAGGGTATGCAACGACACAAATACTGGGCAACTTCAATAGCGCGTTGGACCACCTCCAGCTGCAATACATTCCGCCACACGGTCCGGCATTGAGTTGATTAGACAACTTAAGTTGTCTTGAGGCAGATGGGCCAACAAATCTTGAACAGCCAACTCTAAATCATGCACAGAGTGACACGAAGGCATCTGCCGTTTTAGCTGATCCCACACGAGCTCTACAGGGGACAAATCGAGGGAGCGGGCCGGCCATGGAAGAGTCTGAAAATGACGTAGGAAGTCTTGAGCAACTCTTGCTGTATGCGGACGAGCATTATCTTGCTGGAAAATTGCCCCTGGGAGACCATTTAGGAAAGGTCCTATATGGGGTTGAAGAATATCATCAACGTAACGTTGGCCCGTTAAGGTTCCACGCATCACAATTAAAGGGGACCGGCTATCATAGGCTATGCCCCCCAGACCATTACACCAGCTGTGTGGGCAGTGTGACGTAAAACAGTGTGTGGGGAATTGTACGCTCACCAGGGCGCCTCCACACCCGTACACGGTTATCATCTGTCCCCAAAACAAACCGGGATTCATCACTAAACACAACCTTTTGCCAATCTGTGACATTCCACATTGATCTGGCTTGGCACGACTGTAGACGCAGTTGCCGATGTTCCGATGTTAAAAGGAATGCACGGAAAGGGAGCTTGGATTTAAGATTTGCTTCTGCGAAGTATCTGGAAATTGTTTGTGAAACAATTGCTACGCCTACGTCTGCTCGTATCGTTGAACGAGTCACTGTGGGGTCACAAGTGCTTGCCGCACGATCCTTCGATCCTCTCTCCTCGTGGTCTTCCTGGTCGCTCCAGACCCGGTTTTCCGCGCGTGGGTTCCTTCTCGTGTCCACTGTTCCCAACAATTTCTAACGGCACACCCCAAACGATTCACCTGGCCAGCAACACGGCGCGTCGACCAGCCTGCATTTTTCATCCCGATGATCAAGCCTCTCTCAAACTCGCTTAACTGTGAGAAATGTCTTCTAGCACGTTTACCTGGCATGTTTCGCTTACCAAAGTCTTCCTACAATCGGCGGGTAATCGTCACGTTTATGAATCTCCGAATTTGTGCTGGCTTATATAGCACCCTCTTCCTGATTGTACCGCCACCTCGGCATGTATGAGCATGCGTATTGGCACAAAACTTGGATCATTTGCATATTACATTACGCTGTACTTATTTGCAAAGTTTCTGATAGTACTTAGTTTCCTTCTTGGGTCGCTATTTTCAATGTTCCTGAGTGTATATACAGTGGACCACAAAAGTATTCGTACACTTGCAATTCCTTATAAAATTTAATGTTTTCGGCTAATAAAAATTAATATATTGTTATTGTAATTTTTTATGATACTTGCAACTTGTTCTTAATAGAATGACGTAATTAATTTTTTAAAAAAGAGAGAGAGTACCGTTATTTTTTTAAAAAATTAATACTCACACACAAAAAGGTACTAAAAATTACGTCACAAAAATCTTCACACATTAACAAAAATCTCAACTTAGCTTTAAATGTTGTATTTCTTTCTTAATTTGGTACTTAGTAGGATATCTTTTATATATATAGTGTCCACAACAACTTTCAAGAGTCTTGGTATAGATTTTATCAGTTTTTTTTGTAATTTCTGCATCTATTTTCGACCATACTTCTATGATTATTGTTTTTACTTCACATTGTGTTTATTTGTCATGTTTTCTTTTTTTTACATCAAAATCTCCCCAAATATGTTCTACTGGGATGAATAAAGTGATTTAGGAGGTGTTTCATAATTTGGGGACAGTTATAGAGACACCATTGTCGTACATTGAGAGCAGTGCGCTTGGCGTTATTACCCAGTTAAAAAAATGAAGTCGTTTCCAATAGCCAAATTTTTGGCGGATAATTTAAAATTTCTCTTTAAAATATTTAAATAGAGCTCATGATTGACAATATCTACAAAAAAACACCAACTTTTCTAATTCTGAGGCCGATTTTCACCCCCACGCCAGAACACTTCCACCTCCATATTTTGTTGATCCAACTAGATTATTGGGATTAAATTTCAGAAAATTCAAAATTGACAGCAAATTGATAGCGATGGCAGATAATTCAACACCTTTGGTTCCAATGGGCCTATAATAGCTTGTAAATGAAAAAATAAGTAGTTTAATCCCATAAATTTATGTGGAACAAGAACTCCTCCACCTCCATGCTTCAGCATTGAAGTGAAGGTGTTCTGGCGCGGGGGAGTAAATTGGCCTCAGAATTAGGTAATTTGGTATTTTTTGATGGTATTGTGAATCATGAGCTCTTTTAAAATATTTTAAGGAGAAATTTTAAATTATCTGACCGAAATTTGGATATTGGAGACGACTTAATTTTTTAACAGGGTAATAACGCCAAGTGCACTGCTCTCAATGTACGTCACTGGTGTCTCTATAACTGTCCCCAAATTATGAAACACCTCCTGAATCATTTATTTAGCCCAGTAGAATATATTTGGGGAGATTTTGGTGTAAAAAAAAAGAAAACATGACAAATAAACACAAAATGTGAAGTAAAAACAATCACAGATTGATTGATTCAATATTAACGTCGCACTGTTCAGCTACACAAGGGCTTTTGGCAACGGACCACGTAATTTTGAACCATGGTCAAGTGACAAACAATCACAGAAGAATGGAGGAAAATCGATGCATAAATTACAAAAAAAAACTGATTAAATCTATACCAAGACGCTTAAAAGTTATTGTGGACACTAAAAAATATCCTACTGAGTACTAAATTAAGAAAGAAATACAATATTTAAAGCTTAGTTGAGATTTTTGTTAAGTGTACGAAGACATTTGTGGCGTAATTTTTAGTACCTTTTGTGTGTGAGTATTAATTTTTTTTAAAAAAATAATTATATTATTTTTAAAGAATTAATTATGTCATTCCTTTAAGAACAAGTTGCAAATATCAAAAAAATTATAAGTATAATATATGAATTTTTATTAGTCGAAAACATTAAATTTTATAAGAAATTGCAAGTGTACGAACACTTTTGTGTCCCACTGTATATATTCATTTATATACTTTTTTAAATTCACAATTTTTGGAACGTTATCAAATACTTTAAAGAAAAGAGAATTGTTTCTCTTTCATAAATGATTTACTACTTCTTAAAATTAAAGCTTTCGTTAACGTTAAAGCGTTTTTTTTATATTACTTTTACGGTAGTTCTCTCTATTTTCCTTTTCAAATCTACACTGTTCCTCAAATTTAAGAGGACTAATTTAATGGAAAGAACTGAACGAAATGTAAAAATGTAAAGATGCAAATCCTGTACGCCGAATACGTAAACTAGGGATGGTGATCCGAGATCGATTAATCGAAGAATCGATTTAAAATCGATTTTTTAAATCGATATGTATCACTGAATCGATTTAGTGAATTGATATTTCATCCTAGAAAAATGACATTCTATTTTTTTATGTTTTGGTAAAAACCATAAAATTATTTACCGTTAGTTGAATGTACTATCTTTAAAACCCGTAGTATTACGGTGTTGGCGGTTAAAGGGTTAATTTACTGGCAAGAACAAAAGAAACTATATTTATCATAACGTTCACTCAATAGCCATGATGTATACGAGTACCGTGGGATCATCTGTTCCTTGTGAGCGCCTTTTTTCTACTGCCGGCAACATCGCCAGAGATGAGCGGAATCACTTGGATCCCAGATGACTTGACAGACTGTTGTTTTTAGAAAGCTTAGATTTTAAGCATTGGGAACTATAAACTATATTATCTATTTTCTTAACTTTTTAATTATATATATATATATAACAAATAGATTTAGAAAAATAATTATCTCTTCTTTTATACTTGATACTTTGATAGAGTAATAAAAATAATTGTAAGTGTCGTATTCCCTGAACTAAAAAATTCCCTCTGATTTTACTGATAAGAGATCGTTTTTATTATGGAATCTTTCTCGTTTTTCATAAAATGGATTTATATTTACATTGAAAGTGCAGATATGGGGGAAAATCGATCTTTTAGACCTCGATTTTTATGTGATTCGATTCATCAGGTTACGATTCGAATCGATTTAAAAATCGATCTTTTTCGGAAAGAATCGCCATCCTAACGTAAACGTATACGTGTGTGTGGGAGGAGATAGTCGAGTAATAGGATTATTAGTGCGTGTGCCAAAATCCGCGTTTCGTTCGCTAGCCCACCTCACCGAACTTCTTGGTGTTTTTTGCAACAATAGGTTAAACTGAAATTCATTGAGTAAAAATGAGTAACTACCTACGCTCAGATGATGGAATGAGATGGCTAATTGTGGGTAGGCCAGTCTCAAATGCAGATTTGTGGAGAATTCGATGTAACGCCCAGCGTTGTATTCAACTTATGTAAACATTTTTAAAATACTGAGTCCGTTGAGACAAAGCCTGGTCAAGATTGTCCAAAAGAAACGATCACCTGAGAAGATCACTGTTTGTGTCTGTCTATTATAGCTAACCGTAACAGGGATGCTCCATCTTCTCAGCTTCCTCGTGAGTTGTAAGTGGCCGCAGGAACCCGAGTTTCGAAGTTTTCTATTTCCAGAAGACTTCATGTGTACAAGAAGGCCTGTTGTTTGCGTCCCATTGAGCTCTGCGAACAGGAGAGTCCTTTTAAAATGGTGCAGATATCATAAAGATCGGAGTATGATGAATGGTACGTTCTCCAACGAATGAACAAGGATTTACGTTCTCCAAGGATGAACAACGTTCACTTAAGTGATAAATATTTCAACCTAATTATTGATTCTCAACGTTCTTTCATATGGAGAGGACTAGGGCCCCTCTACCTGCCCTCTAATGTCTTGAGAAATCGACCATTATGACAGCGGAGGTTTGATGGTCTTGACAGGTATCACGTTTGATGGCCGCACACATCTCCATGTCTTTGAAAGAGGCAATGGGAATGACCAAAGGTATAAGGATGAGGTCTTGAAGCTCTCTGTTTGCCTTTTCAAGGATGTAGTCGGTGCACATTCAATGAAGGGCAGCGCGAGGCTACATAGACCTCATCTGGTCGATGAACTTCCGGAAAGTGAGGGTATTGGCCGAATGGATTGACGAACCAGACTTTAACCTTTTTGAGAACGCCTAGGACACTCTGGGGAGGGTAATTGCAACTCGCAACCCCTTCCGAGAACATATAAGGCTTGAAAACAGCGTTTCTGAAAGCGTGGAAGCAATTGCTTTAGGAATTCATGAACACCCTTATTTCCCGTACAAAATCTTGGTGAGAGCTGGTATATCAGTAAGATGGGTACATAACCTCCATTAACCCTTTATTCTTTTTTTTACTGCTCTCCAATTGCTGTTTCATACTTTCCGACTCCAATGAGTGCTGAACTGCAATTCAACAGTTATAACATGCATGCGTGTTATAACTGTTGAATTGTTATTCAATTCCTACTTTTAGCTCACTATCTCTATATATGTATTTATTTATGTATAGATTTATCTTGTTCAAATTTTCAATCGTCAATAAAAATACTTTCTATTCATCCAATCTAGTTCAACTAAATTTTTTTAAGCTTGTACTGGATGACACTTGATGATAATACATTTTTTTCAAATATTAATTAATTAATTAAATTTAATTATATTAATTACCGGTTTTCGACGACAACTTAGATTTGTCTCCATTGTTGTAACAATGTAACTGCTAAAACAATGACAGAAGTTGGCGTCGAAAAACGGTTATTTAGCCAAACCAGTCAAACCGGGTGTGCATTGTTGATACAATGCAGACAAATCATGCTCTTTTTTTCAATTCCCAGTATTAGTTCACTCTCTCCCTATATATATACACTAGCCGTTAACCATCCGCTTCACTGGGTATTTCACGATGTTGTATATATGTATACTGTTTACATATATATTAATTATTGATATCTAGCATTAAGAATTCGATTGTATCAAAAAATATATTTATAGCTATTACACTCTCGCCCCTTGATATAAAAAGAACATAAATTATAATATCTAATTTCTATTTATATCTAAAATAGAAGGAGAAAGATTTTTTTCGCTCACTTAACCTAATAATCAAGTGGATTTCCACCAAAGCAACTTTCAGTGGATCTCTACTCCATAAAATAAACATGCGTGCTAAATTTCAAGTCTAAATCTAACAGAGCAAAAACGGAACTTTTATCATCAATACCTCGTTGAGAGCAAGCACTCTTAGCGGATTCCAATTCAACAAAAGAAGCATGCAAACCAGATTTTATTATTGTAGTCTTAGCAGTTCGAAAACGGAAATTTTGTCTATCAATACGCCCCAATAACTCTCCCCGCCTCCCCCTGAAGTCGATTTCCGTAAAATCCATTCTTAGTGGAACTCTATTCAAATAAAGAAAAGTGCTCAACAAATTTCAAGTAAATGAGTTAAATTCAAAAACAGGAACTTTTCTATAAAACGTCTTAATCCCTCGCAACCCCACTCCTTTGGGGGTCCGTTTTCGCAAAAATCTTTGTAAAAGGAACTTTATTCCATGAACGGAACATACCTTCTAATTTTCAAGCAGGTGTTTCTATTAGTTGAAAAGCGGAAATATTTATCTATTACGCCCCTTAATCCCCCTCAGTGACCCTTGGGGATCAATTTTCCCCAAAACTACTTTGCAGCGGATCTCTACACCATGAAAGGAATTCGCTTACCAAATTTTAAGACTGTAACTTCTAATAGTTTAAAAATGGAAATAATTATCTATAACGCCCCTTAAGCCCCCGCAACGTCACTTAGGAAACGATATTCGCAAAACCCATCTTACGGCAGATCTCTACTCAGTGAATGGAATCTGCTAACTCAATTTCAAGATTTTACGTCTAATAGTTTAAAAAAGGAGTTCATTGCCTATAAAGCCCCTTAATTCTCCACAACGCCACTTGGGGTCGATTTTCATGAAACCCATTCTGTAGGGGATCTGTACTCTATGAAAGGAATCCGCTTACCAAATTTCAAGACTGTACGTCTAATAGTTTAAAAATGGAAAATATTATCTATAACGCCCCTTAAGCCCCCACAACGCCACTTAGGAATCGATTTTCACAAAACCCATCTTATAGCGGATCTCTACTCAATGAATGGAATCAGCTTACTAAATTTCGAGATTTTACGTCTAATAGTTTAAAAAAGGAGTTAATTGCCTATATAACGCCACTTAATTCTCTACAATGCCACTTGGGAGTCAATTTTCACAAAACCCATTCTATAGGGGATCAGTACTCTATGAAAGGAATCCGCTTATACCAAATTTCAAGACTGTACGTCTAATAGGTTAAAAATGGAAATTATGTATAACGCCCCTTAAGCGCTCTCAACGCCCCTTGGAGGTCGATTTTCGTAAAAATCATCTGTGTACCTAGTTTCACGACTGTACATCTAATAGTTTAGTAAAGGAAATAATTATTTATAAACGCCTCTTAAACCCCCGTAATGCCCCTTGGGGTTCGAACTTTGCAAAATCTGTTCTTAGCTGACGTCTACTCCATGAAGGGAACCTATCTACCAAATTTCAAGTCTGTAGGTTTAATAGTTCCGGAGATATCGTGATTAGTCTGTGAGTGAGTGAGTAGCTTTTCTCCTTTATATATATATATATGAAAGAAATATGTATTATATATCAAAAACAAGAAATAATAGATAATGAACATAACAAGAAATAGCGTAATAAAAATATAAAAGCTGAACATGAAGAACAAAATTATAGAGAAATAAAAAAAGAAACTACAAAAAAGAAGAACCTAGCGAGTCAGAAAGCAATTTCGGACTTAGGACCGAATAAGTGGGGTTAAACTAGTTTGAAGGCGCCAACCTTCCCCCTTTGCAACTCGGTAGGAAAAACCAAATAAAATAAAATAAACAAAAATTCAGAGTATGGAAAACTCAGAGAGTATGATAAAACCATTCACTATTATTATGTAACAAACTCTCCCAAACTCTTAATGCAGAAATATCGCAAAATAATTACGTAAGAAAAGTAGAAAAATGCTAAAACAATTACATAAGAAAAGTATCTTTCAAAAAATAATTTAACAAAATTTCTTTACATACAGATATATATATATATATATATATATATATATATATATATATATATATATATATATATATATATATATATATATATCTTGTTCAAATTTTCGATCTAATAAAAATACTTTCTATTTTTTATCCATTCAAAGTAGGAATTGACTTAATTTTTCTTTTATATTACTTGTGTGTATGTGTGTGTGTTTTGTATTATTAACTACAGCAGTTTGACTGCAGTAAAAAGCAGTTGAAAGAGGGGGAAAATAATAATTTAGTGAGGGTTTGTCTTGAATTTTACCTATTTTTTCCTTCTAGTTTTTGAAAATATTTTTAGTCACTTATATAAACGAAAATAAATCTTCATATTCGAAGAAAAAATATAATTTTAGAGAAACCTTCATTGTGGTTTTTGCACTTTCGGGTGCACAGTATTGCATTAAAATCGATGTATAACTACGTTTGAGAAGAAAGAAGAATTTCAATTGGTGACTAACACAATATTTTCAAATTCAAAATGGTCGACAGGCAGAATGACTTATCAAGTGGTGATTCCAAATGGTGAAAGAGTAGATAGAGGGAAATGGGGGATAAAAAAAAGAAGTGTTGAAAGAGAGAAAGAGTAAAAAAATTTAGAACATTTAAGTGCAATTACTTTTTTTTAAAGTAAATACTAAAAAAACAATTTCTTAATTGTTTCTGACATTCCACATAAGCAACGCTTTCTAATTAACGAACAACAAAATATTTGATTTTTGAAAAGAATCGTTTTTTCTATTTAATACGAAAAAAAGCCGATTTCTAGAAAATAGAAATCTATTACCATGAATAAGAATGAGTAGTATATGTAGGCAAACATATTAATAAAATCATTTTCTTTTAATATAAAGGGAGAGGGAATGCATTTCCAAAATAAGTTTTTCTTATATTACTGTAAACAACCTCGGTGGGAAAAAAGGGATAAAAAGAACTCCCCTTCCCCCATGGAATCCATTCGAAAACATTCTGTTTATCAAGAACAAACAAACATCTACGGTTTATTGTTAGTATTAAAATTTTTTCCCTTATTAAATTTCTTCTGGCTCGGCACTTTCATATTAAAAGCTTTAACGGGGATAATATGGCGCTGGGGAAATTTAAATATTTTTGAGTTGCCTCTCAAAACAGAAAATAAAGAATGTGTGTGTGAGAGAAAAGGGGAAAAAGATTATTTTTTTCCATTCGTGTTTTCAAAATAAGAAGGGGGGATATGGGAAAATCTCTCAAAATAACATCCGCAGAAATTCTAGAAGCGTACTATATAAAAGAGAGCTTTTATAAAAAGCTTAAAAAATAGAAGTAAAATTAGGAAGCAAAAACAAGATTTATTTTCAAATAAAAGGTGAAAAAAATGAAAAAGAAAAATGTAATGGAATTTCTTTTTTTAAACCCGTTTTTGGAAATATAATTATGGGTTGTTTTGTTTAGCAGAAAACGAATAAGTTGTTCCTAAGAATTAAGAAACAAAATCAAACGTTGCAAAAAAAAAAAAAAAATCTTATTTCATATATTTAATCAAGCAAAAATTGAAATGCATCATTAATTCATGGTTCAATATTTTTCTTCCTTTTTTTTTTTGTAAGGAATAAAAGTATCTAGTTCCAAGAATTTGAATATTTACGAAAGGTTTAGTTTCTTGACTGGGAAAGGGGGAGGGAATTATTATTCTAAGAATTTGATAATTATATTTGCTTTTCCTGTGAGAATTATACGGAAGAATAAGGATCCCATTTTATTTACTTTATTTTTTTAAAAAAATGTCTGAAGAAAAATAATTATTTTTCTCTTATCTCTAGAATCTATTTTTATGTATAATTATGTTTTTTTAAAAAATATTTTGATTTCCGATAACTTTAGAAATCTTTGCGTGGAAATCACAAAAAACAGATTATATTTCCAATGAAAGGAAATAATTAGTTTTTACTGCACACATTTCCTTTTCGTCACTTCCTCTTTTTTAACTTCTCTTTATGCATTGGGAGGGTGGGGGAAGAGTGTGAGGAGGGAATGAACAAATTCGTACATGTTACAACTGAACACGGTGTGGTGAGTTCTGAAAATTGCATAATCGATCAAAATGTCTAGTGATGGCAATGTTCCGTACAAAAATCGGTTACGTGGTAGTTGCGGACGTGGTATTTGCGGACACATAACATTTCGTAGTTTGAGCGGACACCCCCCATCTTAGAACAGATAAAGGGTGCAAATAAATAAGGAAACAAATACTTTTATTTAAAAAAAAACTTCTCATGTACTTTTATGGGCCTCATAGAATTGTTTTCCTAAACAGTACATGGATTCAAACGTGTATAATGCTACACAAGGAGTATTGGCAACAGATTTCTTTATTTAGAATCCTCCACAAGAGGGCGCTATAAAGAGTGCCCATACTTCTAAGCTGTAGAGGATTTTGCATACTCATTGAACTTCATGTACAGCACCTCTAAGTATAATGATTTGATGGAGTCCTAATTTTTACTAAAACGTTCTTCGATTGATTATTCCAATCGCTAAAATGGCGACTTTACTGTGGGATAACTGCGGTTTCGTCTAAGTAAAAGCAAGCACTAAATTATAAATCAATAACAATATCCAGATTGTATTGAAAAAACATTATGATCGTGCATATTTTGCCAAACAACAAATTAACTGTAATCTGCACAAAAATAATTATTCTGTTGGGAATAAAGAAATTATCTTCTGCTTCATTTAGGTTATGTATATGTTACCGGCAGAGTATGAAATGCCTGCATTGTCTAGGCAAAGTAAGTAATAATTCTCCTATTTCATACTTTGCATAAAAACGTCAGGCATTCTATAGAATGCCCTAAGCTACACTCAGGAACATTGAAAATAGCGACCCAAGAAGAAAGCATAGGATTGAAATGAAATTTATTACACATAATGACACAGATGAGAGATTCACTTGATCTAAAAAACAAGACAATTAAACGAATACAGGGTGTGCAAAGACACAAATACTGGGCAACTTCAATAGCGCTTTGGACCACCTCCAGCTGCAATACATGCCGCCACACGGTCCTGCATTGAGTTGATTAGACACCTTATGTTGTCCTGAGGCAGATGGGCCCACAAATCTTGAACAGCCAACTCTAAATCATGTACAGAGTGACACGACGGCATCTGCCGTTCTAGCTGATCTCACACGTGCTCTACAGGGGACCAATCGGGGGAGCGGCCATGAAAGAGTCTGAAAATGACGTAGGAAGTCTTGAGCAACTCTTGCTGTATGCAGACGAGCATTATCTTGCTGGAAAATTGCCCCTGGGAGACAATTTAGGAAAGGTCCTACATGGGGTCGAAGAATATCATCAACGTAACGTTGACCCGTTAAGGTTCCCCGCATCTCAATTAAAGTGGACCGGCTATCATAGGCTATGACCCCCCTCTAGACCATTACACCAGCTGTGCGGGCAGTGTGACGTAGAACAGCGTGGGGGAATAGTATCGCTCACCAGGGTGCCTCCACACCCGTACACGGTTATAATCTGTCCCCCAAACAAACCGGGATTCATCACTAAATACAACCTTTTGCCATTCTGTGACATTCCACATTGATCTGGCTTGGCACCACTGTAGACGCAGTTGCCGATGTTCCGGTGTTAAAGGGAGTGCACGGAAAGGGCGCTAGGATTTAAGATTTGCTTCTGCAAGGTGTCTGGAAATTGTTTGTGGAACAATTGCTACGCCTACGTCTGCTCGTATCGTTGAACGAGTCACTGGGGTCCACAAGTGCTTGCCGCACGATCCTTCGATCCTCTCTCCTCGTGGTCTTCCTGGTCGCTCGAGACTCGGTTTTCCACAAATGGATACCTTTTCATGTCCACTGCTCCCAACAATTTGTAACGGCATACTCCGAACGATCCACCTGGCCAGCAACACGGCGCGTTGACCAGCCTGCAGTTTTCATCCCGATGGTCAGGCCTCTCTCAAACTCGCCTAACTGTGAGAAATGTCTTCTAGCACGTTTACCTGGCATGTTTCGCTTACCAAAGTCTTCCTACAGTCGGCGGGTAATCGTCACGTTTATGAATCTTCGAATTTGCGCTGGCTTATACAGCACCCTCTTCCTGATTGTAGCGCCACCTCGGCGTGTATGAGCATGCGTATTGGCACAAAACTTGGATCATTTGCATATCACTTTACGCTGTACTTATCGGCAAAGTTTCGCGATTGTACTTAGCTTCAATGTTCCTGAGTGTATTTAGGCAAAGTATGAAAAAAGGTCAAGATAAGGCTTTTATATCAATGACGTACATTCCTAAAAATTCAAATGTTATTCTGAAGAAATAAAGAGTGCCATTAAAAAATTATACATAAAAACAAAATGAAAGTTGTACCAAACAAATTTTCTCTTTCTTATTAAGGAAAACAAAATTTTCATGTAAAAAATAAGAAATTAAAATTAACCTTCTCGTTGCAACATTGGCTTGAATGGCATTTTGAATAACACACTTCATTACATTTTTAACGCAAAAATAATTATTTTTATAAAATTAAGAACGTAGTTTAAAAATTCCATACATTTATCATGAATTTTAAATTATGCTCGTTTCAGTAAATTAAAATAAAATGAGAAATGTATGCATATTGCCTCAACACATAGAACAATAAATTGTATTTGAAATAATCCTTTTTAATTATATTCACCGCTACTTTTATTTAGCTAATTGTAATAAATCTGTTTAAAATCCGAAATTGAGGATTAAGGTACTCACAAAACTATTATCAATTAATTTCAATAGCCTACAGTTTTCTGAATGTTCTTATAGCATGCCTACTACTTTTTACCCTTCTATCCCTACTGCAACAGCTAAAGGTTTTCTAAGCTAAAAATTATTAAAAATCATCTTATAGCTTTCATAGGCCAAAATCGGTTTTCGGACTTAAAAATACTGTCAACAGAAACAAATAAACTTGAAAAACTAAAATTATCTGATATGGATATTATTATTAATGAATTTGCCGGGAAAAAAAATCAAGAAAAGTACCTATTAAACTGACAACAAGCTAGTTTTTAAATAAAAGTTTTTCAGTACATATGTCCCAACATACTTATTTTGACACTTTTGAATAAGTTTTATCAATGCGGTCATTTTTATTTATTTTCCAAAAAGGGCCCCCAACGAATTTTCGATAAGGGGCTTACTCATGGCTGGTTACGTCAGTGTGCAGCCCGGGGAAAAATCATTTTTTTGTTGAACACATTTAAGTAAAATTAAGTATTTTGATATTCCCGAATAAATCACAAAGCGCAACGGACAAATTCAGAGCCTGAGGCTCGGGTTAAAAGTCTCGAGTCTTGTCACGTAATATTCGAAACGAATCGGAGATGTATTTCATACTTACCCAGTTTCTCATTAGTCATTCTATAGAATGCCTAGGCAATGTGTGAAATATGAATTATTTCATACATTACCGGTTAATTTTAGTCATTCTATACAATGCCTAGGCATTCTATAGAATGCCGGATTTCATACTTTGCCGGTAACATATACGTCAAGAACATAATTGCATATTAAAAAGTGTAACTGCATCCAACTCTTCTTTACAAGTTAGATACGAATCTCGAAAAACTATAAAAAACCGTTTTAACAAGAAAATACTCGTAAAGCAAAAAGGTGGACAGGTTTTACGCTATTATAAAACAGTGTGATATTAAATTACAGATTTATTCAAATCGAAAAACCGTGTTAACGAATGAGGAAAAATGAAACGTGTGCGTATAAATTTTATGTATATTTATACACTTAACATTGTATTTTAATAAAGTTGTCATCAATATTACTTCATACATGTGATTCTATAATATCTAATAAAATTAAGAACGCATACATTTTGCCGTAAGAAAGGATGAAAGTTTTAAATACTATAAATTGATATCAAATATTCGTCGATACTTTTGATAATAAGCACATTTGATTATGACGAAATGAATCGATAATCATTGTCCACAATAAAAAGATCAACCCAATTCGCTACTTTTAAATCTAAAGAAGTATTTCGACTTGTAATGGTATTTTCAAATTAATTGCTTTCCGAAATGTTTTACGATAGTAATTTTCTTATGAAAAATATTTAATTTTTGCTTTTAAAATGACTGTATCTCTTGGTATATATTCAGTTTAACAAATCTTTAGATCGCAATCGAAATTTAGGGTTTATATAAATTTTACACTCTCGGAGGCAAAATCCTAGTATAGTTCACACTTTTAGCGAAGGAGGGAAAAAATTTCAAACTGCGCCAACAGCTCAGGGTATATTTTTTGTATTGAACTTTTATCCGATATGACGGCAATAATTCGACAAGTTGGCGATAAATAAAAATATGTACCATTTTGGACTGTGTTGATAATTTTGAATCAGAATAAACACTTAATTTTTGTTCATCATTCTTAGAATATTATAAATAAACACCGGATTCCAATATATGTTATAATGATAGCATTGTGTGAACCTGAAATATCGCATTAATAATACAAAAATACTACTTATCTGCTATGATTCTTTTTGGAGTTTGTTCTTGGGTTGCCCGTTGGGTAACCGAGTTCTCGGAAATGTCAATGCGGGTACATATCATGAAAAACCACAAAGAAATATTCTCAGTTACGATATTCCCTGCTCGATTTCGAAAACACTATTTTAAACTTCCACCCTGGAAAAAAAGCGCATTATAAAATCCTTAGTGCTGATTTTCTTTGACAAAATGTCATTTCTTTTTTTTTCCCTTGAAGGAATAATATCCAAAATTATTCGAATCAAATTGTACCCAAAAGTCTGATTCACAACACAAATATTAAATATTCGAAAAAATGTGTTCTGTTAAATGTTGTAAAGAAACTACAAAGTGTTCCATAAAGTTTTCATTTTTTTTCACAACAATAAATTTAAATAATGAAATTTTTTTTACTTCATTATCAGCGAGTATAATAATGCATCATTGTTTTCTTTATTTTAATTAAATTGTTGAAGCTTAAGCGTTCAGTAATGCAAATTATTATTGTCATTTAAAATGGAATAATTTCGGAGGGAAAAAAACTAATTTTTTTCCCCTTCCTTTTAATGCAATGTACATTTACTGAGACCCAACAGGTAAAACAAAAATATTTTCTAATTACTTTTGTCTATAAATATCTATGAGAATTTATCATTGTTTCGAAAATAAACATTTTGTGCAAGACCATCTCAAAATATTAAACATGATCTTAACTCAGAATGCTTCGATAAGTATTCCAATTGTAAATTGAATTTTGAAAATTTTTCTATTATTGTCGTCTGCTTAGGTTTAATAATTCATATTCTAATTTATCCGATTATTCATTTTATTAATTGATGCATAATCATCCACTATTATAAATTTCGTTGTTAAAATAAATAGGCAACTTTTGTGATTATTTTAAAAATAAGAGTTTCAAAGCCTTATTAAAGCTTGTGTATATTACCGAAATGGATTTGACTGTCTTATTCAATTGATTTTCACCGTGATGATTTAAGATCTATTTTTCACGTAACATTTTGCTCCGATTCTGAATTTCGTTTTATTAAATATCAGTTTATCAACAGTTACTAATACAACTTAACGTAATTAAAATAAATATTAGAGCTGAAATTTATTTTTACCGCTATATCCATTGGAGTTTTTCTATTCTTTTGCTATAAAATTTAAATCTGTAATTTTCACATTTATAAAGACATTTCATTTCATTTTTGTGCCAAAGTTTTGTTATTGCAATTATACATAATTGTTTCGCTTCAAATGTTAGTTTGAACCGCATTTTTTTAAAAACCTTTCATATTTCATTTTTGCCATTATTAAAAATATTGCTATAATATGCAAACGTCTATCGCTTTAAATGAATCAAAATTAACGAAAAGGTAAAATTTTAGTATTTTATTTTTTGATAATATAGTGATAATTGATAAAAATAGTAATTATTGATAAAAAATAATGGCTCTTGACAAATTCGGGAAATACGATGTATAATAATTACTTAGAGACAGAACAAGTACTTACCTGTTCGAAATGGTGTTTTGAGTTCAATCGAGCACTGATTCCTCGTTCTTAAAAATAATGCAGGATCAGAGGCTTAACTGATGCGCCTTTTGCGAACGATTTCGAAATGTTATATGAATTCAACAACCAAGGAAACCATTCTAATAACCTGGTAGTTGAAATGAGAATAACTATTTGCATCATAGTTTTTCGTTCTGCT
Source organism: Trichonephila clavipes (assembly GCA_019973935.1). NCBI lineage: Eukaryota > Metazoa > Arthropoda > Arachnida > Araneae > Nephilidae > Trichonephila > Trichonephila clavipes. The sequence goes on along the minus strand of BMAU01017805.1, from coordinate 281,474 downwards.
TAATTTAGGAGGCTAATGCTATTATTTTCAGCACAAAATGAAAATTTCTACTTAAAATAGCTTATTTCTTTAATTTAAATTTTATTTCTCTTAATCTTACAATTGTAAACACATAATCAACACATTACACCTTTCTAGAAATTATTAATTGGGATACAGTTTCAGTGTGGGATGTGGCACAGAGTGAGTGAGTGAATATTAACGTCACACTGCTCAGCTGCACGAGGGCTTTTGGCGACGGACCACGTAAATTTGAACCATGGACAAGTGACGTGGACAACACCTGAGCTGGCACCCCCCTCTCCAAACTACCACATCACAACAACGGGATGACATTTGAGCTCTCGAGAGATTTAACGTGCATCGCTTCCCTACACGGCGGGTCTTTAGTGGTACAGGGCTCGAACTCGTGACAAGGCCAGCCATGATCCGATACCTTGACCACTCGGATACAACGGCTGTGTGGGATGTGGCGCAACAAAGGCTATTATCTATTTGTTTGCATGAGTGAGTGAGTGCTTATTAATGTGTCACACTCTAAAGCAAAAGGAGAATTACTGGGGACGGTCTTCGAAATTTTAAACTACGTTCAACTGATCAGAATGGCACCTGAATGTGCTCTCACCTCTTAAAACTTCAACACGATGCCAATATAAAAACTTTCAGCCACCACAGAATTAACGTACATTAACCCCTCTATATTAGGAGTCTTCAGTGGCATCAGGACTTGAGCCTGTGACTCGATTACACCAACCAAGAAATCGTGACCATGACTACTTGGTTACCGCCTCCCAGTTAGTATATGAAGCAGCAACAGCTATTATCCCTAAAAAACGTGACCGCGGTATCCGAGTGGTCATGGTCGCGAACTCATGACTATGTGTAGATACTGATGCACGTTAGATATGTCGAGGATAGCGGAATGACAGTTCGAGCGTCATCTTCACCACTTTTTATCTTAACTCAAAATTACAAGCTCTGTCGCTAATACTTCTAGTTTAGCATCGAATTGCGGTAATAACAAACAATCAATCATTTAAGAAAACAGACTATGATGACCGAATAGCTATGATGGCGAGTTCGTGGCTGACTGTTGGTGAAGGTGGTAGGTTTAAGCCTGATATATCACTTAAACTTTGTTATATGGACTGGCTATTGTACGTGTAATGTATCGAGGTTCAATACAGTTCCATTGAGTAATTACCATCCTTGTAAAACCCCCTATCTACCATCCTTCTAGAAACCACACGAGAACTATTGGTGACTAACCTCTTACTTTTGAATGACAATGTGATTACTCGAGTTGAAATCCCAATCTCTACTATGTGTTGGAGGCCATCCGTGTATCCCTCTACATAAGTACTATTGATTGATTGAATATTAACGTCGCACTGTTCAGCTACACGAGGGCTTTTGGCGACGGACCACGTAATTTTGAACCATGGTCAAGTGACGTGGACGACACCCTGGCACCCCCTATACCACACCACACCAACGGAGGACGTTTCAGCTCGACAGATTTAACGTGCATCGCTGCCCTACACGGCGGGTCTTTAGTGGTACTGGGCTCGAACCTGTGACAAAGCAAGCCACAGTCCGATACCTATACCACTCGGCTATACATAAGTACTAAACCCGCTATCTGTTGTCCTCCGCTATTTTACCAAATCGGTCACTACTGCCTTGCTAAAACTGGAATAAATACAAAATCGTTTTTTTTTGGCTGATTTAGAAGGTTAATTGAACAACTTAAAGTATCAGTATTTCCATTTGATATAAATGGTTACAATTTGTCCGAAATGGTTTTATCAGGTACGCAAACCTCGTTTAGATTAATAGCCAGGTTCAAACACTCTATTTATTAGTTATGGTTTAAGGCTATCGTGGCTTTTCATCCTGTATATGACGCAGAAACATGTCCTCCTTTGTAAATATTCTAAATTTTGAATTAACATCACATACCAGGTAGCAATATAGTCGGTGATCCAGCACCGGTTGACATTGATTCAGTTCAGCAGCATGGTCACACCCTGATTCCACAAAAGACTCATTACAAAGAGAGGTTAATGCACGTTAAATCTGTCAGGACTCCTAACGTTGACGTAGAGGGACTCCTAACATTGACTTGACCAACTCAAGTGTAGACTTTGTCATCTTCTATGTACTTTGGCACCTGGTAGCAGATATTTATATCGGGCTGAAAAAGGCTACAGGTAAATGTTCAATATAAACAAGGAAACCTCATACTTGAGTTACACAAGTCAATTGGAGATAAACCTCGTAACGACCAAGTGATTAGGGTAGCATCTTCTGCATCCTATCACCCCAAACCAAGGTTACGGAGACTGGCTTATCAGCTCCAAACCCTTGTTGGGTGAGCTCGATATCCCAGGGCCATTCACGGTCCACGCTAAATTAAGTAAAAATTGGAGGGGCAGTTCAATTAAACATAAAACAATCTATATCATTTCTTAGACGAAAACTTAAAGCCACGGTGACCGAGTGAGTATGGTGTAAAGCTAATGACCTATGACTTAGCCAAGTCTCCACTATTACAGTGTTTTCACTGTACTGAACTGAACTGAACTATGACATTTTAGTCAAGCAACGTGTTCCAGCTGTATTTAAAAAATTATGAAGAGATATTGAATTGGAAGGTCTGTTCAAAAAGTACCCGACCTTGGGCCAGAAAAAAATATATTAGTAACTTTTCAGGATAAGTGCATCATCCAATTCAAAGTAGGCCCCTTGTGCCTTTACACAATCTCAGTCCAGCATTCCTTCTACTTCCGAAAATACTTCTGGGAGGCTTGTTTTGAAATGATGTTCAAATCCACCATCGCGTTCTGCCTGATCTCATCTCTAATCTGAAAGTTGGATTTTCATCTTCAGGAACAGTCAAAAGTCGCAAGAAGCCAGGTTAGGCGCTAATGGTGTTCAGTAGATCCTATGCAACTGAAAGAGGGTGTTCTTTCAGTTCCCCCAATAGAAGCTTGGGAACAAAGCCACTCTGCGCATGATCCCACAAAATTGCAAGTGGAGAACCTGTACTGATCTCAATTTGTTTTGCAGTCTCTCGTACGGTCAGTCAACGATCTTTTATTATCAGATGCTGCCCCTTTTCAACAACAGCTGCATTTCGAGTGGTCTGTGGCCTCCCAGAACGCTGGTCACTCTTTACCAACGTGCGGCTACTTTTGAATCGGTTAAATTCCTCCTTAACTTATTTGACCTCAATAGCAACAATAGAACTCAACAGGAACTAAAAAATTCCCTGATTTTACTGATAAGCGATCGTTTATTATGGTCTCTTTTTTATTTTTCATAAAATGGATTTATATTTGCATTGTAAATACAAAAATATAAAAATATAAATATAAAAAAAATCGATTTTTGTTAGAAATGGATTTTTTAGAAATCGATCTTTTAGACCTCGATTTTTTTGTGAATCGATTCATCAGGATACGATTCGAATCGATTTAAAAATCAATCTCTTTAGGAAAGAATCGCCATCCCAAGCTGATAGGTTGATTACTAATGTCTCCCTAAGAAGCTACTCGAGGGCTGTTGGCAACGGATAACATAACCACTGTGAAGTGACGTCACCTTTTTTCACGGATTTTCCCATCACGCCAAGGTGAAGATATTGAGACTGGACATCAGCCCTCTACACGACAGGACCTTGGTGACACCAGGACCTCATTGAGTCGGGTGAGTGAGTAAGAGTTATATTAACTTCGCATTAAGAAGCAATGCGTGGGTTATCGGTAATGGACTTCCTAATTTTGAATTGTAGTCAAGGGATGATAACGACACCTGAACTGGCAGCCTCCTCTCGAAACTTCGACACCACGCCTAAGGGAGGACTTTCAGCCTCGACGGATTTAACGTGCATCAACCCCTCTACCTATGGGATTTCTTCAGTCGCACTGGGCTCGAACTCATTACATTCCGGCTAAAAGATACCGCTTTGACCATTTGGCTACCACTGCTAGCCTCTTGAGTTGGGCTGAAATAAACAATTGAATGCATTCACTGCCTCTATGATGATAGATATTTTGTGAGAGCCTAGTCTCAAACACTGTAGGCCACGACTTTTTTCGATTCCTACTATTAGCTCACACTCTCTATTTATTTATTTATCTTGGTGGAATTTTCGATCGTTCATAAAATACATTTTAAAGCGCTCCATTGAGCTGAAATTTTATATTCATGATTATTTTAGATGGCAATACGATAATTTAATTATAATTTATAAAAACTAATTGATTAAAACTAATTATTTAAAGAATTGAAATAAAGCCACGTTGGCACGTGTACTGGTATCGAAATCATGACATGCCTGCCATGATCCGATATCTTGACCACTGGGTTACCGCAGCCCGCTGAGCCAGGATCGAACCCGAAACCTTGGGCTTACGAAGCGGGCCCGCTACCTCTAAGCAACCGGAGCCGACTTGCAAACTCATATTAACTCAATACATACAAAATGGAGCAATAATTTTACCAACTAGTTTTGAATGAAACAAAACATTCTTTTTTGTGAAACCGTGGGAACTTACGACACAAAATAAGAGCTGAAGCCGAACCCTATTATATTGCTCTCACATACCAATAATAGGTGATCTATTTATAACGAAAATCATGCAGCACCTTGTATTCAAGCAGAGAAAACCAAATAACTTGACACATAATGAGTTTTACGATGTGGACACTGACCGGTTTCAACGAGAAATAACATGCACCTCTTCCAGGCAATTTGACAGTGAAACGAAATAAAACGGTTTGAGAAATATTTTACAATACCCTCGAGCAAAATTAAATGATTTTAATTACCTGTTTTCAAAATTATATTCACGTTGTTTATTTATAGTTGATGATTTCAAATGGTTCAAAGTTTGTTTTTTATTCTCCAAGGATTTTTTTTATCGAGATAAAGAAAGATTTTTAGAAATGCCGGCGTATTTCAAAATATGATGCAAGCTGAAGAATTTAGCAGCAGTGTTCTGAGAGTTTGAAAAATACATTGTAAGCCACTAAAAAAAAGGACGGTTATTATTTTAAAAGCAAAAAATTTATCACTTTTCAATTTTGCTTGTAACAATTCACACCTGCTTTCACCAATAACGAAATTAGTTTTGTTATGTTCTTGTTATTGCTAATCCTCCAAAATCTGATGAAGTTGACTTGATGTTAAAAGTACAGTGGGTGATCGGTTAACGAACATAATCCGTTCCAAGACTATGTTCTCTATCCGAATTGTTGGTTAACCGGTCATCCATTCGCCATAGACATCTATGTGAAATCGATTAATTCGTTCTGGAGACCCTAAAAATTAAATTTTAAAAAAATGTATAATTTATTAGTAAGTTTTTAAAAAAAATAATACATACATATAGTCTTGCATATTAATCAGTCCTTTTCATTTTTTGCTTATGTGGCGTTGAAGAACATGTCCAATGTCGATTGCTTTTCTCTCTTTTTCAGGATTTTCCAGAAGTAATTAATAGCATTGTTGTTGTAAAGATCCCCAACCCTACTGACATCAGCTTGGTTTGGGTGCCATTCTAAGACCATTGCTCTGACATCCGCCCACTTTTTCAAAAGATCTTTAATGGCAGATGTCGGCATTGTTCCTCTTTCGTCTTCCTCTTGTTCAGAAGGAGACACATTTCGCTGTGTTTCTTGGAGTTCTTTTATCGATAGTTCATCTTCATGTCCCATTATGAGCTCTTCTATGTCATCCTCGTTCACCTCCAATTCCAGACCTCTAGCAGTTGTCAAAATTTCATCCATAATTTCAAGGGTGTCTCCCTGATCACCTCCGAATATGTGTTCGTTGTCCAAACACGAAAAATCTTTCTTGAAAGTGTTCGTTATCCGAATATGTGTTCGTTATTCGAACACAAAAATCTTTTGTGAAAGTGTTCGTTAACCGATCTGTTCGTTAACCGATCACCCACTGTATTAATAATAGCGATGGAAAAAAATTCTTTTTAAATGTTTCTTTGAAGAACATTGTCCTTTGGTGACAAACAGTGTTCTTTGCAAAACTTTTTCACAGAACAAACGAACACTTTATTGTTTTGAGTCACAAAATAGGACTTGCCGACTTCGTCTCATCTAATCTTTAACTTTTTTTTAAAAAAAATTTTTTTTATCGTCATTGTGATTTTTTTGAAAAAGCTGTTTTATTGTTTTGGGAATTGAACACTGCGTGTTTCGCGTCAGATTGACCACTTGACCGACACATGCACCCTCCTACGGTCATGAAAACTGAGATAGGCGCAGTAGGTTTGGCCCTCATGGGCTATTTTGCCACTGAGTTCAGTTTATTTAAGTCCTATCGTTACGTTTGCTAAGGAAATATTTTCCTAGTGTTAAGTTTTGATTTTACGGATGGTAATATAATGACTTAAAATATTAGGTTTTATCTTTTAAGACACGCGTGACAGTAAGAGACATAGAGATTATTTATACTAATTTTTCATTTTGCGTGTGAGCGCGTTTTTATTATTCCACAATATTAAATTGCATGTATTAATTTTTTCACTTACATTTTAATTTATTGTAATCAGTTTTGGCTCTTTCAGTTCTAATTATAAATATATCACTTATACTTGTTAAGAGGAATTAAGGATATAAAAACGATTCTGGAATAATTGCTTATATTTTTACAGAACGCCCATGCAAAAATAAAAACTAAACAACTTTAGAAACCTTGAATGTTTTTGAGAAAATTGACGATGAATTATTAATTTTTTTTTTACCAAAACATCTTTTTCAATAATTTTGGTGTAATTATAAATGATAAAGGAAATTTTACGTAATTTCATGATTTGTTATTAAAATAAATTTCTTATTATTAATGAGGAGCGTTCCAGGCGCCATATTAATAATGTAAGGCATAAAAACCATTTGCGGCTTATTCATTGAAACGCAAAAATAAACAAATAATAATAACAATAAAAACCCAGTGGCTGTGGGTGGTTGCTTATTGCGCTTCCGCGCCACAGGTCCAGGGTTCAAATCCCCGGTTGGGCAAGGGCGACTCAGCCTTCCCTCCCTTCAGTGGGTCGATAAATGAGAACATGCTTGGGAACTAAACATTGGGGAGTTTCGCGTAAGACTGACCACCTGCCCGGAACATCTGCTCATGCATCTCAGTACCCAAGGTCATGAAATCTGAGAAGTGTACAGTGGGCCTTGGCCATCATGCGCCACTGAAGTTAGTTTAGGTATTTCTGACCTTCATATAGTAAAAACAAACAAATTATTCAATTATTGTTTACTTTGTTTTATAAATCCTAATACTTACATTTGTAATATTGTATGTTAATGAATGATTTTTCATTATCTAATACGTAACTTCTCGTCTTCCACATCCAACATAGTTCCTAAACTCTTCACAGGTATTTTGAAAAAAGGTCTATCGTGGTGTCAAGTCGAACCTGGGCGATCACTAAAGTTCACACTCGCACACATACATGTGGGTAGTATGTAGCTTTGATTTTTTGTGTTCTGCAGAGCACAACAAAGAACTGATGATAAAGTAGCTCTGTACCACTTAAAAATATAGTGTTACGAATTTTGGGTAAACAGTGTAAATAATTTGTATTTGAGTGTTTAATGCATTTATATTACTCTATGTTATATTTATTTCATGTAAAAATTGTACTATTCACAAGCAATGTCGCCCCATACGTTATAATGGCGATTCAATGAGAACTTGGCGAAATCTTGACGGTAGAGCCAAGTTGGCATCATTTTTGGTGACCAAGTTGGCGGTCAATTTGGCGACTTTGGCGACCATTTTGGCGAATTCGAAACCCTCTGGAATCTTCTAGAAAGTAGTAGATCTCTCCACTAGTGTCACGTTCAATGACACGAGCGGTTATATTTCTGGAAGTTTCTGTCGCGCCTATAAAAACGACGCTCGCCGGTACGGTGGAGAGTATTGATTAAGCCAGCGAGTAGTGAGGATAGTTTTGACTCGCGATTAGCTCGACACTGCTTGTGAATAATCTTTACGTACGTGTATTTTTAAACACTGGTAATTGTATTTGATTGCTGTTGAAGGTGTGAAGACCTTCGGATATTTACCCTGTGAATATTGCCGCTGAATCCTGTATTTAAAGGATTGGATTTTTGTTAATATATTCACATCGCTCTGGAAGAACTGTTTATTTTCTTTGTGATTGTTTTAGCATAAAATCCTAGAATCCGGATCTACGTAACAATATATTCTTATATTTAAATTTTTTTTTTTATGAAACCTAACCAGTTTAGCTAGGGTCCTCTTTTTTTTTCTTTTTGCACCAGAGCCTTTGGATACCCAGTTACGCCACTGACGATATCAGTGGGGTAACGTACAACCCCGCAACCCCTTCATCGTGGTGGGGCAGGATTCTAGGGGGCTCAAGGCCTAAATGACGCCAAATACGTGTTTGGGGTTGGGGCCCAAAACTTGATTTTGCAGGGGGGCCTTATAATCTCTGTTACGCCACTGGATGGTAAGAGGTAGAAGTCAAGAGAGGAATATACCGCAATCAATGTCGTTGTCTTTGATCGTTGTCAGAATTCCAAAGTCCATCTCCAGTAGTCTTCATAAAGTGCCTCTTGTGGTGTTGATTCAAACCAACAAATCAAGAGCGCTGGGAAAGAATCCGAAAAAAAAGAAAAAAAAAAAAAAAAAAGAAACTTCGAAAAAAACTTCTGGAAAAAAATTGAAACGAAGAGAAGGAAAAAAAAAAAAAAAAAAACTAGCGTACTCTCTACAAGATATTCTTCCGAACTGTAATTATGAATGGAGCTTTAAAACACACACACACACACACACACACTCCTTTACTATCTTGTCACAAACACACCAGTGTGTCTTTAACCACTATATTTACAACCTTCTTCAGATACAAAATTCTAAAAATAAACACGGGGAAGGCATGTCAGTCCCGGTAAACAAAGGAATGATTCACCGGGGTTTTGATAAATGCAAAAGGAGCTAAGGGAGGGGAAGGTGAGGAGGCGGGGGGTTGTGTTGCACTTATCACTGGAAGTAATCTTTTTAAAGGAGATAATGAATTCACACAAACTTATCATGTAACGTAAAGTTTAAACATCGCGAAAGAGAAAGCGAAACTGTGATAAGACAATTCACGGAATTTTAATGTAAGGACGAAAAAAGAGGAACACACGATAACCACTTTCGTGTTTTCGTAGTATATTTTGTTAGATAAAAATGCACTGTTTTGTTTATTGCCGCGTTGTTTACGTTTGGGGTGACTCATGCAAGGTGGAGTACAAAAAGACAAGTGATAAAAAAACAACATTATTGTATTTGGTCGAGAATACAACCATAAACCCTAATTTTTTATTATTATTTTATTTCAGGATAGTAACGTAATGTTTACATAGCGAATCTTCTAAACCGGGGGAGCCTAAAGGTCAAGGTATTGGATCGGGGTTGGCACGTCACGTGTTCGAGCCCAGTACCACTAGAGACCCACCGTGTAGGGGAGCGATGCACGTTAAATCTATCGTGAGTTCAAACGTTCTCCCGAAGGTGCAGTGTGGAAGTTAGGAGAGGGGTTCCAAATCAGGTGTCGTCATTATCCCTTGACCAGAGTTCCAAATGAGGAGGTCCATCGCCAAAAGGCTTCGTGTAGCTGAACAGTGCGATGTTAATATTCACTCACTCGCGCACCCCGCGTCTATAAGAGATGCATGTGTACACCACTGGTTCCATATGAAAACAACCGTGTACTCGCAGAGCTATTTACTCAGTAGAAAGAACAAGGGAAGTTGGCAGTTAAGGGTTCAACCCCCTTCCCCATAGATCGACAGATTTTTAAGGGAACACAGTACAATTCAATGGACAGAAGAAATCGGTTAAAAAATAAAATCTAATTTTTTTAGCCTAAATTATGCTTTATATACTTTTCTATAATCTCACAAAATTTGGAAGTTCTAAGTTAAAAAATAATAATAAAATAAAATTTAAGTCAATTCCTACTTAGATCAAAAAAGAAAAATTTTATTTTATCTACTTTTTAATAAATAGTTACAATGAATATAAATATGTATATACGTATGACAGAATCACAAAATTAAATGGTAATTCATTTTTATTTATTATCATTAAAGTATCGTATTGTCATCCAAAACAAAATCATGTCTATAAAATTTCATTTCAACTGAATGCATTAAAACATGAGGGAAAAAAATCTTTTAAAAGTTTTGACCCAAGTCACTAAAAATGAAACCAACGTGGCTGTATCTGTAATTCTTTAAATAATTAGTTTCAGTCCAATAATTTTAATTAATTATAATTAAATTATCATATTTTTACCCAAAACAATTGTGTATAGAAAATTTCAGGTCAAATGAGCGTTTTTAAATGTGAGAAAAAAAACCTTTTAAAGTGTTGACACAAGTTGCCAAAAATAATGCCAACGTGGCTGTATTTATAATTCTTTGAATAATTAGTTTTAATCAATTAATTTTTATTCATTATAATTAAATTACTCTATTGTCATCCAAAATAATCACGCATATAAATTTCAGCTCAATTGAGCTCTTTAAACTGTATTTTATTAACAATTGAAAATTCCACGAAGATAAACAAATATATAGAGAGTGTGTGAGCTAATAGTAGGAATTGAAAAAGACGCAGAGATATAACTTTTACGTTCGTTTTTATTCACATTCCAATAGCAAAAAAATCAAAACTTCAAACTTACTTACCTCAGAGAAAGATAAAATAACTAGTTTGTATATAATTTAAAATGCTAATGCTTTTTTTCTATTTGTGTCAAAAAAATGCTCTTTAATATTTTTTCTACTATTGCTAATAATGTATGCAACTAAAGTTGGTATGCTTTTTTGAATAAGATCAACACTTATTTCTTAAAAATTAATTAAATTTAGAATTTATAAATTTTTTAAGGAATTTTCAATAAGCATTCAAAAAAGAAGTATTATGCGAATACCAATCATGCTATGAAAAAACCCACATCAACTTTTGTAAAACAAAGTTTGATGTAAATCAAATTTTATATGAGAGAGCGTCAATTTTTGTAGAAGCAGTATTTTAAAATCACTTCAGTTTTTTCCTTTAAAAATTAAATGGCTAGCTGTTTGAGTGGCCTTGAGTCCAAAATCTCTTTCACAAAATACATGCACATAGGGGGCAACCAAAGAGAATTTCAAAATCATTGAAAATTTACTAATGTTGAAATTTAAAAACTTTGCGCGAATCGTACCACGTTCCTTAAGTTTTTAGAATAAAGATTATGCTTTTTTCTAAGTATCTTTTCAATTCCTACAATTAGCTCACACTCTCTATAAAGAGTGTTTTTTTCCAGGTATAGAAGTTAAAGTTGGCATTACTTTCCAAGATGACGACCGATTTAACAGCTGTCAAGTGATTTATTCTCAGTTTGGTTTGGCAATTCATCAAAACGATCATCAAGCAAGGCGTAGATTCGTCGAATGGGCCCAAAACGAGATTGCCGTTGTTCCCGATTTTCATAAGCGAATTTTGTTTGGCGATGAGGCGCACTTCTGGTTGAATGGCTACGTCAACAAACAAAACTGTCGCATTTGGAGCGAAGCTAATCCACAAGTGTATGTCGAAACACCGTTAAATCCAGAAAAACTGTTTGGTGCGCTTTATGGGCTGGTGGAATCCTTCTTCAAAAACGATGAAGGCCACAACGTTACAGTCAATGGTGATCGGTATAGAGCCATGATTACTAACTTTTTCATTCCTGAATTGAACAATCATGATGTCCAGGAGCTGTGGTTCCTACAAGACGGCGCAACAAGTCACACAGCTCGTGCCACAATCGATTTATTGAAAGACACGTTTGGTGACCGCCTAATTTCACGTTTTGGACCTGTGAATTGGCCTCCAAGATCTTGTGATTTAACACCGCTAGACTATTTTCTGTGGGGCTATGTTAAGTCATTGGTCTATGCGGATAAGCCACAAACGTTTGACCATTTGGAAGACAACATTCGCCGTGTTATTGCCGATATACGGCCACAAATGTTGGAAAAAGTCATCGAAAATTGGACGTCCAGTTTGGACTACATCCGAGCCAGCCGTGGCAGTCCTATACCAGAAATCACATTTAAAATGTAATGCCACAAGATTATCTTTCGAATAAAAAAAAATTCATGTCAATCGAATAATACATCGTTGTTTTATTGCAATTTAAAGTTAACCTCTAAAAAAACACCCTTTATATTTATTTATTTATCCTAATGGAATTTTCAATCGTTAATAAAATACATTTTAAATCGCTCCATTGAGCTGAAATTTTATATACATGATTAATTTGGATGGCAATACAGTATATAATTTAATTATAATAAAAATTAATTGATTATAAAACTAATTATTTAAATAATTACAGATACAGTCACATTGGCATCATTTTTGTGGACTTTTCGTCTATTTTGGCGACTTGTGTCAAAACTTGATAAGGTTTTTTTCTCACATTTTAAAGCATTCTGTTGAACTGAAATTTTATATACACGATTGTTTTGGATGACAGTACGATACTTAAATGATAATTAATAAAAACTAATTACCACTTAATGTTGTGATTCTGTCATATGTATATACTTATTTATGTTAATTGTAATTATTTGATAAAAAGTAGCTAAAATAAAATTTTACTTTGTTATTCTAAGTAGGAATTGACTTAAAATTTTTTCTTATATAGTATATATATTACTTGTTAAAAATTAACCTTTGAAGTAGGAATACACCTCTGAATTCACTTTTTTTAGTCTCTAAAAAAGTGCTCAATGTGCAGTGTGCGGCCAGCCAGCCTTTCTGAATGGCCCTATCATGGCCTATTGCGTTAAGAAATTCAGTTACGAACAATGCACTAAAAATTTAGCACCAAATTCTACCAATCAAGCAATAAAATCAATCAATTTTACTATCAATATGCTTTTTTTGATTGTAGAAAGTAAACAAGAAGCTTGGTCATGGATGAGAGGAAATCGAAATGACCCCACAACTCAGAAAAAAGTGCATGAAAGAAATTATTTTTTATGTGTGATTGATAGAGAGGTTAATATAGTATTAAAATAAGAGAGATAAAAGAGTGTTATTGTTTTGATCAATTTTGCTTTGTTCTTGTAGAGCAGAGATTCCAAACTTTTTTTGTCTTATAGACCCCTTGCTATGTATTTCGTCCTTTTTTAGACCCCTGCTTACCTAATATTAAATTTTTACACATTTTAACTTAAATGTCTTTTTGACAGCTGGTATAGAGCTAATTACTTTAAAAGATTTAAGGTATCCGACTACTTTTGGAACCGTGATTTTGCAAAAGCTTATAAATGGGGAATATTTATGATATATAGCAGGGGTGGCGAACCTTTTTGGTCAACGTGCCATTTTTTCTAAAAAAACGTTTAATGAGTTATAGGCGTGCCATCAAATAATTTTGACTTGTGATTATTGAACAACTAATAAAACTAAATACGAACAAATCAAAATTCTTTATTTATTACGAAAAAATACATTTTGCACTGTATAGTAGTAAATGTTTTAGTTATACTTGTAATTTAAATTAAAATAACATTAGTGGGATTTCTGCTGTTGTAGATTAGATGACAAATAACTTATATCAGGTTACTTTTAGTAGAATGCATGCTGAATTAGAGTCGTCTGTTAAACGGTTTCTAAGCGAGTCTTTGATGCTATTTATCTCTGAAAATAATGACTCGCAGGCATAGGTAGATGAAAATATGGTTAAAATAGCATACGCCAACTTCTTCAAACAGTTAAATACGTCTGGAATCGAATTCCATGTGTTTCCAAAATTTCGTTACTGGTATTTTTACTTATATTGCTTGTCAATCTTTCTGCTTCAATCAATTCCAACTTTTTCCTTGTTTCAATAAACTTTTGAATCCATATTGAACTAGACGGGAAATCAATCAGTTGCATTTCAAGTTCTTCAATTTCAGTTTATCAAACGAAATCACATCAGGGTACATAATAAATTTGAACGTTTCCGATAATTCCTTGAAGTGAGAAAATCTCGCTGAAAATTCTTTGATTAAAGAATCCATTATGGAAATAAAGTCATCAATAACCTTTTCTTCATTTCGTTTCTCTTGGGCATCTAAATCTGATATTTTTTTTCAATTGATTGAATATTAACGTCGCACTGTTCAGCTACACGAGGGCTTTTTGGTGACGGACCACGTAATTTTGAACCATGGTCAAGTGACATGGACGACACCTGAACTGGCACCCCCTCTCCTAACTACCACACCACACCAACGGGAGGACGTTTCAGCTCTCGACAGATTTAACGTGCATCGCTGCCCTACATGGTGGGTCTTTAGTGGTACTGGGCTCGAACTCGTGACAAGGCATGCCACGGTCCGATACCTATACCACTCGGCTAACGCGGTCACTTTTTTTTCAAGTTTGGGAAGTACTTGTAGTTTTTTGTAATAATATCGTTTCTGAAAACATATAGTTTAGCTTCAAAAGCGCGAATGAGATCCATCACGACGATAACTGACGATTCGGGCCTTGAAGCTTTATGTTCAATTCATTGAAATGTTGGCATATGTCTGTAAAAAACATCAATTTTAAAAGCCACATAATATCCATCAACTGTGGGTATTGTTCAATTTTGCTCTCATTTTGTAGAAACAGTCTGATTTCTTCCGAGCAATCAACAAATCTTTGAAGTACGTTCCCGCGACTGAACCAGCGAACATTGTTATACATTATTAAGCCATTATACACCGAATTGATTTCATCGAACAAAGCATCAATCTTTCGTTTATTTAAAGCCTGCGACGATATATGAGGTTGACTATTTCTGTCACTAAAGTTATTACATTATCAAGAGATGTTAAACCACTCTTTGCATATAAGGCTTGTTGGTGAATAATGCAGTGGCATTCAAGAATCGAATGTCCTACGTCTGTTTTAAATAAAGAAATGAAACCACTTTTTTTGCCTACCATATTTGGAGCACCATCAGTGGTTACTGAAACAATGTTTTTTCAAATCAATTTCTTTCTCAGCAAGCGAATTTCTTACTGCCGTACAAATAAATATCTGTACCCTTTGTAGTTGTTAACAATGATGTTATATATCGCAATTATTTCTTCCTTAATGATGTTTCCTACATAATATCGAGCAAAGACAGCTAAACGTGCCGATTTAGTAATGTCAATCCTTTCGTCAAGACATAGCGATATAAAAGGAGCGGAGTTAATGTCACTTTTTTGTTGGTCTGTAACATTTTCTGCCAATTTCAAGATTATATCTTTCATTGTGTTTCTAGATAGAGGAACATCTTTGATGCGCTGAATTATCTTATCTTTATTATCAAAATCATCAAAAAGTGAGGGCGCACATGCCAACCAAGCTTCCTTCAAAAACTCTCCCTCTTGAAATGATTTACCATGCCGAGCAATGGCATTTGCAGCCGAGTAACTTGCCGCACTTGTGTGACAATTTTTGCTTACATATTTAAACATAGACATCGACTGTTTATTTCTGTCTTTTATTGCACTCGCAATTCTTTTTGCTCTGGTTCGCTTTTTTCACAAAAGGATTTGTGATTTGTTTCAAAATGCCGTTTTACAGACGATGTTCTGCATACCACTGTTCCAGAACATAAAACACACACCGCTTTGTCGCCTTTATTGATCATGCCATATTTCTCAGCCCACCAAGTTTGAAATTCTCTGCTACACTTACTATCTTGCACTTTTTTTTTGTTGAACTAGCCATGTTAAATAGCAGTTAAAAATCGTATATTTAACACAAAACTTTAAATTTACAGTTGTGTCGATGGAGTTGACTATCCTATGTGCTCTCGCTTGATTCCTCCCCCACTCCCCCTGCCAAAAAAACCTCTTTACTGACTGCGCACGACTGCGGGCTCATGGGCAGATTTATTTGTTTTTAGGAAATTGAGTGCTTGTACGAGATTTCTGTAGTGCCTGCTCTTTTGCTTTTGTCTCAGGTCATTAAAATTTTTAAAAATAAAGCAGTGAGAGTTATTTTATCAATTAGACTTACAAGACAAGAATTAGATCACATTAATAAATTAGATGTATACAAGCTGAACTATTAATGTTAACGTTAGAATATGTTTTTTAAACAACTTGAATATATTTAGAAATAGTTACATACACACACTATGCGTAGATAAACTTTGCATCATTAGCAATTTATAATATACGAAGTATTTACGCAAGACATAACAAACGAGTCTGCTCCCCGATTTGTCGGCGTCGCGATGGATCACTCGCGTTTGTTCATAATAATTCAAAGTAAACTTAATTATTTTAAGCTAAAATGCAAATCGTTTTTGATCGATGGCGTGCCCAAAATATTCTGTCGCGTGCCATCATTGGCACGCGTGCCATTGGTTCGCCATCCCTGATATATAGTGTCACTTAGATTAGAAATCGTATATAAAATTGTTTTAAGAATAGTATTACAATAAAAAATTATTTAAGTACAATATTTTGACAAAAGATGAACATAAAATGACCAATTTTCAAAACATTCTCCTTTTATGTAAAATGCTTCCATTATAATAATATTTTGCTTATATGTATCTCACAGCTCTTTGTACAGAGGCTCAACTAGAATTTTTGAAATATGTGACTTAGAAGTGGATTTATCCATATTTTACGGCAACAGAGGAGAGAAATTTTAAGAAAAAAACGTCGACAATTATTTCAATGGGTGATAACTATGAAAATTATGTGAATTTTTCAAAATTTCTAGTTCAGACTTTTTGGAGAAGTCTTTACTTTATATAAGCAAAATATTATTATTATAGAAACATTTTTTATAAAAGGATAACGTTTTTTAAAAAAAGGGTAATTCAAAGTTAATTGTTTGCCATAATATTGTAATCAAATAATTTTTTTGTCATATAATGTCCTTAAAATAATTTTATACATATATTCTAATCTGACACTCAATATCATGAAAATTATCCATTTATGTGTTTTTTTAAAATCATGCTTCCGAACGTAGTCTCGGATAACTTAAATGTTTAACTGTAGTGAATTATAGTGTTTATAACTTAAGAATAACATGTTAATTAACATTTTAAATTTCTATATCTCTTTTTTTTCTGAGATTGGCTACCGCGATGAAACTCTTGCTCATTAAGAAAAACAATTAAAAAGTTTCTCTGGATGTTCCATATTTCGGGGTAAATAAGTAAATAACAGGGGAATATCTTTTATAGCTAAAATTGCTGACATCCGTTTCTAAACTTTACTTTAAGATCTTCGTTAGTGCATATTCCAATCAGTTCCTCTGTAATACGACATTCATTTTTTTCAATATGACCATATGATTTCTTAGTCTATTGGGGTATTACCATATCCAAAGCATTCTTAAACCTATTTTCCAAATCTGAATCGAGGGCATTTAAATGTTGATCGTAGGTTAAAACGTCATCTTCCTGGCAGATTGTCTGTGACAAAATGAGAAACTGGGAAAAAATTCGCGATGTCCAATAATAAACTGCTCTAGCTTAATTTCGGGAAGAAAAGCTGAAACGATGATCCTTGTTTTAGTTAAATATATGCTGTCACCTTGTAACCGTAAAAATAAATCTCATTTAATTTAGAAAATAAATCTGTAAAATTAGTAAAAATCTGGTTCCCCCCTCTCCATTACATTTTCTTTTAAAATTAAAGTCATGATCTTGTTTATAATGAGAACCATTATCGTAGACCCCCATTTACACCCCATGGATCCCTCAATTAGTTTTTCACTGACGTGGACCCCTTGCAAGTCGTCCTAGACCCCTGGGGGTCCATATAGACCACTTTAGGATTCAGTGTTGCAGAGTTTTACTGCATTTTCCCCATGTCGTGACCCGCGTGAAATACTTGTCATATTTATGTGACTCAGCAGGAAAAAAGGATGAGTATTCCTGCACTAAAGTATCGTGAAAATTAGGTTATACAGAGTGATTCTAAAAATAGGTAATTCAAACGGAGATGCAGTTGCAATAAATGAATTCTAAAAAAGAATTTGCCGCGTATTTTAAAAAGACTGGTTTGTGTGAAGTATTCGAATCGAAACGACACCCTGCGCCGTAAGACTTCACTCTCCTTGGCGCAAGCTCGGTTATTTATTATTTTTTTTAATGTTTACTTTACTCTGGTATCACATAGAATTTAAATTCAAAAACATTTTTCACGTTAGAGTTTCCGAGAATTGCTTTTTTTTTCTTCTTTTGAAGTATAAGGAAAGAAATGAGATTTTTTTTTAAGAAAAAAAAAAGGGAAAAAAGAAGAAAAGAAAAACAAACAAATAATGAAGAAGTTCAAAATAGTACCGCACGAAATATTTCTGTGGTTTGCCCCTGTAATTACCCTTCTATCAGAGACCCCTTTTTTCCCATTCGACTCTTGGAAATTTTTACCCGTTTTCAAAGAAACCGCTTGAACTTCTCTCATCCCTCCTCTTTTGGAATGTTTCTCTCGAAACTTCATCCCCCACCAAACAAAATAAATGAATGGACGAATAATAATAATAAAAAAAAACAAACCCAACTCACAATCCCAATGCACACATTAAAAGCAAGAGAGAGAGAAAAAAAATTGAGCAAATGCTGAATTTTTCTTATTTAAAACGGAATTTCAAAGCATAAATTTCCATTATTTTTCTTCGTCTTTTTCGTTTTGTTTACGTTCTGAGGGGGGGGAAGCGTGGGGTTGTTATTTGATATAAAAAAACAAGTTTTTGCTATGATTATAGTCGGCTCACAGATTTTTCTCATGGAATGTGATCCAGCAATTATGAACCGGATACCTGAATGTAGATGTAGTCCGTTTTTCCAGAGAATCTCTAGTAAACGGACACCTGGAATGGAAAAAAAAAACAGTTTACTATATGGAATGTTTATAAATATTTTTTATACATAAAAATGCTTTCAAATTAGTTTAATGATGAAATTCGAGAGTATGTGCAGCTCACTTCACTTCAAAGCGCATTATATAAATAAGACCACTCAAAACAATGCTTCTGGACAATGAATTTTTACCAGTTTTTTAGTTTATAAATTTCAGGGGCAAAAAAATAAATAAATAAAGCTTCCAAAGCAATATAATTTGCTAAGAATCTGTTCAATTACAATAATTTTGGCACATAATATACAGGGTGTCTACAAATTAGTTGGGCAAAAAGAATGATTTATTGCATGTAATTTACAGGAAAACACACAAGCAATATAAAAAAAATTTTAAGTCAATTCCTACTTAGATCAACAAAGAAAAATTTTATTTCAGCAACTTTTTATTAAACAATATTACAATTAATATAAATATGTATATACATAGGACAGAATCACAACATTAAGTGGTCATTAATTTCTATTAATTATCATTAAAGTATCGTATTGTCCTCCAAAACAATCGGGTCTATAAAATTTCAGTTCAACTGAATGCTTTAAAACGTGAGAAAAAAAAACCTTTTCAAGTTTTGACTCAAGTCGCCAAAAGGGTCGCTAAGTCGCCAAAAATGATGCCAACGTGGCTGTATTTGTAATTCTTTTAATAATTAGTTTTGATCAGTTAATTTTTATTAATTATAATTAAACTGTTGTACTGTCATCCAAAATAATCATGTACATAAAATTTCAGCTCAATGGAGCGCTTTAAAATGTGCTTTATTAACGATTGAAAATTCCACCAAGATAAATAAATAAACATATAGAGGGTATGAGCTTTAATAGTGTGTGTAGGAATTTAAAAATTAAAATATGTATTGTTATAAGGTAGAGAAATAGTTCAAGTTTATCTCTATCGCAAATGTTCGACGCGGCTTCCTTTGGTTTCTCTGCAAATCTCCCTTCGGTAGATTTTTGATTTTAGTCCAGGAATGGAGGTAGGAAATACAGAGTGTACATTTGATCCTTTACAAAACCCCATACACTGAAATTCAGTGGTGATCGTGGTGGCCTTTGAATAGCACAGGGGTGGCGAAGG
Organism: Trichonephila clavipes; assembly: GCA_019973935.1. Taxonomy (NCBI): domain Eukaryota; kingdom Metazoa; phylum Arthropoda; class Arachnida; order Araneae; family Nephilidae; genus Trichonephila; species Trichonephila clavipes. The sequence goes on along the minus strand of BMAU01017805.1, from coordinate 261,452 downwards.
TTTATGGATTAACGTGCCATTTTTTTTTCTAAAGAAGTGTTTAATGAGGTATAGACGTGCCGTCAAATACTAACAACATAAAACTCTTTATTTACTACGAAAAAAAAACCTTTTGCGCTGTATAGTTGTAAATGTTTTAGTTATACGTGTAATTCGAATTGAAGTAAATATAGGGTGTTTTTTTAGAGGTATAGAACTTTAAATTGCAATAAAACAACGATGTATTATTCGATTGACATGAATTTTTTTTATTCGAAAGATAATCTTGTGGCATTACATTTTAAATATGATCAAGCAAGGCGTAGATTCGTCGAATGGGCCCAAAACGAGATGGCCGTTGTTCCCGATTTTCATAAGCGAATTTTGTTTAGCGATGAGGCACACTTCTGGTTGAATGGCTACGTCAACAAACAAAACTGCCGCATTTGGAGTGAAGCTAATCCACAAGTGTATGTCGAAACACCGTTACATCCAGAAAAACTGACTGTTTGATGCGCTTTATGGGCTGGTGGAATCCTTCTTCAAAAACGATCAAGGCCACAACGTTACAGTCAATGGTGATCGGTATAGAGCCATGATTACTAACTTTTTCATTCCTGAATTGAACAATCGTGATGTCCAGGAGCTGTGGTTCCAACAAGACGGCGCAACATGTCACACAGCTCGTGCCACAATCGATTTATTGAACGACACGTTTGGTGACCGCCTAATTTCACGTTTTGAACCTGTGAATTGGCCTCCAAGATCTTGTGATTTAACACCGCTAGACTATTTTCTGTGGGGCTATGTAAAGTCATTGATCTATGCGGATAAGCCACAAACGCTTGTGACGAATCTATACGGAACTTTATCACTAACCTTCTGAACCGACCTTTTTAGGGAAATTTAATTCCCTACCTATTTCCAATCAACTCCAAAAAGCGAACAGGATTCCTTATTATGCAGATTAGATTCAGTATTTAAGTCAAACGAAATAGTAAAGTTAGAGCAGTAGGAGATAGATATTGAAACATAGAGTTATATTGAATATGAATTGAAGTCTTGTTGTTGATAATTTAATCTCAAGAAGAATTGAGACTCCGAGTGGTAAATATAAAATTGTATTTAAAGTCTCATTAAAATTTTAAGAGTAAGATTAAAGTTATATGTTCAATAAGAACATTATTAAATATAATTCTGGGATCTCTTATCGTGGTAATTTCTGCGTGATCGTTATTTAATAAATTAATTATATCATTAATTAAGTGAGTTAATTTAAAGGATATTATCTTTAAAACCTCATAATATTGTTAGTAACAACTGTTAGTAAGTTTATTTGACTTTTATTTGGGAAAGATATCCAAATAAAGAAAGTTATTTATAAAAATGGCTACTGGTTCTTTTATGTCTCATAATTATTCTAGTTCTCAAAGTGAGGTCCCTAGGGACCATCACACGCTTGACCATTTGGAAGACAACATTCGCCGTGTTATTGCCGATATACGGCCACAAATGTTGCACAAAGTCATCGAAAATTGGACGTCCAGATTGGACTACATCCGAGCCAGCCGTGGCAGTCCTATGCCAGAAATCATATTTAAAATGTAATGCTACAAGATTATCTTTCGGATAAAAAAAAATTCATGTCAATCGAATAATACATCGTTGTTTTATTGCAATTTAAAGTTCTATACCTCTAAAAAAACACCCTATATTAATGTGACCTCTGTTGTTGCAGATTGGATCACAAATAACTTATATTTGGATTGTAACAAGCTACTTTTAGTAGAATGCATACTGAATTGGAGTCATCTGCCAAACGGTTTCTAAGCAGTTAATCAAATTTGCTGTGGATCACTTTTTTGACGAGAGGGTTTGTGATTTGTTTCAAAATGCCGTTTTACAGACGATACCACTATTCCAGAACATAAAACACACACCGCTTTGTCGCTTTTTCTAATAATGCCATACTTCTAGATTCACCAAATTTGAAATTCTCTGTTGCACTTACTATTTTGTTCTTTTGCTAAACTAGCCATGTTAAATAACAGTTAAAAATCGTAAATGTAATAAAAAATAGCTGTAAAATACAGTTGTGTTAATGGTATTAACTATGCTATGCGTCATAAGCAATTGTAGTCCAAGACGTAACTAAGGCAAGACAATAACAAACGAGTGTGCTCCCCGCCAACCCGTGACCGGTCTCTCGCGTTTGTTCGTCATGCTTCACAGAGAACTTCGTTATTTTGAAATAATATGCAAACCATTTTGATAGCTGGCATGTCCAAAATATTGTGTCACGTGCCATCAATAGCACACGTGCCACTGGTTCGCCATCCCTGGAATAGTACCTCCACGATCAATTCAAATTGGTGCCTCAACATTGAAGTCAGACGTAACGTCGTTCCGGTAGTCATAAGGCGAGCCATCCTGTTGAAAAATGTTAACTTCTGGGGTTTTTTCTTTGATGATTGGCATAAGGAAAATCTTCAGCATGTTCACGTAAATAATTCCTGTTAAAGTCTCTTCAGCGAAGAAAAATGGCCCGAAAACATTCGGGGAACTCCCTGCAAAAAACACGTTTATCTTGGGACTATCCCTTTCATGTTCTAGGAAGGCATGAGGGGTTTTCGACCCCCAAATGACACCTAACCATCTTACTGGTTTGACTTTAAACGGGTTAATGTCATTTAATATTTCGAAAGTTCTTACGGAAGTGTCCAACTAATTTGTAGACTCGATGGAAACAACGATGACCATGGATTCGTAACAATGACTACTGCTAAGATGGTCACATTAAAAAAATTGCCGTAGGCAGTGAGAGAAATCAGTTTTCAAACTGAAGCTTGATTTTAATCTCCATCAACTAAATTCAAAAGTTTTCCAATTGTATAGGGAGAGAACTGAAGCTTGATTTTAATCTCCATGAACTAAATTCAAAATTTTTCCAATTCTATAGGGAGAGGGTGTGTGTTCTTAATCTTGGAATTTTGTAATATGTATTATAAGATAATTTTTTTATTTTGTGCTCTTGTATATTGTGCTTTAACAGCAAATCTTTGATGTAGATTGGAGGGGCTAATGTTGCAATAATTCTTAAACACTTCTAAATTCGAAGGAAAATAATTAATTTTCATTGATTTGGAATTATTCGAATTTTTTCCCCTCAAACTTACAATGAATTCACTAAACAAACATGGATTTATTATTTTTCCCCCCTAAAGGGATAGTGTGACGCAAGGCAAATCCTAGTTATGTGTAGCCGGCGTAATTCCAGAAAGAATCGTAAAAATAAACGTGTTGTGCAATAATCGGCAAGAGTAGGCTTAATGTCAAATACACGTTTCCACCATTGTTTATCTTGAAGTGAGATACGAGAGTAAAAACACGTTTTTAATCCGCGCCTTCCGTCGGATTTGCGCCTCGCATAAATAAAGGAAGCGTGGATTTGTCAAAGGCAGTAAATACATTTACGCAAAGGATTATACGCCATTAGATCTAACCTGTCACTTACCGATGATTCTTGCTAACCGTGGTTTGTTTTGTAGTCTTATACGGAGCGGCTTCTTTTCGCCTATCACAGGCGAGCATTAACTTTTAAGGCGCCATTTATGTAGACTAGATGGCGGCATCCATTTATATATAAATAACCTTCCACTTTTTTACAAAATAATATTACTTATTTCGATGCCTATAACAGTGGTCTTCAAACTGTCTTTCATGGACCTCTGGGGTCCAGGGTTTCCACAGACCAAAATAAAAAAATCGAAAAGAAAATTATAAATGTGTGTGTAAAATAGATCCACACGACTTCTATGAACTAGAGTGACAGTGATGGCCTAGTGATCAAGGTCACAAACTCGAGGACGGAGTGTCATGAGTTCGAGCCTAGTACCTGTGGTCGCAGTAGCCTAGTAATCAAGGTAATGGACGTGGCTGGCATGTCATGAGTTCGAGGCCTAGTTCCGCTTAAGACCCGCCATGTAGAGGAGACCGATGTACGTTTAACTTGTGTGATGTGGAAGTTAGTAGAAGGGATGCTAGCTCAGATATCGTCCTCGTCACTTGATCATGGTTCAAAATGACGATGTCCGTCGCCAATAGCCCTCGTGCAACTTTATAATGCGACGTTAACATACACTCATTCTCTTTTTTGGACTGGATTAAAATTCCATTTGGAACTACTTTGATATCACGGGGCACGCGCCAAGATAGGCGATAACATTACAATATGGTTACCTTGATATTTTTGCCGTTTTTGGAATATTGCAAGTTTCTCTCTCCAGTCTTTTTCAATTGATATTCATTATTAATGTTAATACATATTACGTAATATTTTATTAATAAATAATATAAAACTACAATTATTATTAGATGTAATAATCATATATAATATTCGTTATTTATAATGATCGTTTTTTATTATATTTATTTATACATATAATTACATATTATGTTATTTATTTATAATTATTATTAGGTTCTTTATTATAATTATTATTTTGTTATTCATTTATAATTATTATTATGTTATTTATTTATATTTATTATTATGTTATGTATTTATAATTATTACGTTACATGAGTATTCTTATGAATAATTTTATATTATAATACGATGATTTCATTCTTTTTTATAACTACTATTAAGTTATATTATATGAATTATTATTATATATACCAATTATTATTAAATCATACTAAATGAATATTATATATAAGTGCTATTAAATTATTTTATAAGATTATTATTATATACTGCATAATATTATTAGTACATTAACTTTTTATTATTTTATATTATTATTCATTATTTATTGACTGATTTTTGGTTATCCTCAATCTCTTCCTATATTCTTCTTTTGAAATACACTTCAATGTATGTATATTTCAAAACAATTTTTTAAAATTATCTTCCAGATGATTTGATAGCGCGAGGCCGCCATCTTGGATTCCATTCCAGCGACAAGCCCTGCGTGGCGTGATTCCTTTATCGCACCAAGCAGCACTTGGCGTCATGCCCCGTGATATCAAACTAGCACCCTCCATTTTAATATACTTCAATAAAAATCAGCATTTATTTCTGATAAAACAAGAACGTGTGATTGAACTATCAACAGATTCTATTTTACAATCCAGATGTGAACGAGAAGATCTTGATATATGGTTAAAAATTGACACGGGATATCCTCAGATTTCTTAAGAGGTCTCAGGGCTTAAATGGCAAATTTTTCAATTTTTTTGAAAAAAGGTATGTTAAAGCATCAACATTGAGCCTTTTGCTACCAATATTTTGTTATTATTTTGAAAACTTCCGAAGTTATTGAGAAAGAACTAGTGAAACTCTTTTCTTATCTTCATATTTTTCTCTAAACGAAACATTTTAGCTTGCGCGCACGATTTCTTGTAAATTATTTATGATATCAATTTAAAATTTAATACACGTGCTCTCACACAAAATAAAGCTCTTCATAACTTATACAACAATTTTTCAAATAAAATTTTAATGTAATTTTTTTATTTGAATTTTAATTTATTTTTTCTTAAGAGGAATTTAATTTACCTTTTCTTACGATTTAAGCAAAAATTTTTAATTTAAGGATTTTTAAAGTTTTTTGGTTACCTCCTGTAGGAGTGGAGAGGTCCATTAACAACTGCTACAGGGGATGGTTAGTCCCCCCCCCCTTGGAATGTGGAATGTGAAGTTTCACCATGTGGTGAAGCTAGACAGGGGACGGACATTCCCTCGGGGTTAGAAAAGAATTCATTCGGTCTTTGGGTACGACGGAGTGAAGTCATGTCCGAGTGTTTGCTAACTGTATACTAACTGTTTTTCCTTAAATGTTTTTTTCTTTAAAATAAACCTTAATATTTAAAATTTAGACGCCATGTTCTTAATTTGCTTCCGTGCCCATTGATTAGAATCAAACTTTAGTGGCGCAGCCGATAGTGATGTAGCCTTAGTGGCGCAAACCAAACTGGACTAGTTAGAACCTGAAATTTCGAGTTTTTTGGATTCCCGCGAAGAAATGCATCAGGTAAGAGTTTTTGGTTGCAACTCCCTGTAATGTAAGACGAGAGAAATTTATAAAATTATATTGTTAACATCCATTTTAGTAAGAGAGAATTTTGATTTTATTTTTGTATACGTCAGTGCACGGTTTTTTTTTTTTTTTTGCTCTGCATATCCATGCAGTTGTAAATTTTTGAACGCCAGTTCAATTTTGAATTATTATATACATCAGTATATGTTTTATTATTCTTGTTCCATATCAATGGAAAGTAAGTTTTAGAACATCAGTTCTATAAATTAAGGAAAGCTTCAAAATCATTAATTCTCTCAGTATATTATTTTATTGCATATCCATGCAGTTATAAAATTTTGAACGCCAGTTCAAATTAAAATTATTATACATCAGTGTATAACTTATCATTTTTGCTAGTAAGGGTTAGAACATCAGTTAGAAAGTCAGTTATTCCTGCATTCAGGATATTTGTGTTACACTAGGACAGACATAGTTCGAACATCAGTTCGTGATTTATATGTGTATTTAACATTTTTTTTGGATACAATTCTATATAAGATTCTTGTTGATAAGTAACTACCCGAATTACTTATTGTATTTTATGAGTGTTTTGGAAAACTCATTAAGCTGTATATTCCAAGTTGTTTAATACGTATAATTGGTTAATTGTAATCGTATTTTGATGCATTAAGCAATGTAAATTGGTAAAATATACGAGTTATTTGAAACAGTTTTATAATTGAAAATTAACGTGGAAAGATTGTATGTTTTTTATGATATTTATTTTGTAATGTACAGTAATAAATTCACGTCAGTGAATAGCAATTGGGTTTATTGAAAAGTTAATGCTAAAGAATAATACGAATTTCATGTCAATGAAATTTTGTGTTTATGTACGCATAGTATTTTTTCGATTTATGTGAAAAAAATATTATCAGTTTAAATTGGAGAAAAACTACCGAATATATATTTTGTATTGTTCTATTATTCTACTATTAGGAATAGATTAAGTTGTGCATATCGGTAATATTTTAAGTGATTATTGTGTATCAGAAATAGTTCAGGTGATTATTGTGTATCGGTAATATTTTAAGTGATTATTGTGTATCAGAAATAGTTTAGGTGATTATTGTGTATCGGTAATATTTTAAGTGATTGTGTATCGGTAATATTTTGAAGTGAGAATTTTTTAAGTGATATAAGCAGTAATATATTAAGTTTTTATATTTTATTAGTTATTTAAGTATACTTGGCATATTGCGAAATATATAATACATTTATTTTGATCTTCTTCCTAATTCATTGAGTATTGAGTTAGCATAGCGGACGTTGTTTGTGTGTGTTTTAATGAAAGATATATGTGTGGTACTTATATAATTTTTACAATTCCTTTTAGTGTTATTTTCGTCCGATTATTGGTTAGTTTGAGTATATTTAAAAAAAAATTTTTTTTTCAAAGGGCATTTTTGGGGAAAGCTAAAAAGCAAGATTTAATCTTGTTGTCTGAGGAATTAGGTCAAAAGGTATCAGATAAAATGCCGAATATAGATTTAAAGAATATCATAATTGTGTGTGTGTGGAAGCAAAGATTACGAAGAAGAGTTCGTTAGAGCTCACTTATCTGTTATTTTAGAGGAACGCTTTGAAAGGGAAAGTGAGGAAAAAATCGCCAGGCAGCACGCAATCGAGCAGCAACAACACGAATTCGAGTTAGAGAAAATGCGCTTGGAAATCGAAAGATCCCGATTCGATTCTTAAAATTTAAGCCCGCTTAAAACGAGTGTTAGTGATTTAGTTAAAATCATTCCGAATTTCGACATAAGGGATGGAGATATCGTTCTTTTCCTTACCCTGTTTGAGAGACAAGCGAAATGTATTGGAGTAGAGAAAACGAATTGGGTATGGGCTCTTTTGGCACGCATGCCGTCCGATATTACTCAGCTAATAGCCAGAGATTCAGAAGATAAATTTGACAACTATGACTACATAAAAGGAGTTGTGATGACCCCCTTGGGTCACACCTTGAACACCAAGATTAATTTGAGGCAAAGAACCACCAAAAGCCATTTTGAATAATAATATTATTTATTTTGTTATAATTTCCTCAAAAATCTCTGATAACAAATAATGTAAATATGTTACGTCATCTAAAGGGATTTGCCTTTATATTAAATTAAATTACTAAGAATACGATTGATTACTAATCTAGCTCAACTCAAGTAAGGTTTACCGAAATAGGAGAACCGAGAAACACACGTATTCGAATTCTTAATTGTCATTAACTTTAACTAACTATATATATCTCAAACTGACTCTTACTTTAAGCGTACGTGAATTATATTTACCGCTGGCTTATATCAGCTTTCTGGTACGTCTAGCAGCACGACGTCTTCACGAATCTAATCTCTTCTAAACTTCTAGTTTAGCTTGTAACGTTGTTGGCTCAATAGCCTACCATCATCTCTCTTGCTATCTCGCAACCCTCGACTTAAATACCTTATCTCATTTACATATCCCAAACTTCTTTTTGGAGTTGATTGGAAATAAACGGGAATTTATATTCCCCAGAAAGACGTCTAAGAAGATTAGTGGAAAGGTTCCGTACAGATTCGTCACAATCCCCCTCCAAAAAGAAAACGGGATTTATTCGAAGGTCACAAACGGCCTGAAAATAAATTACGTAACCAATTCCTAGCCTTGATTTACAGTCCCGACGACTTTAATTTATATATCTACCAATCGGATACTAAAAAATCTCCTTCCTTAAGGGAAAGAAAACAATTACGACCTAACACTACTCTTTAAAGGACGTAACATGTACAGAATTAAATATCCCTACACCACGCCCATTTGGCAAAGAGGCGAGGGAAAAACCACATAAGTGGAAAAACCTGCCTACGTGGTTTCCTTAACTACTTAAAAATTTACTTAAATATTCTAACACATATTCGGATTTGCATCTTGCTTCTTTCATTGAATTACAATTCTCAGGGTCAGCTACCCTGAAACGAGAATTTCTTTGTGTGAAAAACAAACATCTATAATACATACAGATTCCTTCATTTTTTACATAACATTTTCATATATATCAATTTAAGCATCTGGTTCCTTAACATTCCCATTCCATATATGCTGCGCTTGTTAGTATTAACTGTTAGCTCTACCTAATTACGTCGCGTCCCAAGTCACCAGATGTAAGATAAAATATACACATATATATACATACAATTTCAAACATTTTTCAAATAACAATAAAACAACCAACTAAAGGAATTGTCGCATCTTAGCGAAGTCATACATCGAAGTAAACAAATGCATTCTGTGACAAATCTATACGGAACTTTATCACTAACCTTCTGAGTCGTCCTTTTTAGGGAAATTTGATTCCCTACCTATTTCCAATCAGCTCCAAAAAGAGGACAGGGATTCCATGTTATGCAGATTAGATAAAGTATTTAAGTCAAACGGAATAGTAAAGTGAGAAGCAGTAGGAGAGAGAGATTGAAGCAGGAAGATATAATAGTGAAGTTAGAGATTTATTATTGAAGATTTCTAGGTGGATAAATTAATCTCAGGAAGAGTTGAGATTCAGTGTTGTATAAATATTGATTTATAATTAAAGTCTCATTAAAGCTTTATATTAGGAGTAAGATTAAAGTTAAATGTTCAATAGGAATATTATTGAATATAATTCTGGGATCTCTTATTGCGGTAATCTCTGCGTGATCGATATTCTAATTGTTAATTAATTGGATCATTAAATATTTAAGTTAATATAAAGGAAAGCCCCTTTTAAACCTCATATATCTATTTTAAATTATTTGTTATTAAAAGTCTTTGATTCCATTTGGGAAAGATAACCAAATAAAGAAAGTTATTCATTAAAATGGCTACTGGTTCTTCTTTGACTCAAAATCATTCTCGTTCTCAAAGTGAGATCCAAGGGGATCTTCACAATTCTTACAAATGTTTTCTCCATATTTATACAAAAAATTAACACAAAAGCTGATTTTTCTCATCAAGAAAAACACACACTCATTGTAGTGTCCACTTTTGCTTGGCTTCTTAAATTAAAAATCCGCCCGTGACTTTCTTCATTGCAAAAATTCTTGGCTTTATTGCAATATAATCAGAAACGATACAACCTGATAATTTTCTTTAGACTCCTTCTCCTCCTGGCATAAATCTTTTGTCTAAGAGCCAGCCTATATGTTTAGGCTTCTTCTACAGTTCTGAAGTGAGGGGGAGTTCTCTGGTGTTGTTCTGTGGGATACTTTCGATTCCGCTGTTCCTCCGCTCCTCTTGAAATCCTTCGGGTTGTCTTACTCGGCTGCGTAGGTAGTACGCACAAGGTCTCACTGCTGTCGTCTGCTTCGACCGGACAGTTCTCCTCTCAGCTGCACTGTTGGTTCCGTCTTTAGTTGTCTTAGTCTCCCGGGCCTTGCTGTATTGTCCGCTTCCTTCGTGCCTGCTCGCTACTGTAGGTGACTTGTCCTACCTGGAATCTTGTTGATGAGAAGGACCTGCAATGGGCTGTGATCTCTGGGAGTGGTTATTAGGTCTTCTATATTTATGATTACGAGATGAAACCGAGGACGGAATTGCTCTTTTTATCCCCTGTTTTGGTTCAGGGGTTAGTCTTTTCTGGTCCCTATGTTCGGACCCCTGCAGAGAACGTTTTCTGCAAATTTTGTACTTTTTAATATTTTTCCCGTCCCCTGATCCATTTGAATCTACTTTACGTTTCAATCTCGGATCCTCCCATCCGGCATTACCCTTACTTGATTTATGACCGTTATTCTGTTCCCTCGAGTTTTTCCTAGATCCTTTGAATTTTCCTAGCTGCGATCTACTTGACTTATCACTCGACCTCTGTCCTTCATACAGTGTCTCAATATGGCTGTCCGAACTAATCGTTTCGGATTGTCGTGGACGGTACCACCTGGTCAATGTTAACTGTTACCTTTTTACCCCTCTTTAAAATAATTAAATTATTATTCCGAACCTCCAACACTCTATATGGCCCTTCAAACTTAGGCATATAAACTTTCCAACCACTCTCCTACCCGCAGCACTTATAAAATGAGTTTGTACCAACACCAAATCATTTACTTTGATGTTAACTTCCCTCCTTTTCCGATTATAATATTTTTCCCAATGTTTGTGTTGTTTCCGCCTATTCTGCCTTGCTTCATCGAATAATCTCTCAATGTTTCTTCCTACATATTCAGCACCCTCTATGACATTTATTAATTTACTAAAATGTGTTATAATCTTTCTACCTAAGAATAACTCAGCCGGAGTTTTATTTATTGTTTCGTTCACTGAAGTGCGCAGCGCGAAAGCGAATTCATGAAGAAATCGGTCCCAGTTTTCGGGATTTTCTTTTACAAAACAGGCTATCATCTGGACTAAATTGCGATTAACTCTTTCCGTTAAATTCGCCTGTGGCCTGCATGTTGTTTTCATATGTTTTATGTCCAACCTGTGACTTAAGTGTTCAAATACCTCTGACATAAATTGGGGGCCGTTATCACTAATTAAAGAAATCGGAGCTCCGTAACGTGAGATATAATTCTCAAAAAAAAGGCGTTAGCTATGGCCTGGGCGGAAGCTTTTCGTAAAGGAATAAGCTCACTCCACTTAGTGAAATGATCAGTTATTACTAATACAAATCTATATCTTTCGGGTCGGAATGCGGGGTAGGGGCCTAATAGGTCTAACGTTACAATTTCATTGGGGTAATTCGATACTATCGGAATTAAACGACCAGCTGGTAGCGCGTTTTTTTAATTAAATTTTTGACACCGGTCACAGGTTGATACATATTCAAATATATATTTCCTCATATATGGAAAATAACATGTGTCTCGCATTTTTAAATAGGTCTTCCTCTTTCCTAGATGGCCTGCTAATGGCAGATCATGAAATTCTTTCATTGTTGTTTCGCCGAAGCGATCTAGGAATATACATTCTTAGTTCTCCAAGAGTTGTAGAATATTTCTCTCGCGTAAAAGAGTAGACCATCTATAAGTTTAAAATCCTGGGACCAACCTTCGCATATAGTCGCATTAACGGAACCGTCGTCTGGGTTTTCTAAATAACGATAGATGTGTCCTAACTCAGGATTTTCCCTTTGCTCTCGAATGAGTTGTTCTCGAGAGTTTAAAGCTAGGGCTCGAAGAGCTGCGCACGAAATCTGTGATCCATCCAGATTGCCTACTGGATTCCTAGACAAAACGTCCGCGACAACGTTTTGGACCCCCGGGCGATGTTCCCATTCTATGTTTAACTCAGATAACTTGAGCGCCCATCTAATCATTCGACTGGATAAGTTTTTTCCAATAGTTAGCTTTGTTAATGCCGCGTGATGTGTGATTACTTTCACCGGCAGGGATCCGAAATAAGTTTTAAACTTATTTAAGGCCCATATCACCGCCAAACATTCGCGTTCAGTAACAGTATAGTTTCGTTCCGCCTTATTGAGGGTTCTAGACGCGAATGCAATAGGTCTGTGGTTTTGATTAAGCACAGCACCAATTCCGACCCCACTAGCATCAGTGAATAAGTTAAACCAGTGTTTCTCAAACTGTGGGGCGCGCCCCCTGGGGGGCGCGATAATCCTACGAGGGGGGCGCGAGCATATCGAAAATAAAATATTTAAAAATAATTAATAAAGTATTTAAAAATAATTAATAAAATATTTAAAAATAATTAATGTACTGGAATGAATTAAAACAAAATATATTCAGAGATAATAAAAAATGCACTTTTACTCTGATATAATTTATAGGCTCGCGCGCGCGATATTAAGTCAACAAAAATAAAAACTTCTTATACCTAATTAGCTATCTTTGATCCTATAACCAAATAAAAAAACTTTTATTTGATTTGCTGTAATCGCATGATGAGAGATTTTTTTTACTACGCTTTCTGTTTAAACCTAACATATAATTCTTTCAGAGAAAAAACAGATCCCAGACGCAGAATCGAAAAAATTTAGGTACATAAAAAAGTTATCACTGTCATTATTTTTGAAATACTGCACATTATAGCTGTAATCTGTTTAACCTTCTAAGTTATTGGTACAGTTAGTTATGACCCCTCTTTTATGTGTTTGTTTCTCATTTAGGGAAGTTGTAAGTAATGTATTTATCTGTTACGCTTTTTTCCATGCAAAAGAGTTTTATTATATTTGGAAAACCATGGAGAGCACACTTTGAAGAATTACTTGGCCAAGACTTATTTTTACGAGTACTCTGTACATATAAAGCATAACGCGAATAACGTTTTACACAATTTCATATAATCATAATGAATACACTTTTTACCCGGAAGTGGTCGCGCGGGACGCACAGATTACGAAATCGTTAATTCTGGCAAAACTGTTTAATTGTTACCAAAGAAAAATTGAAAAGTCTTGAAAGTAAGTATGAAAACTTTCTCATAGTTAAATTATTCACTGGAATAACGATTTGTATCGTGTACAATAAAATAATTAAAAAAAAAGATTAGGGTGACTCAATAAACCCGCTCGACCGTATCCAGTGCGCGCTTGCTCCCCGGTTAAAACATGTTGAAGTCTTTTCGCTTTAAATATTAAAAATAATACAGTTATTCTTCATCGGAATTTTATATTATTGTTCATTATTTAACATCAAATATAAATGCTAATTCTGTGAGGCTTAAAATTACCATTCGCTTAAAACTAATTATAATTTGAGCAACCATTTTAAAAAAAATCATTATACATTTTTGTAAACATTGTCGAGCATTTGGCTTTGCACTCCTTACAATTCAGCTATTATATCAATAATGTTTTATTTTCTTATAAATGAACTCCTGCAAAGAGCGGGCACTTCGGCCGGTAGACGTTCAATGTATCAGTGCTGCACAGAGTATTTTATAACTAATTAATTAATACTAAATTAAGAACAAGTTTAATAAGTATTAACGACATCAATGGTCTTGTCTTGTAAAGCAAAGTTTTTATAAGGAATGCTTATGATTAGAAATCGACCCTCTGAGTTATTTTTCTATATTTAGCAGATATCCATATTTTGTCTTCTAAGTCACCGCATTTTACAATATGTTCCAATTTAAAAATTAGAGAAAGGAAAAATAACATAATAATTATCCTATTATTTTATTTATTTATTTTTTGCTTAAAAGTAGTATACAAAATTTTAATACTTATGTTACTAATTTGTATGGTTTATAATTAAGATCGCCTATTGTAGCTTTAGCGTCAAAGTGCATTATTATTGCATTCAGTACATGATTAATGTATAAGGGGGCGCGATAAAAATTGTGATCGAAAAGGGGGGCGCAAGTATTGAAAGTTTGAGAAGCACTGAGTTAAACTGTTCTGTAAAATTCGGCAATTGCAAAACTGGTGCCTCAGTTAATGCTCGTTTTATCTTATCAAAATAATCCTGTGCTTCTGTCGACCAATTAAATTTAGCCCCCTTTTTCCTCAACCTATATAATGGTTCACATATGTCTGCATACTGCGGTATAAATTTCTGATACCACCCCGCCATCCCTAAAAATTTCGATACTTCCTTGCTATTTTTAGGAGGTTTCTTTTCTGTGATTGCTTTCACTTTACTATGGTCTGTTTCGATCCCTTCTTTACTAATGACGAGACCTAAATACTTCAATTTGTCTCGTGCGAAGTGGCACTTATCCTTATTCAATGTTAGCCCTGCGTCTCTCAACAATGTAAATACCTGCTTCAAATGATCTAAGTGTTCATTAAACGATGGAGATGTGATGATAACATGGTCCATATACACCGACACGAAACGCCCAACAACAGGTTTGAGTATAATATCGATGGCCTTTTGGAAATTTGGCACCCCCGAAAGGCATGCGGAGGAACGCAAAAGTGCCATTGCGAGTGATAAACGCGGTTTTCTCTATATCTTTTGGACTAATCGCCAATTGAAAATAGCCACTTTTTAAATCTAATGTGGACATCACTCCGGTATGCGGAATGTTTGTTATTAGATAATCAATCACCGGTAATGGATATCGGGGGTATTTAGTTATTGCGTTAAGTTTGCGATAATCAATCGGGAATCGATACGCCTCCAGAGAATCCGGAGGAGGGCCATTATTATTGCGCATTAAAACTACTGGTGACGCGTATGGGGATTGAATAGGACGAATCCTCCCCTCTCGCAACATTTTCTCAATGTGATAATCGATTATTCCTTGTTTGACCCTATCATAACGGTAGGGTCTCGACACTACCGGTCCCTTGTCCCCAGTATCGATTTCATGGTATAAAACATGAGTTAACCCCGGCTGATCTGAAAATAGCCCTTTAAAACCATTAAATAAATCCTTTAAATTTTGCTCTTGCCCTTCACCGAGCTTTGTATCTGATAGATCAATCTCGACCGGCTTTTCCACTTTTGGTAACTGCTTAATTTGGTCATCTGGAATGATCAGAGATTTCTGATCGAAATCTAAAGTTAATTTGGACTCCTTCATAAAATCAATGCCCAAAATGCATTGGTACTGCATATTGTTAAGAATGTGAAATTCCCAGGTTTTCTGGAATTCTCTGATCCGAATCTGTAATTCGACCCGACTTAAGGGGCAACACGGGGCTCTTTGCGCCGTCACTACTCTATCTTTCGTCTTTTGACGAGATCGATACGAAAAATATTTGCGATAGACCTCTTCCGACATGAAAGATTTCTCCGCCCCCGTGTCCCAAAGTGCTGTAATGAATGCCTCATTTAAAAGAATACGAACATACGGTAAGTCTACTGGAGTCATTCGTAATGAGGATACTGTAATAGCTTGGTGTTCTGTAGCTGGAGGATTTTCCGTACATCGCGATCGATCACCCCCATACTAGCATCGATCGCTTAAAAGTTTAAATGTATGTTTCGATCATTCTGACCCCTGAAATTAATATTCCTTGAACCACCCTGTCGATCGCCTTGATTGTGGAATCTATGATCCGATTGACCACCTCGGCCTCGACCATCGAATCTCTGATTATCCACAACACCTTGACTCTCAAATCTATTGAACTCTCTCCGTGGTCTACTATTGTCCGCATATCTATTGTTACCTCTCGTTTCCCTCCAATTTTCCTGTCGATTCCTGTTAGGGAAACGATTGTTCTCGTTTGGTTGTATATCTCGGGATTCCCAACTCGAACCTCTGATCTTTCTATTTAGAAACCGTTCCTCATACTTATCAATAATTTGTAGGAGATGAGCTGTGGTTTGCGGATTCCTAACCTCTACATAATCCAAAATCTGAGGTTCTAACCTACTAATAATGTAATCGATCAATTTTTCCTCCGTCATTTCTAGTTTTAAGATTTTGCGAATTTTCAACAAATCATACACAAAATCAGACGACTTTTGGTTATGCTTTTGAGATGATGAATAGAAACGCGTTTCTAGCTCCGACCTATTTCTAACCACGGGGAACTGTTCTGACAACGCTTGTTTTAAGTGCGCGTAATCCGTCGCCTTATCTTCAACAACCCTATAACCTAGAACCTCAAACCAATCTAGTGCCCGTCCTGTGAGATGACCCTTTAAATATGCACAAGCGAGTTGTGTGGGTATCTCGTAATATGTTAAGTTATTATCCATATTCTCCAAAAATTCCTCCACATTCTCCACCCCCGAAAAATACTGCTCAGGGATGATCCGAAAATTAGATCCGACTCTAAACTCGGGATTTACTCGTTGGGCGCCACTGTGATGACCCCCTTGGGTCACACCTTGAATACCAAGATTAATTTGAGGCAAACCACCAAAAGCCATTTTGAATAATAATATTATTTATTTTGTTATAATTTCCTCAAAAATCTCTGATAACAAATAATGTATATATGTTACGTCATCTAAAGGGATTTGCCTTTATATTAAATTAAATTACTAAGAATACGATTGATTACTAATCTAGCTCAACTCAAGTAAGGTTTACCGAAATAGGAGATCCGAGAAACACACGTATTCGAATTCTTAATTGTCATTAACTTTAACTAACTATATATATCTCAAACTGACTCTTACTTTAAGCGTACGTGAATTATATTTACCGCTGGCTTATATCAGCTTTCTGGTACGTCTAGCAGCACGACGTCTTCACGAATCTAATCTCTTCTAAACTTCTAGTTTAGCTTGTAACGTTGTTGGCTCAATAGCCTACCATCATCTCTTTTGCTATCTCGCAACCCTCGACTTAAATACCTTATCTCATTTACATATCCCAAACTTCTTTTTGGAGTTGATTGGAAATAAACGGGAATTTATATTCCCCAGAAAGACGTCTAAGAAGATTAGTGGAAAGGTTCCGTACAGATTCGTCACAGAGTGTTATTAAAAAGGTTTAAGATGAGCCCAGAGACTTTCAGGCAAAAATTCATGAAACATCAGCGCATACCTGCTAGATCTTGGCGTGATTTTGTGTTCGAAATTACGAGTTACTTCGAAGAATGACTCGATGGAATGAAAGTAAGGGATTTCAAATCATTGAAGGCTTTCATAATAACTGATCAGCTCAAAAAACGCGTGCCGGGGGAGAGAAGAGAGCATTTCGTGGATGAAAGGGCCAAATTTTATGAACCATCTGTATTGGCAGACAAATTGGACGGCAACGAAAATGTTCAGTCGAGTGTCAAGAAAACGAATCAACCTGAAATGTCCCTCAGCAATACGTCACACACACACACACACAGATTCATGATCTAAATTTAAAAAATAACATCCAATGATATTCAAGGTAAAAGGTATAAATTGCCTTTCAAACAAGAACCTAAACACCCAATATTTAAACCTACTTGCTATTCGTGTGGAAGAGATGGGCATACCTCGAGGGTGTGTCATGCTAAAAATCATAAGAAAACCTCCCCTAATCGCCAGATCAATGCTGTGGAGACCAATGAACGTTTTCAAGAACAATCCTCTGCAATTTTAACGGCTAAGTTTGCGATTCCTGTATATTCACCTACCAAGGAGGACGGGAAAATAGACGAGTTAAAGTTTGTCCCATTAAGTGTGGGAATGAAATTCTGAAGGCTGTCATCGACACAGGTACCCAGATATCAGTGGTAAGAGCAGATGTCGTCGAGGGACAGAGCGTCGAGGGACCAGAGCGTCGAGGGACAGAGCGTCGATAGTGGAGGGACAATCCAAATAATGTCGGCGTTTGGGAAACGTGAAGTAACCGAATTGAAGATTTTCAACCTGAAAATCGACGACTCCAGACACGGGGTAGTACCCATTATGTGTGCAGTTTCTAAAAGGCTAGTTAACGACATGTTAGTCTGTTCGTCTGATTATGAAGCACTGTTAGAAAACGTGCAGTTTATTCACAACTCCTCAAACTCCTATGTATCTTCAAGGGCAATTGAAGGTATTACTGCAGACGATCCAAAATCAATTTCCAGCCAAGAAATGACCCGAGAAACTTACCCCTCTGAAATTTACATACAGTCTTTGAGCTAAGCAAATGAGGAAGAACAACTTCCGGAGGGAAGGGAAACGCGTAGTACATTCATAAAAATGCAAAGGGAAGATGACACATTAAAGAAACTCTGGAGTCTTGCAGAAAAACAAAAGAACTCAGTAAAAATACATAATGGAATATTGACACACTCGGAATATATTTGTGGAGAGAACATCGATCACACAGGTAGTACTACCACAATGTAAAAGAAAAGAAGTACTCAAAATGGCGCATGGCGTCCCTCTTGGTGGACATCTGGGGGAGCAGAAAACTAGGCAAAGAATAAAGTACTCATTTTATTGGCCGACAATGAAACAAAATGTCAAACGATTTTGTTGTAAGATTTGTCAGCTTCGGAAGCCCATCACTTACAGAGATCGGGTTCCAATACAGCAATTGGTCAGACTCGAAATACCCTTCGAAGTATGGAGTGCGGACTGTATTGAGCCGTTGGAACCTCCTTCGAGAAGGAACCATCATTTTATTATTTGCGCAGTTGATTTATGCACGAGATGGGCAGAGGCCATACCTGTCAAGGAAATAAGCGCCAAGACTACGTGCAACGTCTGAAAATTTTCACTCAAACAGGTTTCCCGAAAATGATCTGTTCTAACCAAGGAACTAATTTCACCTCAAAACTTTCTGAAGCGTTTCTGAGTGTTATGGGGGTTTCACCGCGTTTTCCCACTCCAGGGCATCCTGAAAGTATGGGCGCCGTCTGGAAAGGTGGAACCGCTGTTGAAGGACATGTTAAGTAAGAATGTTCAAGAACATTGGTCCGATTGGGATCTCCATCTTCCTTTCTTGTTATTCGCATATAGGGAAATACCCCACAGTACAACAGGCATGTCGCCATTCCAATTAGTATACGGACGTTTGCCTTCGGGACCCATATCTCTTCTCAAAGAAGTGTCGGTAGGAGAAAGAAACATCCCAACTACTCTCTCCCGTTCAGTGGAAAAGTATCTGGAAGACTTAATAGAAAAGCTAAGAAAGGCTCATGAAATAGTAGGCGGAAACGACTCAAAATAATTACGCGTCATACTATAACTTACGATCCAGGGAAAAGCAATTCAAGGTAGGAGACAAAGTTCTGGTACTACTTCCGTCTTCTACTCATAAATTGATGAAAACATGGATAGGTCCAGCTACGATAATTGAAATAACTAGACCGTATTCCGCGAAAGTTGAATTAGATGATGGGGGCATAAGAGAGTTACACTTCAACAAATTACGTCCTTACACAGCAAGAGTGAGACAAGTTGGGTTGATATTCGATCAAGACTCAGATTTCGGGGACCTTCATTATGCTCCAACAGATATGGCTGTAACATATATGGGGGATGTTACAGATCACATAAGCAGTGATTGCCAAGAATTAGACGATGTTCAGCGACTGGAATTATTGAATTCTCTCAAAAAATTCTCCAGTTTGTTTAGTTCACTTCCTGGCTTAGCAAAAGTAAAGGGACATAATTTGAAACTGAAACCAGATTTCACCCCAAAAAAGATGCATCCTTAGCGCATACCTATTGCTTTGAAGCAAGAAGTCAATCGTCAGATCAATGAGTTACTGCACCTCAAACTCATCGAACCGAGTGAAAGTGAATGGGCACATCCGATTGTTTGTGTATCCAAAAAGAACGGGAGTGTCAGACTATATGTTGACTACAGACATTTGAATAGTTTCACTATTGCAGACGCATACCCTATGCAAAATGCAAAAGATCTGTTTAAAGTGGGCCAAGCTAATTATATAACCGTTCTAGACCTCACAAGGGGCTACTGGCAGATTCCAATGGCAGAGGAGGCAAAGCCTTACATGGTCTTTGTGACTCATCATGGTCATTACCAATTTTGTGTTATGCCTTTCGGGATGAAGAACGCCGGGAGTAAATTTCAAAAAGTTATGGATCATGTGCTAGTGAAACACCGGGCATATTGTCGATCATATATCGACGATGTAGCAGTTTTCTCCAAATCTTGAGAAAAGCACATAAAACATCTGTGTGTAGTATTTCCAACGATTCAAAGGGTCGGATTCACGATTAACTTTAAAAAGTGCAATTTCGCAAGAAAACGTGTGAAGTTTTTAGGACACGTTGTCGGTTCAGGGCAACATTCCTCAGATCCAGGAAAGGTTGAATCAATCAAAAATATATCTGTACCAACAACGAAGAAAGAAATACGAAGTTTCCTGGGTTTAACTAGCTACTATTGGGAATATATCCCAAACTTTGCTTCATTAGTCTTGCCATTAACAGAACTGACAAAGAACCGAGTTCCGAATATAATCCCTTGGAATGAAGCTGCCGAACAAGCTTTTACAAAATTAAAGGCACAACTGGTAAAAGCACCATCTTTATACACACCTAATCTATCAAAACCTTACCAACTATACACGGATGCTTTAGCGACTGCAATCGGGGCTTGTTTGTTTCAAAACGATGAAAAGGGTAAAGAGAACCCAATTGCATTTTTCAGTAAGAAACTGACCGAAACTCAAACTCGGTGGGCAACCATAGAGCGTGATGCTTATGCCGTAATAGAGGCATTGAAGCGCTTCGATAGCTGGATTTTCGGGGCCGAAATTGAGGTGATATCAGATCACAACCCTCTGACTTACCTAACCTTAACAACTCCTCAAAGTGCCAAACTAACTCGATGGGCATTAGCCCTCCAAAGATATAATATTGCTATTTCATACAGGAAGGGTGTTAAACACGGAAATGCTGCATTATCTTGGTTGCCTATTCTCGTTAGTTAAATAAGATTGGAGCCAATGATCGCTTGACATTTTTCTGTGTAATAATTTCTGGAACTGCTAAAGATTAAAACTTTGGCTTTTGTGATATATTTTTAGTAACTTGTCTTTTTATATTTTAATATTTTTTTTGAGTATTATTTGTGTTTGTGTAACTTGTATGGATATTAATTTTTCTAGCATATTAATGTGATTTGCAAAACTATGTGGGAGTTATGTGGGAGTTGTATTAGCAAAAGCTCTTTTCACGTGACACCTGAAAAGAAAATTTCTCTCGTTATCTCGTTTCTTGCCATGTATGTATGCATGTGTTTTTTTGATTTTTTTTATAGTTTCTTTTCAGCTGCATCGTCCTGGAATGACGGATGAGCTTTTTAAGGAGGGAGGTGTAGGAGTGGAAAGGTCCATCAACAACGGCTACAGGGGATGGGTAGTTCCCCCCCTTGGAATGTGGAATGTGAAGTTTCCCAATGTGGTCAAGCTAGACACGAGACGGACATTCCTCCCCCCTTGGGGGTTAGAAAAGAATTCATTCGGTCTTTGGGTACGACGGAGTGAAGTCATGTCCGAGTGTTTGCTAACTGTATACTAATTGTTTTTCCTTAAATGTTTTTTTCTTTAAAATAAACCTTAATATTTAAAATTTAGACGCCATGTTCTTAATTTGCTTCCGTTCCCATTGATTAGAATCAAACTTTAGTCCTCCTATGTGTGTATACTATGTAAAACATATTTTGTGCTCAAAATTTCATAAAGGCTAGCCATTTAATTTTTAAGGAAAAACTTAAAATTTGGGAAGTGATTTTAAAATGCTATTCCTCCCCAACAAATATTTACATATACGCATGAAATTTGGTTTACAAATAAGTCAAACTATGTATAACAAAAGTTGGTATGGATTTTGCAATAACATAATTTGCATTCGTATACTTCTTTTTATAAATGCTTATTGAAAATTCCTTCAAAAATGTGTAAATTCTGAGTTAAATTATTTCTTAAAAAATAAGTATTGCTTTGATTCAAAAATGCATACTAACTTTTGTTACAAGTACTATTAGCAATTGGTAAAAAAAAATTCAAAGATTTTTTTAGGCTCAATAGAAAAAACACCTTAGCATTTTAAATGAAGGCAAACTAGTTATTTTATCTTTCGGAGATAAGTAAGCTTAAAGTTTTGATTTGTCATAGAATATGAATAAAAATGAACGTAAAAACTTTCATAATTCTGCGTTGTTTAAGCTTAGAGCTTTCAAATTTTGTGGGGTCACAGAAAAGTATATAAAGAATAATTTATGCTAAAAAAATTAGATTTTATTTTTTGACCAATTTTTGTCAATTGAATCGTACTGCGTCCTCTTAAAATTTTCAAATTTTCATATATTACAATTGTATTTAAAAAATATTTTTTTCCTCTAAAATTCTTAAAAGTTATTTTAACTTCAAAAGTGAACACTTTTATACTAAGTAAAATTAATTTTGTAAATTTTGATTAATTTTGTATACAGATTTTTATATTTTTGAAAAATTGTCCTATTTATATTTCTTTATTTGATTTTTTGTCAAATTCTCTGAAAATTTGAGAAATAATGTAAATGCATATGATTATATGTAAAAATTTCAAATTATTGTTTTGTGTTATTGCTAAGTTACATTCGTTTGAAGAAGGATGTTTTTTACGAGTGCACGGATATCTGTTAAGGGTGTAGAGACCCCATGCTTTTGAAGAGAACAAGCTTGTGCGAAAAAGTCTTTTTCAATATTTCTCAGATTTAGACAAAATACAGAAATAAATAGGATACTGAACGTCAAATATGTCTACTAATAACAACAATAGAACTCGGCTTAAAACTTTTGTCTAAAACAAAGCAAGCTCATCTGAGTCATTAAAATTGAAAATTATATTTATACATAGTAAATTTGTATTCTGAAACGCGTTTTTAACTTTTATTATAATGTAATAAATGAATATAAAAACTTTTCTTTCTATTTACTACCTACTAGTTAATGACTTTTCTATTGTTTACGATCTCGGGTTCTGCGAAATAATTTTGTACTCGTTAGTATAATATTTTGCAAAACTAAATAGTTTGCTAATGAAAATGCACCATTTAATTTGTGGAGAAAAACACCAATAACAAAGAAGAAGAAACAACTTATCAACAGATTCCACGTTAAAATCTAAATTTAAACAAGAACAGCTCCTGAATATTACATTATTCGCGCAGAATACAAAAGGAATTCTTCTCAACAGCTATAAACATTTTAATACCGCTCAGAACAATGTATTTAAGTGGAAATTTTTTTATCACAACGTAGGAGGCAACAAAAACAAAGTATACAAACAAATTAAATGCAGAATATGAAATCCAACTCCAGATAATTTCAGTAAAACCTAGACTTTGACAGTTTATGTCAAAAAATGCAAGCACATATGCAAGTTACTATTTGTAGCGAATGTGTAGGCGACACCCGGAGCACAAATTAATATAATTAATGAGTAAATTATATTTACATATAAATAAAATTTTTGAAGTAATAACTTCTTTAGGCGCGTTTTGCTAGAGAGTGAACTTGAAAGATACGTTTTAAAAGTCAAACATTGTTACGGTCCGGTTTGTAACGCTCGTAACAATGGTAACAATACTACTCGTAACAATACTACTGAATCAGTTGGGTTTAATGAGTCATGTATCGGAGAAATTTGTGCAGCGAAATGTTGAGCAGAAAATGAACAAATAATTCTAATGGTTACTATTTATATTTCACCAAATCAAAGTGTAGAGAAAATTATCGAATTCATTCACAAAAATTTAGTTGCCTACACTGAAGCCGGATCAACTCTTCTGAACAAATTGATATTATTTTAAATGAGGATTTTAATGTATACATTTTTTTAAAAAACAAATCAAAGCCTTCAGTAGATTTTTTAAAAAACCAAAATTCAATTTAGTTATGTCAAATGATCCAAATGAAAGCACGACAAAGTACGGAACAACACTTGACGGAGTTTTTTTTTAGATATTTAAATAATTTTGAATCTAAAGTATTTATAACCTATTTCAGTATAAACCATAAACCTATTGTTTCTTTCTTAGAATACAATTAATTCACAAATAGGATTTTATATTTCGCACAAAAATATTACTTTATGAGTACAGACATATGAATCAATAATTTTATAGGACAATACTAATATCCCCTTGTTTTTTATTCACCAAACTAATTCCTGAAATAACATTACAAAATGTGATGATGTCACTTCTACCGTGTGATCTCATAAGCACATACACTTTTTTTAACAACAAATGAAGTACTTTTTTTAATTGTCTTTATATAAAGTACCTGTAATATGTCGAGCTACTTTAAATATATTATTTGCTAAGGGGCTTCTTTTTGAATGGGATTTCCCGGAAATACCTTTTAGTTCTAAGGGATCCATGAGTCGAAAAAGTTTGAAGACCATTGGTCTATGGCAATGGTCATCAAACTTTTTCAACTTACGGAACCCCTAAAACTTGAAGATGCTTTCGTGGGACCCCTAGAACCAGAAAGAGTTTTCGCGGAACCCCATTCCCAGCACATACTTCGAAGAATATAATTCAAATAATATTTAAAGTAGATCAACATGTTATAGGCCAGGGATGGCGAACCAATGACACGCGTGCCATTAATGGCACGCGACACATAATTTTGAGCACGCCACCAATCAAAACGAATTGCATTTTAATTCAATATAACAAAGTTCAGTGTGAAGTATTACGAACAAACGTGAGTGATCGGTCGCAGTTTTCAGCGAGATTTTCTCAGTTCAAAGAATTATCGGAGGCGTTCGAGTTTTTTGTACACTGATGTGACTTTATTTAATAAACTGAACTTGTCCCAATTGGATTGATTAGAGATTGAAAATATTTAAGTGCAACTGATTGATTTGTCCTCTAGTTCAATATGGATTCAAAAAATTGTTGGATAAAAAGGAGAAAGTTGGAATTGTGTGATTGAAACAGAAATATTATGAAGCAATGTAAGTAAAAATGCGAGTAATGGAATTTTGGAAACATGGAATTCAATTCCAGATACATTTTGATGTTAGAAAAAACTGGCTCAAGCTATTTTAACCACATTTTCATCAAGCTATGCCTGCGAGTCATTATTTTCAAGAGATGAATAACATTAAAGACTCACTTAGAAACCGTTTGGCAGATGGCTTCAATTCAGCTTTCATTCTGCTAAAGTAACATCTTACAATCTAATTATAAGTTATTTGTCATTTAACCTTCCACAACAGAATTCATACTAATGTTATTTTAATCTGAATTACACGTATAAATGAAACATTCACTACTATACAGGGCAAAATGTATTTTTTCATTGTAAATAAAGAGTTTTGAGTTGTTAGTATTTAGTTTCGTTATTTTCTTAATAATCACAAATCAAAAGTTTTGGACGGCACGTCTATATCTCCTTAAACATATCTTAAAGAAAAAATGGCACGTTGATCCAAAAAGGTTCACCATTCCTGTTATAGGCACTTTATGTAAAGGCAACAATAAAAAAGTAGTGCATTTATTTTATTAAAAAAATCTATATATAATCTAATTCAATTCCTACTATTAGCTCACACTCTCTATATATTTATTTATTTATTCATCTTTGTGTGGAAAATACATTTTAAAGCGCTCCATTGAGCTGAAATTTCATATACATGATTATTTTGGACGACAATACAGTAATTTAATTATAATAAAAATTCATAGATTAAAACTAATTATTTAAAGAATTACAAAGACAGTCGCGTTAGCATTCTTGGCGACTTGTGTCAAAACTTGAAAAGATCGTGAAAAGACGTGAGAAAAAATCTCACGTTTTAAAACATTCAGTTGAATGGACTAAATTCATGATGGTCACATGATGAAGGCAATCACCTGTTTCCCATTGATTAAAAATCGACATACTACTTATTCAATTTGTAAAGTTTTGATAACATTTAAAATTTGATGTTTGGGTAAAGAGTTCACGTGTGTGTTAAAATTCTTCAAAGAGTTTTCAAAATTAAAAAAAAAAACTTAACATTATATGAATACTTTTAAATTAAGTGCATTTTGCTTAACTATGTGCATTATTATATCGTTGTCAAATATGTACTTTCTAAGAGAAAGTTTCTGCAAAAAGCAAAAGTCGGCAACAGTGAAGCACATGAACTTATTGGCTGGAAACGCGTAATTATATGTATGACATAATTATGGCGTCACATTTATTTATGAACTGATTGGCTGAAAACACGTGACTCAGTTATCATGTGACTATGACGTCACATGAATTTAGTTCATTGACATTTTATATACACCGATTGTTTTGGATGACAATACGATACTTGAATGATAATGAATAAAAATGAATTATCACTTAATGTTGTGATTCTGTCCTATGTATATACATATTTATATTCATTGTAACTATTTAATAAAAAGTAGCTAAAATAAAATTTTTCTTTCTTGATCTAAGTAGGAATTGATTTCGATTTATATATATATATATATATATATATATATATATATATATATATTATTGGTTTGTGTTAAAAGCATGCGGTGGTTTTTATGGTGTGCATGTATGTTTCCCCATTTAAGATTTATTTCCTCAGAAAGGCTATATATTTCCACATGAATAACCTTAAGACGCATTCACACTAAGCTATGAAATAGCGAGTGGCGATGAAAATGCATCTATCCAGAAGCCTTTTACCCTCGCGCAAGAGCACATTTCATCGCCTACAAAGGCCTTTATTACTTCAAATTATAATTTTTGGTTGAACTTATATGATTTCCTTATCATTAATACACGATACTGAGACCAAAATGCTATGGTTACATGATCTTCGGAAAACTGATGGGAAAAAAACAGAAATACGATTGAATTGATTGATGGAAGGCTAAAGACAGAAATTTATATTTTCAGTAAGTAAAAATTGTAACGTGCCAAATTCTTATTACTAAACATACAGGGGCATTAAATCATGTTTTAACAATTCACATTTTAAAATTGAAGAGTATAGCTTTGAAGTTGTTGACAGTTTCACTTATTTAGGTTCAGGAATACGCAATAGAAACGATTGTACTACTGAAATCCAAAAGATAATTACTATGGCTAATAGATGTCTTAATGAAACATGAAAACATATGAAATCAAATTTAATCAAAAGAAAAACAAAGGTTCTATTGTATGAAAGTCTTTTAAGATTAAGTCTTATAAGATTAACTTATACATGTGAAACTTGGTCCATGTCTCGAACAGACGAGAACAGGTTAAGTATCTACGAAAGAAAGATTTTAAGATTCGTTTTTGGAGGAATTCAGGAAAAGAGAACATGACGAAGAAGATCAAATTTACAGCTCTGTCGATCATGTAAAGAATCTGACATTGTTAACTTGATTAAAATGCAGCGAATTAAATGAGAAGGTCACGTTCTCAGAATGAACGAAGACCGCACCACTAAAAAAGTATTCAATGCTCAACCAACTGGCACACGAAGAAAGGGCAGGCCAAATCTCAGATGGATTGATGGTCTAGAAAAAGATCTCCTAGTTTTAAGAACTAGGAATTGGAGAACACTGGCAGGAAGAAGGCTGGCATGGAAAAGGCTTCTTGAGAAGGCCAAGGACCACGCTGGACTGTCGTGCCACTGAGGAAGAAAGGAAACATACAGGAAAAAACACTTCCATGTGTTATGAACGAACTGAAAAAGAGGTCCACTTTCAAAGAAATCTTTTTACCTAAAGCAGACAAGGCATGATCAATTGGTGAACAAGCTCTTTGATTATGACTTCTAAATATAGGAAATATATCTTTACCAAATAATGCTTTTTTTTTTTACTTTGGGTCATATTTTTTTCAAAAAATCTCCCACACGTTTCGATTTATTTACAATTTTGAAAAAAATTAATTTATCAATATATGATACATTTTAAGCACTATAGAAGATTTTGATATTATATTTGCTTAGTTATTGATGTCTGAGATACAACTGCAGTTTAGTTCCACACTTAAGACCTATCGTGTATTATAACAGGAACCGCTGTCTCAAAGTCCATCAGTGGCGAGAAGTAGAAGTTAGGAGGGGGCGCTACCACCTACTGATGACATCTTCGTTAAATGAATTAATTAAATCAAATTAAAAACAATCACTTAATTGAGTTTTCTTAATTACCCTAACCCATATGCGACTATTTCTTCAAGAATGCTTCAGCTATAATAAAAAGTTTATAATTGCTAGTTTAGAGTTATAGAATTATTATTATTACTTACATATACACAGTCGAACCTCTATATTACGAATTTTTCTATATAGCGAACTTTTTTGTGGAACCATGAACATTTCACTAATTTCTTCGTAAAATAACCTCTCAATAGCGAAGTGTATTTCCTATATAACGAACTTTTTCTTTTGTGTGATTCAATTTTTTTTCTCCCTATTTTTAAAGTATTTCTGGATATATTTCAAGTTATTCTTTCTTTTAACATATTTTAAGGTGGTCATAAATCTTGAACTGGTTTTAACAGGAGCCTGACTCGACTAGAACAAGAAAATTACCGTAATTTTTTTAATAAAAAACTCAAACAAAATTAACAGATTTTATGAATAATTAAATTTAAGGACGCTTGTGATAATGTATGTTCAAAATTTCTAGTTATAAAATAATGTATGTTTAAAATTTCTAGTTATAAAATAATGTATGTTTAAAATTATTGCTTGATTGCTTTAAGTTAGAAAATGTCTATAAAATAATGATTAATTTTAATATAAAGTTATTTTCTTAACGTTGAAAATACAGTCTATTCTTCGACATTCTTTTGTCTTGTTTTCCTTGCAGTTTTTCTTCCTATTATTATTCTTTTTATGGGTAAGATAGATAAAACAAATATACATTAATTTACAAAAAGGTGTGTGAATAATTTCTATTTTTATTATATAGTATTTATGAATTTAAAATTTGTTTATAGGGTTTATAAAGAAAATTGAAAGATGAACCTCTATATAACGAATTTTCCAGGTAACGAACTTTTTTCCAGGATTTAGCGACTTCATTATATAGAGGTCCGACTATATATACAATCCGTTACCAGCCCTTTTGGCTAGGTATGTCCTGACGTATGAGTGTGCACTGTTTGTATAATTATATATATTGCTGATATCTAAGTCCTTCACTTGTATTGGTAAATTTGAATTTCTAAAATTTAAGTAATATTATATTTTACGCTTCCTCGAAGTGAATTTCCGTAAAACGCATTTAAAGGGATCTCTACTCGACAAAATACACATGTTTGCCAAATTTCAAGTCTGTACGTCTAACAGTTCAAAAACGGGAATGTATTTATATATAAAGATCCTTAACCCCTCACCCTCCCAATAGTGTATTAACGCAAAAACCGTTCTTAATGAGGATCTCTACTGCATGAAAGAAGCATATTTGCTAAATTTTAAGTCTGCAGGTCTAATGGTTCAAAAACGCAAGAATATTTATCTATAACGCTCCTTAACCCCTCGCAACCCTTTTGAGGATCCATTTTCACAAAACTCGTTCATAGCGGATCTCTATTTCGTGAAAGAAACATGTCAGCCAAATTTATAGTCTGTTGTTCTTATAGTCCCAGAGACTTCGTTACATGTAATAATGTGTTGTTTATTCTTCTAAAAGTACAAAACACAAGAAAAAGAAAGCCACTCAAAATGTACAACCAAACGAATTTGTTCAATTTCTCTTTATGGAAAAAGAAAATTAAATTAGTTCACCATTCAAAATGTTACATGCATAAAAAAAATTATTATGACTTTATCAAGTTATTTTCAAATCTATTAAATACTAAATAATATAATTACTAAATAATGAAATGAAAGATGATGCGCTTCTTTTTGAAATTCGAATATATAATTTCTATGTATAATAAACATATAAGTTATCTAACATCGGCATTTTAAAGCACTCTGGAATAAGTCCGCTTTCAATAACGCAAAAATTAAATTTACATATGAGACAATTTTATAATTAAAACCAATTTCATAATTTAGACGTCATCATTTTCCTGAATTAACAACAACAACAAATCCAAATAATTATGAAAAAAAAAATTGTTAACATACCAATAACATCCAGTTTCAAATTTTTGAAAGTAGTTAAAAAAATAATGAATCCCAAAATTAATAAAATTATATAAGTTCACGGTAGACAGCGTAACTTCCATCTAAATAAGCGTATAAAATGTTGCAAGATGAGATAAAATAAAATAACCATCCTTTAAATTTACGAACCAATTCAACTCATCTAAAGTGTTCCGCTGTTCTTAATAGAATTACCTCATTCCAAACGCGTTGATTGTAATTGCACTTGCAACAATGTTGCCATTCCGAGCTGAGTGATTAAAGAACAAAAACATTCTCTTCGCTCAGAGAGACGACAATTTCTTTCAATATATTTTAAAAGAGAGTTCCGTTAAAATTTCAGGCAATTCAAATCGGCTTATTACGTTCCGGACTTCTAAATGTTTTAATTCAGTGACACGTTATGGTTTACGGAAGCAATAATAATCTCTGTGTGTATATATTTTTATGCTGCAGTCTATTTTATTGTTTTTTTTCCATAGAACATCGGCTGCTGGAAAGGAAAGAAACGACGACGCTTGCGTGCGAAACAGTAATGAGGTCGAAAAGCAGTAAATTATATGCAATTTCGTTGGGACTATAATACATAAGCGATTAATATGAGAAGCTCGCTCTGTTCTAATCTTTTCACGAGAACACATTTTTAGCAGCGAGGCAACGTCTACTTTTTTATTCGAAGTTTTATTCCATTGCAAAAGAATGATTTAAAATTTTAAAAAATGGTATGTTTATAATTTGAATTTTCGAATAAAGTAGGCTTAGCTTTTTAAGTCCAATGCCATTATTAAAAATGTAGAGTTTTATTCTAAAGCTTGTTCTTATTCTTGAGAAAAGTAAGATGTTTGATTTTGACATTTTTATTCCAGGTGACATCGTCGAGACGGGAATTTTCTTATTGTGGTAAACTTTCAGATTGAATTTCTGAATGGATTACTTTTGTACAAAATCTAGCAGTTAACGTGCTGTATCTACTCGTTATTTTCCTTGCAAATAACAGTTGAAGAACTCTGGAAGGTTTTTAGAGTCCTAGACACATATTTGTTACCTCTTAACAATGGTATTTTGAGTTCTTAGCAGCTTTATATGAGTGCGCTCAAATATTTGCGGCGAAAATATCAAGGAGTAACTTTTTTTAGTAGCTGAGTTCGTAAAATGTTTTCGTAAATGTGTGACAAATCTATACGGAACTTTATCACTAACCTTCTGAGTCGTCCTTTTTAGGGAAATTTGATTCCCTACCTATTTCCAATCAACTCCAAAAAGAGGACAGGATTCCTTGTTATGCAGATTAGATAAAGTATTTAAGTTAAACGGAATAGTAAAGTTGGAGCAGTAGGAGAGAGATTGAAGTTGAAAGTTATAGTGAAGTTAAATTGAAGATTTCTTGTTAGATAATTTAATCTCAAGAAGAGTTGAGATTCCGTGTGGTATAAATATTGATTTATAATTAAAGTCTCATTAAAGATTTATTTTAGGAGTGAAATTAAAATTAAATGTTCAATAAGAACATTAAATATAATTCTGGGATCTCTCATCGTGGTAATCTCTGCGTGATCGATATTATAATTGTTAATTAATTGGATCATTAATTATTTGAGTTAATTTAAAGGATATTACCTTTAAAACCTCATAATACTAGTTAGATATATTTGTTAATAAGTCTTTGATTCTATTTGGATAAGATAACCAAATAAAGAAAGTTATTTATAAAAATGGCTACTGGTTCTTATCTGACTCCTATTTATTCTCGTTCTCAAAGTGAGGTCCTAGGAGATCATCACAAATGGATTGAAAATAATAAAAACAAGTTCGGAAAATATATTGAGGTTGTAAGTTTAATTCACAGGTGTTTCACAAACTATAAGCGAAATAATTATACTCTAAATACTTTTTCATTTTCGCTATATATTGTTGATTTGCGCATCTGGTATTTTTTTAAATACATTTTTTAAACAACATTTGTGTGAAAATAGGATGTTAAATTTTATGTAAATATGTATTACTTTGAAATAAAGTAATCAGGATTGCCCTTGGAATTTTGAGTTCTGGAGACGAATATAAAGTAAGGCTACCCCAGTTAATAAAGATATATAAGATCATAAGAAACACTTTTTAGTATATGATATACAAAACTAGAACAAAAATATTTTAGTTAAATAGCAATCTTAGTATTAACTAATAACTTGTACATAAAACAAATAGTAAAGCTGTATTTTTCCCCTTTTTAATGTCAGCAAACTTGCTTGAATTATTCCATCGAAACTGGTAAAGATAAATCGTACCGCAGAGTAAAAGCGATAAAAAATAGAACACCATTATTAAATCCAAACGGAATCGAATTCTTCTCTTCCACGCGCCAGTAATTTATACCGAACAAACGATTTATATTTCAAAACAAACATATTGAATTACAAATATGATAACAGACGACAAATAAAAAATTTAATTGCGAGGCTTGATCAATAGCGTAGTATCAGCATTTACCATAAACATGTTTGTTATTTATCTTACGTTTAGGCTTTCGTTTAATTATTTGTTATAGAAACAAAAAAAAAAAAAAAAAAAAACTTGCTTGACAGGATAATATTTCTTATGAATCGTAAATATTTTTACACAATTTAATTTTTGTAAACTACATTCGGTCTCAACAGTTGTTGCAGAAATAGTTATGTGTTTGCGACTTCTGGAGATTTTCGGGACTTTTGCGTGGTACGGACCATGGCTTAGCGCCCGATTTGTTGCCAACTCAACATTGGCGATGTTATCCGATACAATAAAATTCACTGAAAACACAATAAAAAGTTTAATTATAAAAAGGGTTTTATGTCAGCTCTGTCTATTTATATTATCAATTGGTATAAATTTTAATTAGGCGTGTTTTCTATATGTGTTGTCTTGTTTGACCTCTTTGGAAAACAGCCTTACTATTCACGAATGTCAAAAACTGAATTAGCCATAGAGGTAGAATAACGTTTATGTTATCAAAATGTTGACAATCTAAGCAGGAAGTTGATGGGCCCTACATACTATTGAGACTTCTAATATTAAAAAATAATGATCTTTAAAGAGATGGAAAATATGAGTGCTAATATTTTACATTGAACGAAGTTGGATTATATAGCGTACCTGCACATGTTTTTGAACAGATCCAATAAAAATACAATTTCAAAAGCAAATTTTATAAAGCCTGTGTGAATCCTTTAATATTCAAGAACGCAAACCAGGTAATCCGATATTAGAGTGTTACTGTATAATTATTCATCAAACTGTTTTCTTGCTCTCTTTTAACAAACTTAAAGTTCAATGAGATATCACTCCATACTCCTACCCGATATTTCAATTAAACTACTCAATTATTGGAACACATATTAAAGTAATTGTTACTGGAAATCATACTTAGCAGTTCATGCCTAGAGTTAACATTAAATCTCAAATGACTAACAAATGCCAAGTCGACCAAATACCATTTCTTCTTACTATAAAAGGTGACCAGTCTTTTTGCAATGAAAAGGAGGACGACAAATTTAAGAAAAAGTTACAACGTTAATATATGAGAAGCACTTTATTAATTCAAACAAAAATACGCTTACATTCCTTTTAATTATTTACTTAAACAAGTATTTTCTCATTGAATGATTTTTTTTTTCTCATTTGTCCAAAAATTATTACCAACTGAAAAAACTCTTTCAACTACTGCATTAGATCCAGGACAACACAACGTAAATTCAAACTAGAATAACCTAATTTCCAAGTGGAATCTGTTCATTTTTGAAATGGTTAAGTATCTCTACCCATCTTTTACCAATTTCACCATGTTGATTGTTTCAATTATATTTGTTTGTTTTTTTTATTTGTTTCAATTTATTACAACTTAAATATACATTCTGTCTTCTAATTTCTTCAAACAGACAATTGTCATCGGTTTTAACATCAGGCATCTCTTTCCCTAAAAACTCAATACAGTTTTTCAAATCTGCCCAATTTACTTGCGATGAAGTCAAAAAACACCATTGAAAACCGTTATTTTCTGTGATATTTGTTTCAGAACATCCTTCCACATATATGAAACGTGTTTGGTTTATCTCTGAATACAGAGATTAACAGATAAGTTTTAAAATATTTATTGAAAAGGAAGACAAGTAGGAGGACACTTTTCGGGGAAGGGCAGAACCTAGAAAAGGAGGATTGTCCTCTCTAAAGGAGGATGGTTGGTCATCTTATTACTATCCTTGTTGTGTTGTTGGAGATCTGAAGGTGCATCTGGCGTTGTCCACCAACAGTAAACTTTCCCTTGTAATTTGTAGTATCAAAGTAACAACAAGCTGTGGATTAAACATATAAGAGTAGTATTAATCAAAAATCGACTCAGAATATCTGATGGATTCCAGCGATCATAAATGGCCATCGTTGGATCCGTGAAAGTTGTAGAATTTTTTTTGACTCGCTTGATTGCAAGAAATCCCCCGATTGGAATTCTTTCCTGGGGACCTGAATTTCCAAGCTCCAGCTGGCGAGCGAGTAATTACTACTATCATTACAACTAGGTCCACAGCCATAATTCATCTCGGTTCAAAATTACGAAGTCCGTCGCCAATATCCCTATTTTTATTTTCAGTGCGAAGTTAATAAACACTCACTCCAATGGCGTAACGGAGACTATTAAGGCCCTCCTGCAAACTCAGGTTTTGAATTCCAAGCAGTATTTGCCTTCGGGGTTTGAGCCCCCTAGTATCCTGGAGGCCCTTGCAATGCGTGGGTGTATGTTACGCCGCTAACTCACTCCCCACCATAATCATTACCGTGGCTAGTAATTTCTGTAGTTCGAGTGACAAAGATCTCGCTGAAAATCACGTGCTGTAAACAAATTTATCTTTCCACTCATTTTCTGAACAAACAACAAAAATTGGTACAAAAAGTATAACTAACACAAATATTGTCTCCCAGCCAGTATGGTGGCTATGACACTCGGCTTGTAACCGAGTGGGCTCGGGTTCGAATCCTGAGAAGACATGGCTGTATCTTTTTTGGTAAAGAAGTCGGTCTTTCACCTGTAATGGATTCCCGTCTCGAAAGGAAAGCAGCGCACCTCTCCTTGTTATATGCTGGGGTCATCATCTGTAATAAATGTGTATATTCTTCTGTTGTATTGTATGCTTTCTGTTCTTTTTCACTTTTATTTCATATGTTCCCAGGATAAAAACACACGACAACAACAACACAAGGCAATAAGTGAATGGTAAAAAAGTGCTAGAAAGAAAGCTTCAGATAAAGTTTTTTTAATAATTTAAAGAACAGAAACAAAAAAAAATTGTTGACAAGTATTCATTTTTAAAATTGTGAGCGCATTATAGAAGAATGTAAATTTAGCAAATTTCTTAAGCAGGTATTTTTGTTAGAATTCTTCTAATTTGAGAAAATTCTCTTGGATTTTTCTGAAATTTCTACCGTAACCACTTTTTTTGTAGATTGATTTTGTAGATTGTACGTTTTACGCCGAGCGATTCAGCTCTAGAGAAGCTTCTTGCTATATTAATTGCTGAATAAACAAGTTTATTCCGTTATAAACAAACCTCGCGACTTCTTTCGTGTACACAGAGCTTCCACAAATCACAACTTTTTTTTTTTTTTTTTCCCCCATTCAGAGTTCAACGCTCACGTGTAGTGAATCCAACTCAAACAAATCCGAACGTGTTTTTAAGCCTCGCGTAAAAGCAATTCCGACACTGCCGAACAAGCCTTTATGATCGTTCGCTTTGCATGGGTAATTCGTTAAAAATTGCCTCTTACCGACAAATGGCCGCTGTTATACTCTCCCGTCCTTTTCTTTTACTGTTCATTTATCTTCGGCTTCCTCTTCTGCGCACGCGGCCACTGCGGTTTGGTTCTTCCGGCTTCTGTTGTGTGGGAAGGGAACTGGAGATGGTTAGGTTTTTTTTTTTAGGGAGAGAGGGCTCGTCTAATGGGATCGGTTTTGTTTTTCTGTTGACAAATGGTTTAAATGGTGTATATGAATGACCAGTGTTTGTTGCTCCACTAATTATTGTTTTTTCTCTGTTTATATTTTCTTCGTTCGAGTGGTCTTCGGTCATAAAATCGGAACCGACTTCAAATATGGCATTGCAAGTACTACCAACTGTTTAAAATGTAAGCCATATTCTTTTCAAGTGTCCTCTAATAAACCATTTGTTTCCAAGATCTTTTCTATTGATTCTACACAACTAACAGTAACATGAGAGAAAAAAAATAAGTTGGGTCGTCTGCTTAAGGTTCCCATCTTTGAACCATTTTGAATTCGTGACCATAACATTAATTTCTTCTTACCTACTCTAGCTAATATATGAAATATTCTAAAAAGATCAATATAATTCTTAAACTTTCCAAAAGAATCAAGAATTCTTTCAAAACTGATAAAATTATCAAGAATTCTTAAACGTTCCAAAAGAATCAGGAATTCTTAAATGTTCTAAGAGAATCGGCAATTCTCAAATGTACTAAGATAATCCGGAATTCTTAGTTCTCTAAAAGAATCAATAGCACTGAAAATATTCTAAAAGGATCAATATTTTTTTGCAAATATAAGCTCTAAGAATCTACCAATTTTTCCTTTATTTCCACGATCTCTTCTATTGATTGAATTTACACACAGCTAGCAATAACAGAAAAAAAGTAAGTCAAAAGTGTAGTTTGTGGTCTTCTCTATAAGATTCCTATATTTAAGTCATTTTGAATTCGTGACCGTAACATTAATTTTAAACAATTTCTACTCACCTGCTCTAGCTATTATATGAAATATTCTAAAGAAATGAATTCTTAAATGTTCTAAGAGAATGAGGAACTCTTAAATGTTTTGAGAGAAATAGGAATTTTCAAACGTTCTAAAAGAATGAGAAATTATTAAATGGGTTCAAAGAAAATCAGGAATTCTTAATGCTCTAAAACAGTGTTCCGCAACTCCCCGTCCGTAGATCAAATAGTACCGGACCCTCTAAAGAATATTAAACTACTACCATTTTATTTAAAGTGGTGCATTTCTCTCGGATTTGAGCAACTTTCCACAGAAATCCCTTTATATTCCACGTTAAATCACTTTTATTCATTTTTGGTGTAACTATATTTTGTTCTGAAGGCATATTTAAATGTGACTAAATTAAAATTGTTAAATAAAAACAATCTAAAATATACACAATCAACGTGTCCCACCTCTGCGGGCCGCGGTAAAATTATCAACCGTTGACCGGTCCGCATCGATAAAAAGGTTGAGGAGCACTGATGTAAAAGAATCAATTGCACTGGAAATACTCTAAAGGAATGAATAATACATTCAAATATGCTAAAAGAATATGCTTCGTATATGCTCTAAGACAGTCCGCACAAGAAACATTAAATTATTTCTCTTTTATTTATTGTGGTATATTTTTCTTAGGTTTGGGCTACTTTTTAGGAAAATCACTTAATATTCCTTGTTAAATCACATTATACTCTTTTTTTGCTGTAGCTATATTTTATTCAGAGAAATTGCGATTAAATACAATTAAATTAAAATTATTAAATAAAAAAAAACAGTCTAAAATATAAACAATCAACATTCTCCCCCTCAGCGGGCCGCGATGAAATTAACCAATGTTGACCGGTCCGCGGCGATAAAAAGGTTGCGGAGTACTGCTCTAAGAAACTACTCATTTACTTTGTTTCCAATATCTCTCTTTTTTATTGATTCTACTCAACTAACAGTAATACAAAAAAAAGTAGAAAAGGACAGTTGGGTCGTCTCCTTAAGGCGATCAGCATCTTTGAATTCGTGACCATTAATTCTATGTAAATTTTACTTACCTGCTCAAGCTATTGCATTTATTTGAAAGCAACTAATTACATCCAAAGGGGTAAAAAATAATGAAGATTTCTATGGAATTACATTTTTAGTAGTAAAGAGTGTTTTTTTTCCAGGTATAGAAGTTTAAGTTGGCATTGCTTTCTAAGATGGCGACCGATTTAACAGCTGTCAAGTGATTTATTCTCAGTTTGGTTTGGCAATTCATCAAAACGATCATCAAGCAAGGCGTAGATTCGTCGAATGGGCCGAAAACGAGATTGCCGTTGTTCCCGATTTTCATTAGCGATGAAGCGCACTTCTGGTTGAATGGCTACGTCAACAAACAAAACTGCCGCATTTGGAGTGAAGCTAATTCACAAGTGTATGTCGAAACACCGTTACATCCAAAAAACTGACTGTTTGGAGCGCTTTATGAGCTGGTGGAATCATTGTTCCGTACTTCTTCAAAAACGATGAAGGCCACAACGTTACAGTCAATGGTGATCGGTATAGAGCCATGATTACCAACTTTTTCATTCCTGAGTTGAGCAATCATGATGTCCAGGAGCTGTGGTTCCAACAAGACGGCGCAACATGTCACACAGCTCGTGACACAATCGATTTATTGAAAGACACGTTTGCTGACCGCCTAATTTCACGTTTTGGACCTGTGAATTGGCCTCTAAGATCTTGTGATTTAACACCGCTAAACTATTTTCTGTAGGGCTATGTAAAGTCATTGGTCTATGCGGATAAGCCACAAACGCTTGACCATTTGGAAGACAACATTCGCCGTGTTATTGCCGATATACGGCCACAAATGTTGGAAAAAGTCATCGAAAATTGGACGTACAGATTGGACTACATCCGAGCCAGCCGTGGCAGTCCTATACCAGAAATCATATTTAAAATGTAATGCCACAAGATTATCTTTCAGATAAAAAAAATTCATGTCAATCGAATAATACATCGTTGTTTTATTGCAATTTAAAGTTCTATACTTCTAAAAAAACACCGTTTACTTGCATTTTATTTTGATTATTCGTTTGCGGGAATTGAGAGTTTTCAAATGTTTTGAAAAATTAAAAAACTTTAATCCACAGAAATTTTTCTCATTTTATATATATATATATTCTTGGATACACTTACATCATTCAAATAAATGCAGTGGCTCAGGTAAGAGGAAAAAATTCCATGGAATTAGAAAACAACAATACGTTCACAAATTTAAAATGACAGATAATGTTCTGCAAAAGTATTCTCCTTAACTGAAGCCTCTTTAAAATTTAAGTTAAAACAATCCAGAATTTTCAACTATTCTAAGAATTAACAATCTCAAAAATATTCCAATAGAAACAAGAATTCTTCCAAACATTCTAAAAGAATCCAGAATTCTTTCGAATATCCCAAAAGAATCAACAGCGCTGAAATATACTAAGAAAATCAGAAATGTTTAAATATTCAACAAATGTTCAAAAGGATCAACAGCTTTATAAAACATTCAAAAAGAATCAAGAATTCTTTCAAATATGATAAAAATGATCAAAAATTCTTAAATGTTCAAAATCAATCAGTTTTTAAATGCTCTAAAAGAATCAATTGCGCTAAAAATATTCTAAAAGAATCAATAATTTTTTTTAAATACTAAAAGAATCAAGAATTCCTGAATGTTTTGATAAAATCAATATTTCTTAAATATTTTAAAAGAATCAATAGAGAGCTCTAAAATATTTTGAAGAATCAAGAATATACTAAAATGTTCTAAAAGAAACAGAGACCTATATATATATATATATATATATAATTACTAATAATTATTAATAATATAGAAATAGATGATGATGTCGTGCTAACTATATTTAACATCACTGTTTATTAAGATGTTAGAAATTATGAAATAAATAAATAGTATAACTAACTGTAGAGGGGATTTTCAGAATCAATTTATATTTGTAATTTTTTTAATTAAAATTTTAAAAAAATAAGAAATATATACAAAATTTGGAAAGGTCAGTAAAGATATAACTACACATGAATGAAACCTTATATATATATATATAAGTATGCTTTTCAAAACAGTTTCCCTTTATATAAATAACTAAATAATTTAAAATAAGAATTCACGAAAAACAAAGGGAGAGAGTGAGTTCGCGAATAATGCATCTTCTTCAAGCTCTGATTTATCCCACTGAATATACTTCGAATCTCTCTCTCTCAGATTAATTACAGTGATGCCATTCCGCTGATCTTTAATTTTATAGAAATTTTTATCGTTTGGTCTTATTGTTGCAACCTTCTTAATGGGAAATATATTCGTGTTATTGAAATAATTTTGCCTTACAATTGTGCTTTTTCTACGAAAAATTAATCATGGATTATTTTTTTAAATACTCATGAGTCCTCCCTGTTTTTTTTTCATGCTAATTAATTCGATATTGTCTGCTTAAGATCCCTCTAAAAGAACATTTTCCGACTATTTTGAATTGTCTTTGAATTTTTTAACTTAATTACGGAAATCCATCAACAGCTTATGAAACGTCTTGAATTAAACATCAAACTTTTTTAATCAGATTTCCATAGAGCGAA
The DNA here is from genome assembly GCA_019973935.1 of Trichonephila clavipes. Classification (NCBI taxonomy): domain Eukaryota; kingdom Metazoa; phylum Arthropoda; class Arachnida; order Araneae; family Nephilidae; genus Trichonephila; species Trichonephila clavipes. Next base: position 220,644 of record BMAU01017805.1, on the reverse strand, counting down.
AATGAGGAACTTAAAACTATTGATACTTAATTTTTAAGATTTTATGTTAAAATGTCATTTGAAATGCTGAAAGTAGAAGACATAGTTCTTTCATTCAAAAAAAATTATAAAAAGACATGGAAAGGTTTTAGAAGACATTTGAGAACATTTATCTAGAAAATAATTCAAGATTTTTAAAAAGGAAACAAATTATTCCAGTCAGCTAACAAAATGGCTTCACTTGACAGCTCGATAGAAACATAAACGAAAATTCATTCAACATTCTTAACTGCCGAACTTCACATTTAAACCATTAAAATCACCCATCCTTCTCCATATTACGATCTTAAATTAAATTTCCAATTTATCTTTCTGTTCGAAAACTCCGCAGACACTGAAATTCATTACATCTGACTGATATTGCAATCTGTTTCGATCGCAGGGGTAATAATGATATTTCACACCTGAAGCCCGTTATCCTTTTCACTATTGGAACTAGCTAATAGAATATTGTACCTTTTTTCTTTTTGCGCCCCGTGAAACAAATACTTGACAAATGATTAACAGTTTCAGGGTAATGTGTTTGTAACTCTGCTATTATGCACGATTGAATTATTACTGCTAAGTACGATATTTCGAGGAGCTTGTTGATGAATGTCGATCCCCTTTTTAAAGAGAATTTTGTATAATAGATAAGGATTGTGATTTATATATCAGTGGGAAAGGCAAAGAAAACTGTTGTGATAAAGAATTGGGATAAAAGTGAAAGGAAGTAAAATAGAAATCACACTGATTCTATGATGTCAAGATATAGACACAAGTAGCGAGAAATAATAAGAAAATGAAAGATAAGGAAGATATAATTTATGTGTTATATCTACATAATAAAGGAGAAAAGCGACTCAGTCAGTACGATATATCAGGAGCTTTATTTTAGATCTATAGACTTGAAATTTGTCAGGCATGTTCCTTTCATGGAGTAGAGATCCGCTAAGAACCTCTTTTGTGAAAATTGACCACCGGGGGGGATGAAAGGGGTTTTGCCATATATTTTTGAAACCCCTCGTGTATATATACACACAGTGATGAAATTTAAAAATGAATCTTCTTATAAATGAAAAAGGAATTTTCTTGCAATTTTATATTAAAAATGAAATATATTTATTAGGGAAGACAGGCTAAGTAGTTGAAATAAAACTGAAATAAATAGAAATGTTCTTATACATCTCGTTATGCAGTGGCGTAACGAAAAATTCTAGGGCCCCCCTGAAAAATCAGGTTTAGGACCCCAAGCCCAAATATGTACGTGATATTAGTCAGGCTTTGGGCCCCGTAGAACACCTGCTCCCCCCACACGATGCGGGGGTTGCGGGAGTGTACGTTACGCCACTGCCATTAAGGTTTATTGTCCCTTTTCTTTTATACTGATTTTCTGTTTTGTGTACTATCTTGTCTTGAAATACTATTCATCAGAGATGTCCAATTAACTCTCTTGTTATTAGTTTCACGGCATATGGAAAATTTCGGTTGTGACGTAATGGAAAAATTGATGAGAAGCGTTAATAAGTGAGTGAGTGAATATTAACGTCGCACTGTTCAGCTACACGAGGGCTTTTGGCAACGGACCACGTAATTTTGAACCATGGTCAAGTGACGTGGACGACACCTGAGCTGGCACCTCCTCTCCTAACTACCACACCACACCAACGGGAGAACGTTTCAGCTCTCGACAGATTTAACGTGCATCGCTGCCCTACACGGCGGGTCTTTAATGGTACTGGGCTCGAGCTCATGACATACCAGCCAAAATCCAATACCTTGACCACTGGGCTACCACAGCCCCTATGAGTAGCATTAGACTCAAGGAATTAAATTATCGGTTTATTAAGGCTACAACTATTAATTACAATATATTTACGGTTAGAAATAAGTTATTCAAACTATTAAGTGTTTTAATACTAAACTAAACTCAGTAGCGCAACAACCCATAGAGGGCCAAGGCCTACTGTGCCTATCTCAGTTTTCGTGACCTTGGGGACTTCAGTACGTGAGCAGATGTACCGGTCAGGTGGTCATTCTGACGTAATTTTAATACTCCAGAATGCTTTGTTGGGGAAAGAGGAGAGCAAAACACAACGTCTCTTTTCGAGTGTTCCAAGCGGTCTCCTGTTCGCTCTCTTGGGGTGGAGTGGTCCCTTCTTACATCACGAATTCCACTCGAGGTTCAGCTTCCAGGTGGGGTGCAGATGTTGCTGTCTTTCGGCGATAGCCGTCGGCGTGATGTTTGGGAGTGCACGTTTGGATACGATCGGCGTTATGTTATTTGCATAGAAAAACAGATCTCTCAGCTGCGAGGGACGGACCTCGTAATTCCAGTCCATAGTTAAATTACGACGAGTACACCACAGCTGGCACCCTCTCTCTAAACCATCACACCACGCCAATGGAGGTCTTTTACTCAACAAGTTGAATGTGCATCGTTTTCCTCTACACGGCGGGTCTTCAGTTGCACCAGGGATCGACCTCATGACACACGAGTCCATGACCATAACCACTAGGCCAGCTCGGCCCACAAATTTAACACCAGGTAATGAAGTTAAAAAATATTCTTCATCATTGGAAATGAGAGAAATCCTGCTTTTACTTTAAAATTTCCCTTAAAATTTTAAAAGCGCGCCTCTTCCTTAATTTAAATTAATTTGAAATTTTTCCGAAAATTCCTTACACATTCATAAAAGGGAAAATTAATTATTTTCTCATGAAAATAAACAATACGACATTTTCTTTTTATGCACATATTCCATAAACGTAAACTTAACGCTTATATTACGCGTATACGTATTTCCTACAATGTGTTAAAAACGATAACTCCGAATGTTAAGCATTTTTTTTTTTGTATTCCAACGTTACAGTTGTGAGAAGCTTGCACCTCTCTCTCGGGCACCTAGATGTGTGGGAGGTAGGGAAGAAACACTCGCCATGATCCAATTATTCTATTTATTTTCCACACAAAGAACAGACACAATTTCAACTAATAATAGTAAGAGAATGCCTCGATGCTAACCACGAAAATGGAACAACGACGGTAAAACACGAACTATTAGGCAACTATCAAACTTAATCCTTACCTTAATAAAGAATCTAACTTATCTACCGATTTATTCTAATCTCAATTCAATCACAATGAGCAATCGTCACTTTAAAACTTCTTCCTATAATAAGTTATTAATCCCAATAATTCTGATATATCTTCAGTAGCAAACTCACCTTATTCTAGTATAATTCCTCTCCTACTCTCCTGTCAAGCTAGAAAACCTCAACTATATATATGGTATGTTAATTTAAATATTACGATTCTCTTCTTCCGAAGGGTTGGTTGTGAATAACACGAACTGATAGCCCAAAGATTTCCCAAGAGGATTAATTGAAGAAACGCATATAGATCCGTCACACAGTGAGACAACTAATTCGTAATGACTTGAAAAAAAAATATTACGCATAAATTAATCTAATACAAGTACAAAAAAATATTGCGATTAAAAAGCATTGATTATAAGAAATGAATGTATAAAACAGAAAACAAAATGGACTTCCAATCAGTTAAATATTTTCAATCAACTTAAAGTTCATTAGTCAACAAAACGTAATTATTTTTGAAATATTCTTTTGAAGATAAGGATTTCTACAGATGCAAAATTATTATTTATATTTGAGTTCCTATTTTTGTGCATGTTTGTCGTTAAAATAGGATTTACGCCACTATATGCATTTCTGATAATAAAAAAGAAATAAATGTGTGATGAATATCTCGATTTAATTAAATTCGAACAACAAAAGAATTCCATTTCAAAGAAATATATTTCATTCGTAAAAGAACTGCTTCTAAAACAAAATAATAATCAATTTCCGGTAAGCTTTTTTTCTTGTTGTGTCGTTAGAATTTAATTCAACGCGTTGTAAACATTTCCTGAATTAAAAGTGAAACGTAAAATAGCAAGTGGAACCCAACACCTTTATCTCGGGTTTAATTTCAAAATAGTTTATTGATTCTCTCCGGTGTTAGATTACAGAGATGCTTGTTGTCAGATCAACGTGCCCCATTCAAACTGATAAGATTAGAATTGAAAAATGAGCTTCTCTTTAACTATCCAACAGAGTCGCGAATTAATGAAACTGCTTTTAAAATCTTTTGCAGATAAAAGATATTCGAAATTTGTGGAATAAATGCATTCATTTAACTCGCTCGTTGTATTCGAAGGTAATTGTTTAGGATTTTAAAAAAGCTGGTTTTCTTTTTAGGTTATAAAGGGTGTTTTTTTAGAGATATAGAACTTTAAATTGCAATAAAACAACGATGTATTATTCGATTGACATGAATTTTTTTTTATTCGAAAGATAATCTTGTGGAATTACATTTTAAATATGATCAAGCAAGGCATAGATTTGTCGAATGGGCCAAAAACGAGATTGCCGTTGTTCCCGATTTTCATAAGCGAATTTTGTTTAGCGATGAAGCGCACTTCTGGTTGAAGGGCTACGTCAACAAACAAAACTGCCGCATTTGGAGTGAAGCTAATCCACAAGTGTATGCCGAAACACCGTTACATCCAGAAAAACTGACTGTTTGGTGCGCTTTATGGGCTGGTGGAATCCTTCTTCAAAAACGATGAAGGCCACAACGTTACAGTCAATGGTGATCGGTATAGAGCCATGATTACTAACTTTTTCATTCCTGAATTGAACAATCATGATGTCCAGGAGCTGTGGTTCCAACAAGACGGCGCAACATGTCACACAGCTCCAGCCACAATCGATTTATTGAAAGATACGTTTGGTGACCGCCTAATTTCACGTTTTGGACCTGTGAATTGGCCTCCAAGATCTTGTGATTTAACACCGCTAGAATATTTTCTGTGGGGCTATGTAAAGTCATTCGTCTATGCGGATAAGCCACAAACGCTTGACCATTTGGAAAACAACATTCGCCGTGTTATTGCCGATATACGGCCACAAATGTTGGAAAAAGTCATCGAAAATTGGACGTCCAGATTGGACTACATACGAGCCAGCCGTGGCAGTCCTATGCCTGAAATCATATTTAAAATGTAATGCCACAAGATTATCTTTCGAATAAAAAAAATTCAAGTCAATCGAATAATACATCGTTGTTTTATTGCAATTTAAAGTTCTATACCTCTAAAAAAACACCCTTTATTACTTTGATCGCAAGATTAAAAATGTTAAATTGTTTAAGAAGGGTTGTTTTTTAAATCATCTGAAATGTTATTTTTAAATAATTATTTGTTTTAAAATTCGAAAAACGAATTAAATTTCATTTTTCTCCACCAGTCATTTTAAAACTCATGTCCGGAGCTGAAAAAAAAATTTTTTAGAAAAATATTTAAAAACTTACTTTTTTTTTATTGAAAAAGAAGCTTTATTCAAAATATTTTTTTTAGGAAATATATTTTTATGATCAATTGGAACATGAAATATCATAAACAATAATTTTCCATGAAGAAACATTTCGCATTTATGACCAATTTATGTTTATTTAAAATTCTAAATATTCGTGAGCTAACAGTTGTTGATACATTTTATTGAGTATATAAATAACAAACTCTGCTTTTTAAATCTACTGATTTTCGTTCCAAAATAATAACAGATAATATTATTGCTACATTATATTCAGAAATTGAACTTTACAGTATATATTTTTCTTAAGCATCTGAACAATTTTTAAACTAAATTGTGTCTAGATTTCTTATATCTCTCTATGTTTGTGTATAAAAAAAGGTTTTTCGTGACACTAATAAATATATTACGCCTTATCGCAACAATGCAAACGTTCAAGATAACTTGCTTAGTTCGCAACCCTGAGGTCGCATATGTCGTACCCGCTGAATTGGCAACCATGCGCTTCGTTTCACATAATGTCGCCAACATCATTCCAAGCTCTCGCAGAGAAATATCGCAACGACTGCCTGGACTGGAATTGTTTCGTGTGAGGAAAGGCATTGTTTGATACAAAGACTTATTAAAAATTAACGGAATTAAATACTCAACTTTCCAGAAGCTGCAGGTTTATCAAAATCTGAGGACACAATCAATAAAGTGTTCGAGTTTCAGTGATAAAGATGAAGAGGAGCACCAAGAAAGAATTTTGAGAAAAAAAGAACAACTAAATAGAGAACTACATAATACATCTAAATTTCAGTTTTAGAATTTGAGCAAGGATTATAAACAGTTCCTAAAATTTTTACAGTGGAAGTTGGTCCGCCGTTGGACAGGAGGTGTTCCCCTAGTGTTTTTAAATATATTAATCGGTAAATATTTATCATATGTTTTTTCTTTTAAATGTACAACACGACAAAAACTATGTATGTTACGCAAGATAAAATATATTGCAAGTACTTTCTAAATTTTTATCGTAATGATGAATTAGATAGAAACAATTAGAGAAATAGTTTTAAAAAACCTTATAACGTAAAATAATTAAGATGTTATTTTTGTTAAATACCAAATCGGAATTGGACGAATTGAATAAAATTAATTTTTTAATCAACTATCGAACAACAGTGGTTCTCAAACATACTGTAAACATGGACCCCCAAGTAATATAACTCTACTTCAATGCAACACAGAAAAATCATAAATTTAACTTTGATATAATGATTGGTAAACGCTGGCCTGAAAATAAAGTATGAATAAAATACTGTGATATTCGAAGTATAGTAGTTATTCGAATCATAACCTCTTTTTTTGCATTAAAATATAGAAACATTTTTTTCCAGTGAGAAAGTGAACGAATAAGATGGTTATCTTCACAACAAAATACAAAGAATAACATTGCTTTCTGTTCAAAATTAAGGAAATTTTTTGCATTCACTTCACATATCGCGATAACGAACAATGTTGTTGCTATTGCTATTGCCACCAGCCTGACGGTCAGTGTCGTTAAGGAGAACATTTGGGCCTCCCTGCAAAGTCAGGTTTGGGTGGCCCATGTTGGATTTTACAAATGGTAGGTGCTTAGTGGCAGTCAGGCTTTGGGTCCCCAAGAACCCTGTGTGTCCCCCACGACGTGGGGTTGCAGGGGTGTGAGTTACGCCACTGCTGACGGTGTCAGATCAAGGCCCACGAAATTCATCGTGCATAAAGGCTAGATGTTTGCTTGTCGTTAGCCGTAGCTTTGAGCACCATTAGGTGACAGTACGATTTGGTTCAGTTCCACCCCAGTTTTGAGGAAGAACACCCTGGAGGTGTTCAGGGCCCTCACACTCTGCCACCCTTCTACTAACCTCGCGAGAGGACTTGGCACCGCAAAGGCACTATACAATTACAAACATTCATACCTTTTCCGGGATTCGAACCTAGGCCCTACGGTGCAGCTTTCAGCGTCACTAACGACGATACCGGATGAATGGCTCTCCAGGCTGACCACCACCTGGGAGTTCTCCCTCGAAATTGGGGTGGGATCGAGTCAAATCATACTGTCACTTGTATGATGCTCAAAACTACAACTAACGACACGCGTACATCTAGCCCTTTGCCTCGATGGATTTCGTAAGTCTCGATCTGACTCCGTCAGACGGGTGGCATTAGCAACAACACAAAATAAAACTGTTGATTAGATATACGACTCTATTATACTACTGTATTTAAGACAAGTGTGACGTAACTGCGAATTTCCTGCCACACAGCTGCGAATCGGCATCTTTGTGGATCACCACAGATGCTTTGATACCTGCAACTTTAAAATCATTGCGTGGTCTCGTCTTGGATCACCCCGGCAACCTTTGACACCATGAGGAACCCTTTTTCTACCCCCTAGCCGGATGTAACTGGAAGCTAAAGACACCGGCCGCTGATTCCCGAAGCTAGAGAGGGCAGAGAGAGAGAAAACGGGAGATGACTGGAAAACCTTCGCTGAGAATGAAGAACAAAGAAACTCCTCCCTCACAAACCACATCATTTGAACTCTAATAATTTCTTTAAGAAGTTTAACAACTTCAATGTATAATCTGTAAATAATAGCTGTGACGTAAATATAAACTAAATATTTGATTTAATCAATTATTTTAAATTAATCAATAATCAATTTATCTCAAGTTATTGCATGTAGCAGCGAGATTCTGGTCCCATTTAAATCAGCATAAAAGTCTGCAATCTCGAGAATATGACTAATCGAGACCTCCACCGTACGGGACTATATTCTAGAACAGGGGTGGTCAACTCTTTAGGTGCAAGGGCTACATTGTGGAAGCGGAGGATACCTTCGGGCAGGTTGCGTCTCAGAAAAGGTATGTGTGAGTGAGTGAATATTAAAGTCGCGCTATTTAGCTACTCGAGGGCTTTTGACGACGGAACTCGTCATTTCGAATCATGGTCAAGTTACGAGGATGACACATGAGTTGGCACCTTCTCCTCTAACAGTCTCATCACATCAACGAAAGGACGATTGATCTTCGACAAAAAACATGAATCAGCACCCTCTGAACGGCGGGTCTTCAATGGTACTAGGTTCGAACTCATGACACGCCAGCCACTAAACTAGTCCGTTACTTTAACCACTAGGTCAGGGGTGGCCAACCGGTGGCACGCAATACAATATTTTGGGCACGTCATGGAACAAAACAGTTAGCATTTTTGAAGTTATACTTCAAAAAATGAATGATAATGAAGAAAAAGAAAACAAAATGATGAGAGTAAGTTTTTACGATACGCGCGCACACCGTCACAAAAACGCCGTGGACTACAATTGCTAATAATAGAAAATTTGTCTGCACATAGCTTAGTCAATTTCGTTGACACAACTGCATTTTAAAGTTCATTTGTGATAAATATATATATATATATATATATATATATATATATATATATATATATCCCATATATATATATATATATATATGCGGCTAGTTTTCCCACCCGCTTCACTGGTTATTTCACGATGTTGTATATATGTATACTGTTTACAGATATATTAATTATTTATATCTAGCATTAAGAATTCGATTGTATTGAAAAATATATTTATAGCTGTTACACTCTCGCCCCTTGATATAAAAAGAACATAAATTATAATATCTAATTTCTATTTATATCTAAAATAGAAGGAGAAAGATTTTTTTCGCTCACTTAACCTAATAATCAAGTGGATTTCCACCAAACAACTTTCAGTGGATCTCTACTCCATAAAATAAACATGCATGCTAAATTTCAAGTCTAAATCTAACAGAGCAAAAATGAAATTTTTATCATCAATACCTCGTTAAGAGCACTCTTAGCGGATTCCAATTCAACAAAAGAAGCATGCAAACCAAATTTTATTATTGCAGTCTTAGCAGTTCGAAAACGGGAATTTTGTCTATCAATACGCCCCAATAACTCTCCCCGCTTCCCCCTGGAGTTGATTTCCGTAAAATCCATTCTTAGTGGAACTCTATTCAACTAAAGAAATGTGCTCAACAAATTTCAAGTAAGTGAGTTAAATTCAAAAACAGGAATTTTTCTATAACACGCCTTAATCCCTCGCAACCCCACTCCTTTGGGGGTCCGTTTTCGCAAAAATCTTTGTAAAAGGAACTTTATTCCATGAACGGAACATACCTTCTAATTTTCAAGCAGGTGTTTCTATTAGTTGAAAAGCGGAAATATTTATCTATCAGTGAATGGAATCTGCTTACTCAAATTCAATATTTTACGTCTAATAGTTTAAAAAAGGAGTTAATTGCCTATAACGCCCCTTAATTCTCCACAACGCCACTTGGGATCGATTTTCCCAAAACCCATTCTGTAGGGGATCTGTACTCTATGAAAGGAATCCGCTTACCAAATTTCAAGACCGTACGTCTAATATTTGAAAAATGGAAATAATTATGTATAACGCCCATTAAGCCCCCACAACACCACTTAGGAAACGATTTCCACAAAACCCATCTTATAGCGGATCTCTACTCATTGAATGGAATCGGCTCACACTAAATTTCGAGATTTTACGTCTAATATTTTCAAAAAGGACTTAATTGCCTATAACGCCACTTAATACTCTACAACGCCACTTGGGAGTCGATTTTGACAAAACCCATTTTGTAGCGGATCTGTACTCTATGGAAGGAATCCGCTTACCAAATTTAAAGACTGTACGTCTAATAATTTAAAAATGGAAATAATTATGTATAAGGCCCATTAAGCCCCCGCAACGCCACTTAGGAAACGATTTTCACAAAACCTCTTATAGCGGATCTCTACTCATTAAATGGAATCAGCTCACTAAATTTCGAGATTTTACGTCTAATAGTTTAAAAAAGGTGTTAATTGCCTATAACGCCACTTAATTCTCTACAACGCCACTTGGGAGTCGATTTTGACAAAACTCATTTTGCAGCGGATCTGTACTCTATGAAAGGAATCCGCTTACCAAATTTCAAGACTGTACGTCTAATAGTTTAAAAATGGAAATAATTATGTATAACGCCCCTTAAGCCCCCGCAACGCCACTTGGAAACGATTTTCAAAAACCTCATTATAGTCTCTACTCAATGAGGGAATCTCTACTTTATTTTACGTCTAATAGTTTAAATTAATGGCCTATAACGCCAAGTCGATTTTCACAAAACTCATTCTGTAGGGGATCTGTTCTCTATAATAGTTTAGTTTCAAGACTGTAAATTATAGTTTATCTAAAATGCCCCTAAACCCCCTATAACGCCCCTTGGGGTTCGAACTTTGCAAAATCCGTTCTTAGCTGACGTCTACTCCATGAAGGAACCTACCTACCAAATTTCAAGTCTGTAGGTTTAATAGTTCCGGAGATATCGTGATTAGTCAGTGAGTGAGTCGCTTTTCTCCTTTATATATATAGATATGGAGATAGATAGGGAATTTTTAAAAGCAAAAAAAAAAGTGCAATTTAGTAAGTGTAGCAGAGAATTTTTTTAAACTTGATGCACCGAGAAATTCGGCACGATTAGTAAATGCGAGAAAACTGTGCGTGTTTCATATTCTGGAACAGTGGAATGTAAAATATTGTATGTAAAAAACGGCATTTTGAAACAAATCACAAATCATTTTGTCAAAAAAAATGAACCAGAGCAAAAAGAATTAATTGCTTGAAAATCGTTTGGCAGATGACTCAAATTCAGCATGCATTCTGCTAAAAGTAACATGTTACAGTCCTATTATAAGTTATTTGAAACCCAATCTGCAGCAACAGAAGTCACACCAATGTTACTTTAATTTGAATTACACGTGTAACTAAATCATTTTCTATTATACAGTGAAAAATGTATTTTTAGTAGTAGTAAATAAAGAATTATAACAGTTGTTCTCAGTCTTCAGATTTATTATTTTCCCAATAATCACAAGTCAATGTTATTTTTTAAAAAAGGCACGTCAACATCTCATTAAATATTTCTTTAGAAAATGGCACGTTGATCCATAATGGTTCGCCATCCTGCTCTAGGTTAATGTAGCCACCTCAGAAAAGGTATAAATTGTACCATACGAAAATCATTAAATGTAAGTTAAATAAAATAGGGGCAGAGTTTTATTCAAGTAACTTATTGTACTAACTTCACATTACTTATAACTTTAAGGAATTCGACTACATTCGGATCCGTGATTTTGCAAAAGATTGTAAATGAATAATATTAATGATATTTAGTGTCACTTAGATTAGAAAATGTATATAAAATTTTCTTAAGAATGTTATTACAATAAAAAATTATTTAAGTACAATATTTTGACAAAAAAATTAACATATAATGACCCATTTTCAAAATATTTTCCTTTTGTGAAAAATGCTTCTATTATAATAATATTTTGCCTGTATATAATTCAGACCTCTGTACAGAGGCTCAACTAGAATTTTTGAAATATATAACATAGAAGTGGGTTTATCCCTGTTTTACGACAACAGAGGGGAGAAATTTTAAGAAAAAAACGCCGATAATTATTTCAAATGGTTGTAACTCTGACAATAATGTGAATTTTTCAAAAATCATTGTTGAGCCTCTGTACAGAGGTCTGAGCTATATACAGGCAAAATATGATAATAGAAGCCTTTTTCACAAAAGGAGAACATTTTGAAAAAAGGTTATTCTAAGTTAATATTTATATTTTTTAATTTTAATATTTTTTTATTTCAATAAATTTTTTTTGTCAAAATGTCCTTAAAACAATTTTATTCATGTATTCTAATCTAAGTGACACTAAATATCATGGAAATTATCTATTTAAGCACCTTTTTAAAATCACGGTTCCGAACGTAGTCGGATACCTTAAGCACATTTAATTTTAGGAGTGAGATTTCTTGTCGGAATAGTCATCACAGCCTGCAAGTTAATGTCAAACTTGCACCTATATGCAATCTTGTTGATCTATAAACAAGAAAATCTTTGCTTCAAAATATATGTTGCCCACCCCTGTTCTAGAAGCTACAAGACGTTCTTCTCAGAAACGATTAAGTGAAGCCAGAAAAGTATCATTTAAATAAATTAAAATTAGAAAGAACTTTTTTTTTGGAAACATGGTAGGGGGCCTAACGCCTGACTGCTACCAAGTACCCTTTGTAAAATCCAACTCTGGGGCCCAAAACCTGACTTAGCAGGGAGGCCCAAATGTTCTCCGTTACGCCACTGATCGTCAGACTGGTGGCACTACCAACAACAACAACATTGTACATTGTCAAGATATGTGAAGTGAATGCAACAAATTTTCCTTAATTTTAAACAGAAAGCAATATTATTCTTTCTATTGTTGTGATGATAACCATCTTATTGGTTCACTTTTTCACTGGAAAAAATGTTTCTATATTTTAATGCAAAAAAAAAAAAAAAAGGTTTTGATTCGAATAACTACTATACTTCAGATATCACAGTATTTTATTCATACTTTATTTTCAGCGTTTACCAATCATTACATCAAAGTTAAATTTTTGATTTTTCTGTGTTGCATTGAAGTAGAGTTATATCACTTGGGGGTCCATGCATACAGAACAGGGTGTGTATTTTAAGTAATTAGAATAAGTCCACAAAAAATAATTTATTAAAGATATCGCTACAAAACTTTAGTAGTCTTCAAAATATGCTCATTGAGCATGAACACACTTCTGCAGGCGACGTTTCCACGCTTCGTACGCTCTCTGGAACTTACCAACCGAAACATCCTTCAGAGCATGCGTGCAAGCCCTTTTGACATCATCCAGGGTCCCGTGGTGGCGCCCTTTGAGGGCGGTTTTCACTTTGGGGAAGAGGAAAAAGTCTGCTGGGGAAAGGTTGGGGCTGTAGGGAGGCTGTAGAATTGTTAAGATGCCATTTTTTGTCAAGTGCTCGGTAACCACGAAGTAGGTGTGAGATGGCGCATTGTCGTAGTGGAGCTTCTAATTGGCGGAAATTTCTGGTCTCACTCGGTTGACCCGTCGCTTAAATCTTTTCAACACTTCCACGTAGAAGGCACCATTGACTGTTTGTCCTTCGGGCACAGATTCCGAATGGACAACACCATTCTTGTCAAAGAAACATTGCTTTCATTCTCGGACAAGCGAGCTTTCTTCTGTCGAGGCGAATGCGGGAGTGTGCCATCCGTTGCTCTGATTTTCGTCTGGGGGTCGTACTGAAAGAACCAACTTTCATCCCCTGTAATGATGTTGTCAAAAAAATGAGGGTCTTCTTGAATGCGTTCCAAAAGATCTTTTGAAACGGCCTCACGGTTTTGCTTTTGAACGTCCGTTAAAACTTTCGGCACGAGTTTGGCGCAAATCTTTCTGATCCCAACACCCTCACTGATGATTTTGTGCGCAACCATTTTATCCATTCCCGGCTGTTCTGCGATCATGCGAACAGTTAAACGCCGGTCCGTGTTCAGCAAATGTCGCACACGTTGTTCGTTTTCTGCGGTTTCTTGATGTTGACGGGCGACCTGCACGGGGCTCATCCTCCACGCTCTCCCGGCCTTCTTTAAACATTTTGTGCCATCTAAAATCTTGAGCTTGTGATAAGCTTTCCCTGCCGTACGCTTGCTGAATCATTTCCAGCGTTGATGCACCCGATTTTCCAAGGCGAACGCTAATGCTGTTCAATGCTTTGTTGCATTTTGAACTTGCACACACTTTTTTGAAGACATCCTGCCTCCGCCAGCAGGCGACTGAGGAGTGAAGCGTTATCAACAATGGCGGCTACTCTGGGTACTGATTCTGGCAGGAACCACACTTCACAGAAGTCTATAAATTTAATCATTTGATAGTTGATCAACATGTTATCTACAAAATAAATTTTGTTGTACTATCTCTTGTCTTTCTTGGTGTCGCATTGTACAATGTCACAATTTTTTTTATAAAATTTGAGGCATTTTTTCTGTCCGAAAATGTGCTCCGCGTTAAGTTTACGCTCTCGTACATACGGCGAAAACAGCCTTAAAAAGTACGTCTCTGCATAAATGTGAAGAAAAATCAAAATGTCCTCTTAAAATTTCTCACTTGCGAATTTTGAACTAACTTCCAGTTTGCAAAAGTTGCGCATAAATTTCCTTGTAACTAGACGAGAAACAGAATGCAAATCGTGATTTGATGAGAAAAGTGTATTCTGTCAAAAAAAAGAGAAAGAAACAGAAATCAAAATTCCCTTCCTACCCCCAAATGTGTGGTGAAATTAGATGTTCTTTATTATTTAAAATCAATTTAACAAACATTGGGTGTATCAAACTTTGGATTTTCGCAAACTTTTCAAAAAATCAAACCATTGTGGTAACAAAAAAATTTTCTAATCCTGAAAAAAAATACGTCTATCACAACAAAATTTTATAATTGAGTTTTTCTTCGGAATAATTCAGAAAGCTTAAAAAAATAGATAATATGATATGAATCATACACACTAATCTAATCAATTAAATTTAACTTGCTCTTGAAGAAGGTAAGGTGTTTTTTTAAGGTAAAAATCAGATAAATATTTTATGTATTCATTAACTTTAAATAGCATTTTTCAATTCCTACTATTAGCTCACACTCTCCATATTTTTATCTTGGTGGCATTTTCAATCTTAATAAAATACATTTTAAAGCGCTTAATTGAGCTGAAATGTTATATACGTGATTATTTTGGATGACAGTACAGTAATTTAATTACAATTAATAAAAATTAATTGATTAAAACTAATTATTTAAAGAATTAAAAAAACAGCCACGTTGGCATCATTTTTGGCGACTTGTGTCAAAACTTGAAAAGGTTTTTTTCTCACATTTTAAAGCGCTCATTTGAGCTGAAATTTTCTGCGCACTATCGTTTTGTGTAAAAATACAATTTAATTATAATTAATTGATTAAAACTAATTATTTAAAAAATTAGATACAGCCGCGTTGATTTCATTTTTAGCGACTTGGGTCAAAACTTTAAAAGGTTTTTTTTCTCACGTTTTAAAGCATTCAGTTGAACTGAAATTTTATGTACACGATTATTTTGAATGACAATAGGATACTTTAATGATAATGAATAAAAATTTATGACCACTTAATGTTGTGATTCTGTCATATGCTTATACCTGTTTGTATTAATTGTAACTATTTAATAAAAAGTAGCTAAAATAAAATTTTTCTTTGTTGATCTAAGTAGGAATTGATTTAAAATTTTTTTTATATATTACTTGTTTAAAACCGGAGTACTCTTTGCGTTATAACGTTATCAATTTGATTTTATAATTTATATAATAATTTTAAAATAGGTTAAGTTAAAATTTCTTAACAGTGTTCTTAAACCTGTTTGAAAAAAAAGGAAGGAAACTTATGGAATTATTTTTCCCACGCATATGTGCAAAATTGAACAAAAATATCAATGTCGAAACTTCTTTTAAACGATCAAGGAAACCGGTACATATCAATATACAGTGAAATACGTTTAACGCGCGAAAACGCTCAAGACGTAATATCGAAAAACACGAAATAGTACAACGACCCCGAAAAACTACTGTACGTTTTCATGCATTTTTTTCTTTTAACACGAAACGAAAATCGCTTAACACGAAAAGATTTCCCTTCTGGGAATGAACAAAATACGGAAAACACCAGTCATCCAGGCGAGAATTAAGAAGCGTAAAATGAAAGAGTCGTTTCATATCTTTCGTGGAAAGGAGGTTAACTTGTCTTTGAAATGCCCGCTACTTTCACCCTCCAACCCAACAAACGACACAAAAAAACATTTCATCTTTCATCAGTTTGGTTTGGAATTTTGTTACGAGTATATCACAGTGAGAGTAGAAATCAGTGCGTTTGGTTCTCTAATGGTGAAATGAATAATAAAATGGACTTCTATGAACAATTTGTTGATGATTTGATACCAAAAAAAGGCAATGCAAAGAAAATATCAGATTATTTTCCAGAAATGAAAGTTTTGCTTTTCATAGAACTTGTGAATTTTGAAATATTTTGAATGTCTTTGTTTCTGAGATTTTTATTAAATACAAACTTATATGCAAATCTATGAAAATAAAATATATTCAACAAAATTATTAAAGAATTTTTTTTGTAATATTCTTTAACACTAAAAAATATTTCAGTCCCCCTCAGTTTCATCTTAAGCGATTTTCACTGTATTCTTAAAATGTTTTTTTTTTATTATAGCGTTCAAAATAGACTGAATGTAAAGTACATTTCTTTCCATATAATTTTCGCTTAAAAAATCGCAAAGACAAATGCATGATAATTTTATGAAAACTATCTTCATGCCAAAGGGAATTTTAAATAGATTATTTTCTGTAACATGAAAATAATGATGCATTATTCATTACTACAACGCATCGCTTAATGGAATCCTTTTACTGAGTCAGTTACGATTAAAAATTTAAGATTCATAGCGCCATCTGTGAATTGATAATATAACTATTCATTTTTCCATAACTAATTCTTCCTTTCCCGCGCTTTTTAAAACTGACCGAACAAGTTTTCATTGACGAAAGAAACTTCACTCGCACTTCCTTCCATGAATTTTCTTCTTTTTATTTATAAGGATATCTATTTTTAAAATTGTTTTCAATATTTTATTAGGGAATCATTTTAAAAGCTTTCCATAAAGATATTTCACTTCTTTATCTTCAAGAAATGTTGAATGTAGAATTTATTATTTAGATTGACACTTGTGTTAAAGGATGAATGGATATATTGCAAATAAAATGTTATAGCTATTTTTTCCCTAGATTTGATTGCGTAGTAAATAAAATACTTCCTGCCATTTTAGATTTGTATTTATAGTTCTAAATAGTCGAATAGCCATTTACCTAAGTTCAAGGATGTCATAATTAAAATTTAGTGAGTGTTTATTTAATACGTGTATATTAGATTTTCTTCTGGATATTATTGTTATTTAAATGTGAAATTTTTTCCCATAAGCTTAATTTAATTCTATTCAAGACTATGTTTCACATTTATTTAAGAATAAAATCTTTAAATAATTTGTCAAATCTATAAAATATTAAAATATTTTTCTTAAAAGGAATAAAAAAAAACCTTTATTTTTTTCAGGGGGAAAAAATGGCAATTTTTCTTGCAAGCATTTTAATACAAATAAAGGTGTAAAAAATAAACAATACCAAAAATAATAAATTAAAAAAAAATTAATTAAATATTTTTTTAAAACAAATTAAAAAATTTATAAAATCTTTAAAAATTAAAACGAGTCCCAATTTCAAGGAAAAGGAATATCGAAAAACAACTTGTCAGCTTCTATAGGGGGAGGGGAATGGTTTGCATCTAAGTAATTAGAATTGAAAATAAAAGAATTCTCTGGGCTTATTTAATGAGGAAACGCCTCTGAAGGAAAAAACTAAATTTTTCACTCGGAGGCTTTTCATCTCATCAAATAAGAACCCAATTTAAGATCAGTAGCTTCCAGGGAAGGAGTTTACATTAAAAAAAACACGTTTATGAGAGAAAACTCCAAAGTATAATTTTTATATGATAAAAATTAAAAATCCCTTGGTATATGGCAGGGGTTTGAACTTATAAACCTCACCCTTGTGTACACTACTGTATATGATCCTGAAATGTACGTATCATTTTCCCACTCTTCTACAAGAACTAATGATTTCGGATACCATGGCTGCTGCGCTACTGGGATGCCCCTAGCGATCTTTCTCTATTTTCGGCCGTCTTCCTTACCTTATGTCGGATGAGGCTCAAATTTGTTGCACATTTACTTAGACGGCATGTTTAATTATTAGTAATTTGACAGGCATTTCACCCAGCTTCCCTTGAGCTCTTGCGATAGTAAATTTTACCTACCAAAGCGAGGACTGTTTGCAGTGGCGTAACGGAGAATATTAGGCTCCCCCTGCAAAGTCAGGTTTTGTGCCCCATCCCGGATCTTACAAAAGGAACGTACTTGGCGTCAGAAAAAATTTCGGTCTCCTAGAGTCCTGTGCCCCCTCACAATGCGAGGATTGCGGAGGTGTACGTTATGTCACTGACTGTTTGGTTGTTCATTAACATCACATTCGAAATCAACGCGAGGGCTACGATGCATCCAGTGGCGTAACGTACACCCCAGCAACCCCCACATCGCAGAGGGGGGAGGTTTTTAGGGAGCCTAAAGCCTGACTGCCGCAAAGTACTTACCCTTTGTAAAATCCAACAAGAGGGCCCAAAGCCTGACTTTGCAGGGGGCCCCAAATGTTCTTTGTTATGCCACTGGATGTACCTCATAATTTTGGGCATCGTTCAAGCGAGGAGGATGACGCCCGAGCTGGCATCCCATTCTCCATACTTGTACCCCACATGAGCGTGAGGACTTTGAGTCTCGACAAATTTAACACACCTAAGCCCCTCTACACGGCGAAAAAGGGAGTGTATATCAACGTCGTGCAACAAAACAACTCGACGGACCTTGTTACTTTGAACCGTGGTCAAATGGTGAGGATGACACCTTTGCTGTCACTCCATTCTTCGGACATCCACACCACGTCAACGTGAAGACTTAGAGCCTCGACAGATTTAACGTGCATCAGTATTTTCAACACGGTGGATCTTCAGTGGTACAAGGGTTCGATCTCATGACCCAGCGGCCACGAGCTTGTGACCATGAACCCTACTACCACGACCACCTTTAAACGGCGAATACCAAAGTGAAGGAAAAATTAAAGGTTATATCAACGTCGCACAAAAAATCAACTCGAGGGCTATTGGTAACGGACCTCATTAATTTGAACCTCACTCAAGTGTACGAGGACGACATTTGAGCTGGCATACTTCCTCCAAACCGCCTCACCAAGCCAACGGGAGAGCTTTGAAACTCGACGGATTTAAAGCGCATCAGCCCTCTCTACACGGCGAGTCTTCAGTGTCACAAGGGTTCGAATTCATGGCACGGTGGCCACGAGTTCGTGACAATGACCATATTAGGTTACCGCGGCTACCTCAAAACGTCGAATATTAAAGCGAGAAAAAAAAAACGACAAGATTTTCTCTTCCTATTAAAACTTTTAAACATAACTCAAAACAAAATGCGACAGATCATAAATAGAATCTTATTCTCTTCAACAGAGACACAAATCGATTTAAAACTCTATCGGTATTATCGGTTTCTTGAAAAATGGATAATTCTTTTATATATATATGTTAGTATGTATGAAATGACATCACTCCAACACCGTTCAACCGAACACTATGAAAATTGGTATGTATATGTATTTTTTTGTGGAGAAGGCTTTAGTGCTATCCTCTTTGCTGTAGCTCCCCACCAGGTGGTGCTTCTTCTTTATAAGCGTAACAACCTGTTACAGGTCTTGGCTGCCTCCACAGCTCGCTTCCTCCAATTCCAACGATACGCAGCAACTCTCTGCCAGTTTTTAATATTTAGCCAGGTGGTGTTACAGCACATTAATTTATGCACCGTTCAATCAATTGCCAAGTTACCAACAGGGACACTAAAAATGATGCCAACTTGGCTGTATCACCAACATTTCACTATGTTTCCATTGAATCACCATTGTAATGTAATGCACGGCGCTGCTGGCGAATATTACAATTTTAACATAAAATAAATACAACAGAAAGTTATATTAACGCATTACACATCCAGATATAAATTATTTACATTATTTTAAGCATTCATTACACAAAATGTGTAACTTTTGCTGAGCAGAGATCAGCTTAGGAAGGTGTTTTCAAAAATCGACCCTCAAGAGTGTTACGGGGAGTTATAAATAAAAAAAATCCTTTTTATCAGCTGTTAGATCTACAGACTTAAAATTTAACAAATATGATGTTTTCGTTCAGCTCAGAGATGCAACCCCACCCCCTTTTTTTTTTTTTTTGTTTAATTTGCAATTCACGTAAAATTAACTCATTAAAAACTTCTTTATCCTTCAATCTGTATTGTTACATTTTTCAATTCACTCGTGAGAAGAACGGGTATACCAGCTAGTATATGTATCTTTTTCAACAAATTTCGAAACCACAGCAAAAAGCCCTATGACACTCACGGAATCAATAATTGCGAACGTTAAAAAAAAACAAGAGCTTTTGTTTCTTCAGCAAATGGAAAATAATTGGGCTTATTGCGGTAGCTTTTTTTAAAAAAAAAATAGCAATGGATTTGATATTGACTCCACATTGGGTATAATTGCCTAATTTTTAGAAAGCAGAAAAAAAATCGTTCGGGGATGTGCGGGATCGTATTTACAATTAGTGTCGGAGGCTGAACAGAGGCTTCGTATGATTTAGCCCTCTTGTCAAACGATTGCACTTTAAGGGCTCTCCAACATTTCGAAACAAGCAATTAAAGCACGAAGCTTCCGCCCGGCCACGTAGGATTCGTATCAATTTTCAAGTGCATGGGGAAACAGCCAGAGACTCGGAGGGATGATGTATGCGTAACAGAAGAAGTGAGATAACTCCAAATAAATGGAGTAGTTAGTTAATTGATTAGAAAGTCGTTCCCGAAGAGCTATATCAATTATGGGCAAGCTTCGACTGCAGTTGCAGCCTCAACACAGAGATTGGAAATCTTCATAATTGTGTTTCCCTTGTTCAATAATAATAGTAGCAGGCAATGAACTTAATTTATCCCATAATACCAGGAGCAAAAGAAAATAAATATAGCTCGAAACATTTATCATCATAAAACTATATTAAATCTGTTGTGACTAATGCCACCTGCCTGACGAAGTCAGAACGAGACGCGTGAAATTCATCGCGGCTAATAGCTAGAATTTACGCCTGTCGTTAGTCTTAGCTTTAAGCACCATGCAGGTGACTGTACGATTTTGCTTGGTTCCTCCACAATTTAGACGGAGAAAACCCTGGGGATGCCACCTCTCATCCCCTTCCACCAACCTCACGAGAGGACTCTCAGCTCGACGGCTATTTAGAGTACCCCATGCCGCGAAGGCATTACACTTTTACGAACATGCATGTCTTCTCCAGGATTCGAACCCAGTCCCTACGGCACCGCAGTCAGCGTCGCTATCCACTCTACCGGTTGGGCGACATCTGCTGTTGTTATTAATGCCACCTGACTGACAGCATCAGATGAAGGACGTTAGGAAAAGGAAAATAGGAAGTTATTTTGCCCAAACTTATTACAATTATTTTTGTTGTGATCGTGATGACGAAAACCCTTCACGAAACTCATCGCGGCAAGGGGCTAGATTTACGCCTGTCGTTATCCGTAGCTTTGAACTACATGCAGATGACAATACGCGATTTGGCTCAGTTCCACCCCCAATTTTGAGGGAGAACACCTTGGGAGGTGAACAGTGTCCTCCCACCTCTGTTCCCCTTTCCACCAACTTCGCGATAGGACTTGCGACTCGATGGCTATTTAGAGCAGGGGTGTCTAACTCGCGGTCCGCGATGAACATTTTTGTGACCCGGCCAATATATCGGCACATAATACATAATTTTTGGGGTGAGTGAGTGAATATTAACGTCACACTGTTCAGCTACACAAGGGTTTTTGGCGACGGACCTCGTCATTTTGAACCATGGTCAAGTGACGTGGACGACACCTGAGCTGGCACCCCCTCTCCTAACTACCACACCACACCAACGGGAGGACGTTTCAGCTCTCGACAGATTTAGCGTGCATCGCTGTCCTGCACGGTGGGCCTTTAGTGGTACTGGGCTCGAACTCGTGACAATGCCAGCCACGATCCGATACCTATACCACTCGGCTGCCGCGGCCACTAATTTCTCCCGAAATAGGAATGATATGAGCAGAGAAGACATGCCACGTATCAGAGGATGCAAACATTAAACTTTTGTTGTTCTTTAATGTAAGTTTATTATAATGTACATTCTCAAATAAACCTACGTTTCTATGCATATTGATTTTTTGGCGGCTCACCTAAAGTTAAACCTTGTTTGCGCGGCCTAAGTTAACTTTTGAGTTCGACACTCCTGATTTAGAGTAACTCCTTGCCGCAAATGCCCTTTACCAGGGGTGGGCAGATTTTTTTGGACTTCTAATTTTTCAAGGTGTTGCAGTCCACTCAGTGTCAGTGGCGAACACAAGGGAGGGGGGTCTACGGATCCGCACCCTCCCCCATAGCCCTTGATTTTTCCCCCAATTAATTATAATCCCATGTATAAAGTACGTAAAATTTAAATAATTTTTTGTTATTAATAATTTTTATATTAATTAATGCTAATTATTTATTCAGTAATTTATTTTTCACTGTTCATTCCCGATAATCTGCAAAATCAATATTATATATGTATGTTTGGCTGCATTTTGGAGTATGATACGAGAATGGTATCCTTTCGATTCTCGCCCCTCCCCTTTGAAAAATTCTTGTGTGCGCCACTGCCCAGCGTCATACATGCAGTGAGGTAAGGAAAAGGATTACAATATTTATTATAACTAAATAATAAATACGGCATATGTGTACTTACCTAAAGAAGTATAAAAAAACTAACACACTTAAAAATCGCGTTTAAAGCGAAACGGTAGTGCTCTCAATATACGCCGCTCTCTCTCTCTCTCTCTGGGGCTTCTATAACTGTTCCCCAAAATTTGACACCTCTCAATCACGTTATTTAGCCCAGTAGAACATATTTGGTGAGAATTTGATTAAAAAAAAACATGACATACAAACGCATAATTGGGAATAAAAACAATAACTGCAGAATCATGGAGAAAAATCGATGCAGAATTTACACAAAACACTGATTAAATCTTTATCAAGGCGTTTAAAAGTTGTTGTGGACACTAAAAGATATCCTACTAAGTACCAAATTAAGAAAGAAATACAATATTTAAAGCTATGTTGAGATTTTTGTTAAGTGTACGAAGACTTTTGTGGCGTTATATTTTAGTAGATTTTTGATTATTAATTTTTAAAAATAATAGTTGCACTATTTTTAAAAAATTAATTATTTCATTCCATTCAGGATAAGTTGCAGATATAAAAAATTGCAACTCTGATGTATTAATTTTTATTAGTCGAAATTTTATTAGTTAGAAGACTTAAATTTTTATAGGAAATTACAAGTGTGCGAACACTTTTGTGGTCCACTGTATATACAGTTGGCCACAAAAGTGTTCGTACACTCTCAATTTCTTATAAAATTTAATGTTTTCGACTAATAAAAATTAATATATTGTAACTGTAATTTTTTTATGATATCTGCAACTTGTTCTTAATGAAACGACATTATTAACTTTTTAAAAATGGTATATAACAATTTTTAAAAAAAAATTAATAATCGAAAAGCTACTCATAAATTACGCCACAAAAGTCTTTGTATACTTAACAAAAATCTCAACTTAGCTTTAAATATTGTATTTCTTTCTTAATTTAGTACTTAGCAGGATATATTTTAGTGTCCACAACAACTTTTAAGTGTTTTGGTATAGATTTAATCAGTTTTTTGTAATTTCTGCATCGATTTTCCTCCATTCTTCTGTGATTATTGTTTTTACTTTACACTTTATGTTTATTTGTCTGTTTTCTTTTTTTTTACATCAAAATCTCACAAAATATGTTCTACTGGGCTAAATAAAGTGATTGAGGAGGTGTTTTCATAGTTTAGGGACAGTTATAGAGACACCAGGGGTGAACAATGAGAGCAGTGTGCTTGGCATCATTACCCTGTTAAAAAATGAATTTGTTTCCAATATCCAAATTTTGGGCGGATGATTTAAAATTTATCCTTAAAATATTTAAATAGAGCTCAACAATATCAACAAAAAATACCAAATTACCTAATTCTGAGGCCAATTTACTCCCCCGCGCCAGAACACCTTCACTTCAATGCTGAAGCATGGAGGAGGAGGAGTTCTTGTTTCACATAAATTCATGGGCTTAAACTCCTTATTGTTTCATTTAAAAGCTATTATAGGTCCATCCGAACCGAAAATGTTGAATTATCTGCCACCCCAATCAATTTGCGGTCAATTTTGAATTTTCTGAAACTTAATCCTAAGAATCTAGTTGGATCAATAAAACATGGAGGTGGGAGTGTTCTTTCGTGGGGGTGTAAATCAGGAACAGAATTAGGTAATTTGGGGTATTTTTTGTTGATATTGTAAATCATGAGCTCTATTTAAATCTTTTAAGGATAAATTTTAAATCATCCGCCCAAAATTTGGATATTGGAAACGACTTCATTTTTTAACAGGGTAATGACGCCAAGCGCATTGCTCTCAATGTACACCACTGGTGCCTCTATAACTGTCCCCAAAATCTGAAAACAAACACCTCTAAAATTCTTTACTTAGCTCAGTAGAACATATTTGGTGAGATTTTGATGTGAAAAAAAAGAAAAAATGACAAACACAAAATGTGAAGTAAAAACAATCACAGAAGAATGGGGGGGAATCGATGCAGAAATTACAAAAAACTGATTAAATCTATACCAAGATGCTTAAAAGCTGTTGTTAATACTAAAAGATATCCTACTAAGTACTAAATTAAGAAAGAAATACAATATTTAAAGCTAATTTGAGATTTTTGTTAAGTGTACGAAGACTTTTGTGGCGTAATTTTTGAGTAGCTTTTCGATTATTAATTTTTTTAAAAAAATAGTTATACTATTTTTAAAAAATTAATCATGTCATTCCATTAAGAACAAGTTGCAGATATCATAAAAAAATTACAATTACAATATATGAATTTATATTAGTCGAAAACATTAAATTTTATAAGAAATTACAAGTGTAGGAACACTTTTGTGGCCCACTGTATAATTTTTTTTTTTTTTAGTTGAACCTGAACGAAAACCGGAACGCGAAAAAAATTATAATTCGAGAAAAGCTCTACTTTCTTTTTAATCTTACTTTTGCAAACGGTTGATATAAAACTGAAGTAAAAAGGATCAGTGGAGGAATGTAGAAATTATAATCATTCGCAATAATTACAAGTTATTGTAAAAATTGAAATATATGTCAGAGCAAATAACAGTTACCCGGGAATATTGATTTCTATCCAATGCAGTTTCAAAACTTTCAAAAAAGCATTCTTTTTTTTTACTAAATTGTATTATTATTTTTATTATTTTATGTTTACCAAATCCTTTTATATTGATTTTCCTTATTCACGGAGCAAAAGGAATTTCAGCTACTTAAATAGAAC
Organism: Trichonephila clavipes; assembly: GCA_019973935.1. Taxonomy (NCBI): domain Eukaryota; kingdom Metazoa; phylum Arthropoda; class Arachnida; order Araneae; family Nephilidae; genus Trichonephila; species Trichonephila clavipes. The sequence continues at coordinate 195,105 of BMAU01017805.1, read as the reverse complement.
AGAATATGGTTTGTGGATTTTGATTAAGATATGAGACGTGGAATGGAATTATTTGAAATTTTATTGAAATGTTTTTGACTAATGTTTATATACAAACTAGTTCTATATATTCGGAATACTGCAAAAAATAAAATAATTAATCAACCATCACAAATGGTTATCGGTTTAGCCTCACCAATAAATTGTTCTTGACTACTTTTCAAATGCCTGCTTTCACCACCTTAATATATTTTTTAAAAAACACGTGGTATAACAGTGATTAATTTTTTTTTTTACATTTATAGCGGATTAGCTTTTTTCTTGTCATATATTGGAGTCAAACGATTTTTTGCACTTAAAATTTTCACGTGAGACAACGGACTTGGCGAAATATATTTGCGGAAGTCGCCAATATAGTAATCTAACAACGGATAAATAATTGCATCAATTTGCCATGTATCATTCGAACACAAAATATAAATTCTGGAATCTGATATGCGAAATATGTTTTACGTTTTATTAAGATTCGAATGCCCTTTTCAAAGTTCTATCGTGGAAATTTAATCCTTATGTAAAAACATGTTAAAAGTAATATAATATACCCTTGATGGGGAGGGGATAAAACTGTTCTTTGTAAACCTTTTCATTAAATTTAAATATGTCTACGTGTTATTTTTTGCGATAAATGTATTTTTACTTGAAATCCATTAAAACATATGCTTTCGTTAATTCTTCAAACAATTTAATTTTTAAAATTGGTGATGACAAGGTTTAAAATATTCCCTGCTATCTTCCCTAAATGCTACACTTGCTGTATGCTTTTATAAAATGCCTTTTTTTCAATTACTTTTAAATCTTTTCTTAAGGTGGGTATTGACATAATTGTGCGACATAAGGATTAAAAGCTTACATGCATTCGTACGATGTATTTTCTAAATGCTATAAATAACTTTTAACTTAAAAACAAAAATCCTTAAATATTTTATGATCTAGCTCATTCTTTGAATACACCAGCCACTTGGGATTCTTTAATGGATTATTTAAATATACTGATTATTTTAAATCATATAAAAAGAAAAACGGTTTCACTCTTTCTAATAAAGAACAGACTTAAAAATATCTGATTAATTAATTTCAAAATGTATTGTAACTAAAAAATATACGAATAATTAATTTTCAAATGCTTTTTAATGTATCAAAACGTCTAATAATATTAAAATTCGAATAGTGATTTAATTGCTTCGTGTATTCATGATGGGGGCTCAACACCAAGAAAAAATTATTGTATACTGATGAAACTTCGGCAATACATTTATCTAGATAATATATTTAATTGATTAGTTTCAACATTACAGTTTAAAGCAAGCGCGAGAAGAGTCATTTCAATTGTGAAATGATGGTGCATTACAAACCGAAGTAACCTCCAGAATTTTGAATGCAAGCATGCATTTTCATACATGTAATGTATCGTACAGGTACCCAATATCAGTTTGGATGGGGAATGGAATTACAGTCGGGCACTGATTTACCGAACCTTTATTTAACGAATTTCATAATTTAATGAATTTTCTTTTTCTATGATTAAAATAAAGGCTATTTAACGAATTATTTCAACAGCCTAAAAAAATTTGTTTATTAGTTCGGATTAGAAAAAACTGGATTTCTTTTCAAATGGCATGTCCTTTTTTTTTTTGTCTGGAACAGAAAAAAACTTCTAGGCATCAAATTTCGACGGGAAAAGGTGCAGCTAGGGATTGCAATATCGGACCATAAGTTCAATACCGGTATTCGGTATTTTTTAGATCTTGATACCGGTTTTAATACCGGTAGTAGAAATTTTAGAAAAAGAAAGAAAACTCAAAGGTTTCTTTGTTTTATTTGCCAGTTTTATTAGAGAGTGTATAAGTGTCACAAAAAATAATTTGTAACTTATAATTTATATATGATAACTTATAATTTATATATACTTATAACTTATATATAATACTTACAATTTATAAGAGTATAAAGAATCACAAAAAAAGTAAGGGAACATTTTATTTATTTGAATCACTAGAAAGTGCGTAAAAATATCCAAGTATTTACCTCTAAATCCCCCATCTTCAAATCAATCGATTTCTCTTCGGATGGTTTTGGATATATCTGATTCCTGTATTGTACTTTGGTTTATTGAATTTTTTTTAGTTATCTCTAAATCTAATTTTTGTTCAAGAAACACAGAGGTTGATTCATGTGACGTCACGATCACATGTTGAGAAGGGCACATGAATATGTTTTGGTTTGTTTCCCGCTTAACCCAACACTTCTTTTGTGTACTATTTTGCTCTTGCTCTTTTACATTATAACTCGATTACTGTAAAAGATCAGATGATTGTATAGGAAAAAAATCTTTTTTTAATATCCCGGTAAAAAAATTCGAGTGTTTAGTTAACATGATGAAGCGTAAGGATTTTAAACTATCTCACTTATTATGCTCTGACCACTTTGAATAAGCTTGTTTTCAATACCAAATATTTAGAAATCGTCGCCAGCTCCATTCGTATTATTTTTGTGTTCACAAAAGAAACTTCTGCTAAAAGGAATTTTGTTTGTTCACTATTAATTGCCCGTGGTGGTGTTTAAAAATTTAAGTTTTTATGTCATAAACCTAATGAGATAAATAAAGTGAGAGAAAAATTCAGAAATTCTGCATAATTTGACCTTTTTTTAGCTATTTAATCTGTGATTTAGGAGAGGATTTTCTTTAATTTTTTTCTTACGGTATCATTTTATTTGTTTGGGTTGATGATATTTAATATTTTTTTTCTTGTAAATAAATTGAAAAAGCCATTTATAATGTTTCCTGATAATTTTATTAGATATTATCAATAAGATAAAAACTGAGATATAATAACAAGATATTATGCACGTTAAATATTGGCAGTTAGATCCTCTATTTGTGCTTATAGTATAGTATTACATTCATAGAGTCTGCTTTATTTACTTATAGTATATTCATGTAATGTTAAAATTAAGTGTCAAAAATAATGTATATTAAAATGAGTATGATTTTTGAATAAAACTGTCCGATAAGAATTTTCTGCTTCATTATACGAGAAATTTTCATGAAAACCATTTAATTTGTTTTACTATAAAATAATTTTATTAAAAAGCCTATTTCTTTAAGCATGTTTATAAATTTATTTTTAAAAAGTCAAGTTCATTTCTTTCTGAATGGTGGAGACAGGCATTTCTAAAAAAATTCAAACCTTTTGAAGGGTAATAATTACAAAGGAAGTCAAACAATAAAACATATCAAATGTTTGTTTAAAATTAGATTATTTCAGATATCCCAAACCTTTAAATGATGTTAAAAACAATTTCATTTCCATCACCAAAGAGTTCCTAATTATTAATCAAAAATTTTCATTATTAACCAACTATTATTTTATACACTCTGCTCTCAAAAAGTATAAATCTTTTGTTAAACATTAGAAATAGGTATGAAAATTTTTAAGTAAACAAAAATGTATCCATGCCATTGACAAATCTTTGTATAAATTCATTTCCCAAATTATATTTACTTGCATTTCATGTTTCTGAATGTTCCATACTCTTTTATGAGAAATTATAGAGATAGTACTTCTAAAAACATTAAGTATTTGTAGCTGGTAATTACTAAGGGAATCAGACAATGAAAGGTATAAACATTAACATTTCAAAATGGGACCATTTCATATCTACATGTTTCTTATAAATTACACTATTTTATGAATTTATGTGGAGTGTGATACACTATGTACCAATAAGTAATTGTACACATATGAGAAGTTTTTCCAAATTCAATGGTCTCAATTCTATATTGTAAATCATTCTCGTGCGTAAATAAACATAATAAACTACATGAAAACAAAGGACTTATTATAAGGATGCTAAAAAATAATCTAGAACTATTAATAAATATATAAACAAACACTGCAAGAAGCTGCCGGCTTCGCCCACTAACACCAAATGACAAATATACTAAACTGAAACTAAAAGTATGCTAAAAAATTACGAGAAAAATACTTCATACCTAATTATTAAACAAGGATAATGCAAAAATATAATAAAAATAAATAAAATTTCAGAAATAAGCTTCACACACAATAAGTAAACATATCAAGCATACGAAGTTTACACACTGATTCAAAACGTGGGGAAATGTTGGTATCCTCGACACGTGATTTCGACTAGGCGTCTCAATGTTGTGAATCAACCTCATTCTTTTTCACTGTCGACATTAGTGTCATCATCATCTTCGATAACTGTATAGAATTCTTCTGAATATGGATAGGTTTTTGTGTGTAAATAACTTTAAGAAAATTCACTATAAATTTGATCAAATTTGAATTCGTTAGTCTCTTTTCTTCTTTTTCATTCTTCTATGCGATTAGTTTTTCTTATTCATTATAATGGGTTATTATTTATCGTATATATATATATAATGAACGTGAAAAAAATATTTTGAACTTTAAAGTATAATATACAAATGCAATGTGAATACCAAACTAAAAAATATCGAGCTATTTCGCACTTCCTATTCCTACTACCTTGTTTTCACAGATACGAATATTAGACTACGAATCCTGCGCGTATGCAGTATAGCTCCGAGCCGTAATAGGCTAGTTTTTTCCCGCCTTTTTGGATGATTCACATATTTCATCACTTCTCTTGATTGTACGATGCAACTTTATATTCACAGTCGAATTAATTTCTCCCGTTCGGGAGACATAAAATTAAAAAGTATACTATTTTGCTTTGTTGGCGATCCTGGAACATATAGTGGAGACAATTTCGAAAATTTCTAGTAAATGCCGGAAAAACGGCATTTAAACTTGTGAATACCGGCATTACAAAATTGTACAAATGGCTCAAAATACCGGTATTCGGTAGGGATTGCAATTCGAAATACCGGTATTTCGGTTTTGCAATCCCTTGGTACAGCCCATTATTAGACTTTACAGGTGCAAATGAGTCATGAACGTAACATATCGTGGGAGTTTAAAATAGGACATGAAATTTATTTCTTATGTCATTCCATTCCACAATATAGGGGATATTTTAAGAGTTTTTACTATTTACTCACTTTCTTGAGAGAGTGAGGCTTATTATGTGAAAAGTTTTGCAGAAAATGTTGTTCTTGGAAATTTGTGAAGCAATCAGTGGCCTAACGTACACTCCCTCATTGTGAAGGGCCCTAAGAATGACTAACATGAAGCACGTATTTGGGCTTAGGGCCCAAAATTTGACTCTGCTCAGGGGGCCCTAGTATTCTTCGTTGCGCCGCTGGAAGCAATAGCAGATTGTCAGAAAACGAAAACTGTTAACTTTTATATAATGAATGCTTAACAGTTTATATAATGAAACTCCTATCGAAATTGTTACTTTTCCAAATGCTTTGCATTGTTTGGAAATTGAAAACACACCCTCATGCAGCAGGATGTAAATGGCGCAATATTTTCTTTACCGCATTAGGTCCAGAAAGAGAATGCGATTTTTTTAAATCATAAATCAAAATAATCGCCAAGTATCTATTAATCAGTATTTTAAAATTTATAGTTAATTGGTGCGTAATTAATCGCAAATACACTGCTGGTCACCGTAAATGCAACACCCTGAAGGAAGCATGCAAATAACATGAGATTTACAACATGCATTAGCGGAAGTAAGATATGCAAATGATTAGAATTTCATCGCAGACATACATCACGCACGCCTGTGGCACCACCTCAAAGCGCTATTTAAAGCTTGGAGATTTCAACGATTTCAAGTTCGACAATTGTGTTTTTCTTGTGGTTTTTTCAAAAAACGATCAGTTATGTCTCGTAGAAAACAGCGATCAGCTTTTGATGAAGTATCCGAGTTCGGCAGAGGAAGGATAGTGGCCTACCGAGAGATTGTGGATTATCTTTCAGGGAAATCGGTAGTCGTGTTGGACGAAAGCAAGCAACTGTAATGCGGATATGTGACCATTGGGGGCAGGAGGGTACGACGGACCGATGTGGTCGATCGCATCCACCTCAGTGCACCACTTCACGTGAGGACAGGCAAATTGTGCACATGGCAGTGACGGATCGCTCAGTCATATCACGAACCGTAGCATAGCACATTGAGTCTGTAACGCATCCTTCAGTGTCTGCGCGTACCATTCGATGCCGTTTACAGCAGAGTGGTCTGTCCGCAAGACGTTCATTGCTTGGTCTACCCTTGACGCAGAACCACAGGCGTCTCCACGGCCAATGGTGCGATGAAAGAAGGTTGTGGGCGGCAGAATGGAATGAAGTTGTCTTTAATGACGAGTCACGCATCTGTCTTCTGCAACACCACGATGGTCGGATTCGAGTCTGGAGACACCGTGGAGAGGATGCTGAACAGCTGCGTTATGCACCGCCACACTGGTCCTGCACCGGGTATTATGGTATGGGGCGGTATTGGATACCATTCTCGCACTCCTCTAGTACACATTGCCGGTACTTTAAACAGCCAGCGCTACATCTCCGAGGTGTTGTAGCCAGTTGTCCTTCCTTACCTTCAGGGCTTGGCCACAGCCTTATTTCAACAGGATAATGCGCGGCCACACGTGGCACGCGTTGTCCAAAGGTTCTTCGTCAATCACCAGATTGAATTGCTTCCCTGGTCGGCTCGCTCTCCGGATCTTTCGCCGGTAGAAAACATGTGTCCATGGTTGCTCAACGATTGACCCAGATTACAGCCCCAGCTACCACACCAGATCAACTTTGGCAACGTGTGGAAGCTGCTTGTGCTGCTGTACCCCAAGAACACACACAAAGTCTCTTTGAATCAATGCCGAGGCGTGTGGCAGCGGTGATCTCCAACAATGGCGGCTACTCTGGCTACTGATTCTGGCAGGAACCACACTTCACTGAAGACTATAAATTTAATCATTTGATACTTGGTCAACATGTTACCTACAAAATTAATTTTGTTGTGCTATCTCTTGTCCTTCTTGGTGTTGCATTTACGGTGGCCAGCAGTGTAGTATTTTTAACTGCTGAATATAAAGTGTGTTATTTTTAACTATGGGTACTCGTGTAGCTGAACAGTGCGACGTTAATATTCACTCACTAACTCACTCGCGATAATTTTATGGGTGGAACTAACTTTTAACAATCTTTTATGTCTTGCAAGCGAAAAATATTCGAAAAAAATAAATTTCTTTCAAGACGATTGGGAGGTTGGCTATTTTGTAGTTGAAAACAAACATGGATCAGTAAGTTTGATTTGCCACGAATGTGTATTTAAAACATACCAATAAACAGGAATCATTCAATGACACTTTTCCTTAAAAATAAATAGACTTTTTTGAATAATCTTTATAACAGCAAAAAAGTGTTTTGTTAGTGATAATATCACAGTGGGGTAACAAAGACATATCCTATGAAGTTTGTTATATTATTGATAATCATATGAAACCGTTTACTTACGCAGAAATTGTGAAGGAGTGTTTCTTAAATATTTCTAATCAGTGTTAGAGACAATAAGAAAAAATAATAATTAGAAAATGCAAAAGCTATAATGTTTTGATCAAAAAGTTCCACATTTTAAATTTCCAATATTATCTTCGTCCTACAGCATTTCTCCCCCATTTATCTTCATGCTGCGGCCCACGTGATATGGCTGAAATATATATGTGGCTCCGCAAAAAAAAAGGTTGAGTACCCCTACTGTATACCATCTATTTTTAAACATCTCAGATAGGGCCTTCTTTTGCATAGGGGGCTAGGGATGGTGATCTGAGATCGATTTTTCGGGCTAAAAAATCGATTTTTTAAATCAATATGTAGCGCTAAATCGATTCAGAGAATCGATATTTCATCCTAGAAAATCGGCATTCGATTTTTTTGGTTTTGGTAAAAACCATAAAATTATTTACAGTTAGTTGATTGTACTATCTTTAAAACCCGTAATATTATGGTGTTGGCGGTTAAAGGGTTAATTTACTGGATCGAGCAAAAAAACTTTATTTATCATCACGTTCACTCAATAGCCATGATGTATACGAGTATCGTGGGATCATCTGTTTGTTCTTTGTGAGCACCTTTTTTCCATTGTCGGCAACATCGCAAGTGATGAGCGGAACCGCTTGGATCCCAGATGACTTGACAGACTGTTGTTTTTAGAAAGCTTAGATTTTAAGCATTGGGAACTATAAGCTACATTATCTGTTTTCTAAACTTTTTAATGTAACAAATACATTTAGAAAATAAATGTCTTCTTTTATATCTGATACTTTAATATGGTAATAAAAATAATTGCAATTGTAGAATTCCCTGAACAAAAAAAATTCCCTGATTTTACTGATAAGAAATCGTTTATTATGGTATCTTTCTTGTTTTTCATCAAATGGATTTATATTTACATTGTAAATGAAGACTTGGAAAAAAATCGATTTTTTAGAAATCGATGTTTTAGACCTCAATTTATTATGAATCGATTCATCAGGTTATGATTCAAATCGATTTAAAAATCGATCTTTTTCGGAAAGAATTGCCATCCCTATAAGGGACCAGGGCCTCAAAAAATCTTTACATTTTTCTCCCAGGGCTTCGAAGAGTCTAAAGAGTCCCTGCACATGAGTGAGAGAGAGCAACTCTCCTGACTTTCTCACCACACTAACGGTAGGACGTTTGAGCTAGACATATTCAACGCGCATCGGCCTCCTCTACACGGTGGGTCTACAGTGACTCAAGCCCGTGACACTCCGGTCACGAGTTAATGATCATAACTACAAGGCTACCTCGGCCCCACCTATGTCACATGACAACCAACTTTTATTCTACTATCCCAATGTCGGTAAGCATGGAATAAGTTTCTAGATTGCTTATATCAGCACTATCAAGCATGCACCTCCTCCGCCTCCTGGTGGTTAAGGTAGTTTTGTGGTTATGATCACGAACTCGAGGCTGACGTGTCACGGGTTCGAGTCCTTGTGACACTGAAGAAACGCCGTGTAGACCCAACCTTTGAATCTGTCGAGGCTCTGGCCTCCCTTTGGCGTAGAGTTGTAGTTCGGAAAAGAGGTGCCAGTGCTCAAATGTCGTGCTCGACCGAAGATCAATATTGTGAAGTCCCTCGCTAATAGCCCTCGAGTTGCTTTAACCCCTTCAGGACCAGCGGAAGGAGAAAGAGGCGCTTCCCCAGACCCGGAGAGGATACGCACGAACAGGACCGGTCGAATTTCCTTGCTAAGCCTAATTTTTTTTAACAATTCACATAAAGTTTTAAATGCAATCAAATACTCTAAAACTTACAATTTGCTATCATTGATAATATTTGAACATGGAGTACAAAATTTTTTGCTATACTTAAAAACAATTGCGAATTTTAAAGAAAATGTTTTCATTTTAATAAAAACAAAAATTACATACACTTTCAAAAAATTTGACAAAAAGCCCATAAATTTAAATACGAATATAGAAAATATTAGAAAACTAAACCAACTTATTCAAAATATAAACAGAAATCCATAGAGCAATACATCACGAACCTCTAAATGTCCGATTCTTTAGAAAAATAAACATGTGCAATTGTTTACATTCAGAAATATCTCGGATCTAATTAAAAATAGCACGGAGCCGAAAGCACATATTAAAGTTCAAAGTTTTATAAAACATTAATAAAAAAATATGGTTTTTAACCGCCATCTAGTGCTTGTAAAAATTAACATAAAAACGTTCCTAACTCTAATCACACTTGTGTGATCATGGGCCTACGAGGAGGGAAAGCTCAATCACATATATGATACCGTGAGCCGTGGAAAGAGAAACGCGTGATCACATATATGTGATCATGGTCCTGAACGGGTTAAAGTGTGCCTGCGAGGAGTTCAGTTTGCCAATCTGCCAATAAATTTTCAAAGAATAAAAGGGGGAATGTCAAGTGGCTGAATTACAGATAGCAATCATCAGATTAATGATTTCGTTTCCTTTTTATCATGAAATCGAATTCATTTATAAAGGAATAAGGGCTCTTCTTGTAGTGGTCGATCTATATCTCCCATATTTACGATGAAAGGAGATAAGTTAAGAATAGGGTACTTTCTAAATTTAACACCTTCTCCCCACACACAGAAGAGTACTGTTCGCGTATGTGTGACAAATTTGGCTCTTCTACCGCCATGTTAGGCTTAAATATCTCACATATTAACATGCTTAAAAATCATCAAATTTAAGGGGAAAAAAATTCGGGAGTACACTCTTTCGATTTCCATTTTATAGTAAATAAAACTTAAAAACGTAAATGGATTATAAATGTATCAGAATTTAAGGACTTGAAAGTAAACGCAACAAGTAAAATCCCCAGCTTTTAACGACATTATCAATTGCTTTATAATTCTTACGACTGAAATGCAACTGAAGACAAGAAATTAAAAATATAAACCCTTTAAACTTCATATTCCTTTTTTAAAAAAATTCCAAAACTATAAAGCAAATAATTTAATTATAATTCATGTTATAAGACTAGTTAATTCATTTTCGTATAAGACCTTAAATTTCTGTGTTATAAGACTAGATTAACCATAAATTCTACAAACCCTATTTAATATTTGTAATAGCTTCTTAAAAGTGAATATAACATATTATAAAGTGTTTTATTAATTAAAATTCTATACTCTCTCATGCATACTTACAAAAGAACATATTTATCAAACAATGCATGTATTTATAGATTATATTGCCCGACAAAATTCTTAAAACTGCAGAGTAGCATTAAATCTTTTATCGAGTTATGAACGTGAATTAATGCTAATTTCTAAGAATATCAGAATTCTACGAACAGTGATTTACATTTATTAGAAAATTTCCCCTGAAGGCGTTATTTTTCAGCCGATCGAACGACGTCATTTTTCTCCTTCTCGTTAAATATTGAATAAACCACGAATGAATATTCCTTCAAGCATCTTTTGTAATAATTTTCTACAAAAGAAACTTCAGTTTTAATTTAGTTATGAAGCACACTTAGCAGAACACCTCTTTATGATAAGAATTGCTCATGATTAAAACTCGTTTCGAGTATTATATATGAAAGCAAATTTAAGTAATTAACTTATTTCTTGACTTCATATCGAATTATAAGTAATGCCTTTTTCCTTCATAGATGTCGCTTATTGTTTACTGTTATAATCGTCTGCACTTTCGAGCAGAAGCTGTCACGCCATTTTTATTCTGAAACTATTTACTTTATGTGTTGATTCTACAATTAACTTGGGATTTTTAATAATTCCATGTTTATTTAAGTCCTATTTTATTATTTTGTATTTTAATCAGGTTTTTTTTTATTTAACCAATGAATATCGAGCCTGTACAGCAAACAAAGCTGCAAACTGGCTTCCGGTAAATCATATGTACTGTTAAACTTCTGTGATTCATCATCAGCTAACAAATGCGATGTTCCATCGATTTAAAAATTGTTGATTTCCAAGATGGTATACTCTCCACGAGTTTTATTTATCTCGAAAAGTAAAAATAGAAAATATATATACAGTCTGACCTCGATTTTACGAACTTCTATAAAGCAAATTTTTCTATTTTGCGAACTTTTCACTGAAATAAAGAACATTTTACTATTTTCTTCGTAAAAAAACCTTCAAATAGTGAGGCACATTTTTTATTTAACGAATTTTTTCTCTTGTGATGCGATCTTTTTTCTTCCTATTTTAAAAACATTTCTGGACATTTCAAATTATTTTCTCTTTTAACACAAAGTATAGTGATCATTAATCTTGAACTGGTTTTGCCAGGTGCCTAACTCACCTGGAGTAAAAAAATTGCAGTAATTTTTCAAAGAAAAAACTCTAATAAAATTAACAAAATTTAAGGATCAGTAACTAAATTTAAGGAGGTATATGGTAATATATGCTTAAAATTACTGGTTATAAAATAATGCATGTTTAAAATTACTTGTAGACTTAAAATTAGAAAATGACATTAAAACTCCTTAATTTTAGAACAAAATTATTTTTAAAGTTGAAAATACAATGTATTCTTGGACAATGTTTTTTTTTCTTGTGCTCCTTACAGATTTCATTTTGATGGGTAAGATTTATAAAATAAATAAATATTAACTTTCTTTCAAGTTACCTTAAGAAAAAAATGTTTAAAGTCAATTTCTACTTGAAAAACTAATTGAGCTTTTCATACTTGGTAGAGTTGGACAATCAATGCATACTGGTACCATCTATTGCTTTCCTTCGGAACAAATTTAATTTGTTTTCTCCCATATAAAACTAAAATTAATTAATTTAATTTAATTAATGAATTAACATTTGAAAAAAGTGTATTAACATCAAGTGTCATCCAATAAAAGTTTTAAAGAAAATGTATTTGAACTTAAATGAATGAATGAAAAGTGTTTTATTAACGATTGAAAACTTGAACAAGATATATATATATACGTATATATATATATATATATATATATATATATATATATATATATATATATATATATATATATACTAGAAGACCCGACAGACGTTGTCCTGTACACACATCTTAAATTCAAAATAAAAGATTTTTGAATATTCGATACTGCGATCGTAGCGCAGTCTGCTGGATCCAATGTAAAACATTCCAAGATCAACAATTTATAAATAAAAAATTAATTAAATAAATATTTCTAAACCGAATTATAAATCTAAACCATTTTCGAGTCCACTGGAACAGACAAAAACTTTCATCAAAATCGGTCCAGCCATTAAAGAGGAGTTCAGTTACAAACACACGCACAGAAGAATTCCATATATAAAGATTATTTGAAAAGATATTAATTAAAAACGATAAAAAGCGTGAAGCGCGCGTCTGCATTTTCGTAACAATAAAGACCGGGTTTGGCTGAAAATCAATTTTCGACGCCAACTTACGTCTGTTTCAATTCCTACTATTAGCTCACGATCTCTCTACATATCTTATTTGTTTTTTTGTTTATTTACTTATTTATTCTGGTGGAATTTTCAATCTTTAATAAAATACATTTCAAAGCGCTCAATTGAGCTGAAATGTGATGTGCATGATTATTTCGGATGACAATACAATAATTTAATTATAATTAATAAAAACTAAATTTGATTGAAACTAATTATTTAAAAAATTACAAATACAGCCACGTTGGCGACTTAGAGACCCTTTTGGCGACTTATGTCAAAATTTGAAAAGGTTTTTTTCTCACCTGTTAAAGCATTCATTTGAAAGGAAATTTTATATACACGATTGTTTTGGATGACAATACGATACTTTAATGATAATTAATAAAAATTAATGACCACTTAATGTTGTGATTCTGTCAAATGTATATACATATTTATATTAATTGTAACTGTTTAATAAAAAGTAGCTAAAATAAATTTTTTCTTGGTTGATCTAAGTAGGAATTCATTTAAAAAAAATTTATATTACTTGTTTATAACAATAGCGTTGTTACAACAATGCAGGTGAATGTTGAGTTGTATTTTTTTTTGAATATTTTTAATTAATATCTTCTTAACTAATTGCGATATCGGGCTGAATTGTGAATCTAAACCATTCTCGAATTTACTTGAACCCACACAAAAAATTTCATCGAAATCGGTCCAGCCGTTTAGAAGGAGTTTAGTGACAAACACACGCACAGAAGAATTTTATGTATAAAGATAAATATGTATTTATATGTATATGCATGTGGGAGTCCGAATAAAATCTTCGAATTAAAATCAGACTCTTCAGAAGTCGGGATTTTAAATTGCGAGGTGGTTGTCTAGGGGTAAGTATTAAAGGGTTAGTGATGAATTAATGGAATCAAAGTCATTTAAACGCAGATACTTCATTTAAGTAAAAAAGAATTTATTTCAAGTTAAAAGGGAAAATTTACAAGGGGAATAGTTACAAAGGGAAAGAGACATGCAGAAGTTAGATTAATTGAAAGTTGAGTTATACCTTTTGAAGACGGGGAAATTAATTAACTTTCTCATGCTTTTGGACTGAGACCGCGCTGGGCGCGAAATGCGTGAAAAACGTGACGTGTTGAACCGGTGGTGGTTAGTAGGCCTCTGCCGCAAAATTATTCAAGCCGGCGCTCCGAAAGCTCACCAGAAGGCGCTGCCTCGGAATGCGGTAATAAACAAATTTGACATTAATAGTCCTTTGTCCATTAGAGAACCTGAGAGCTCTTGTGTGTGTCCGCTCAAAAATCTAGAATAAGTAGATTGGAGAGGTCTACTACTGAGTCTAAAGGACGCGCCCGGACATTTAGCAAAGTACCATGCATGACTGGGTGGAGTTTTAATTTGTCGATTGAGCTCCAATTTAGGAATTGTGGAAATCTCAGAAAATGTGAGATTCCCTCTTGGACTCACACCCTCCACAGCAGCAGTACTAGCCAAAAAGTCAGCTCTTTCGTTACCCTCTATGCTAACATGCAAAGGGATCCACTGAAAATGTATACTATGTCCTGAAGAAAGATAGTGAAGAAGACTCAGTATGTCCAGGCTAGTCTGATCACCAATGTCACCCCAATTAGCGAGATGCTGAATCGAGGCTCGACTGTCAGTCAAAATCCATATTTCCTGGAAACGATCCTCCAACTGAGCAGCACACTGCAGGCCCCTCCTGATGGCTATAAGTTCAGATCTAAAAACTGAACAGTAATTTGGGTTTTTAATTTTAAATTCTAAGGCCCCAGAGGAAGTAGGAATGTACACTCCACTTCCCGAAATGCCTTTCTCACCCCTGCTTCCGTCTGTATAGATTTTCAAGGAAGATTGTGGGATTCCATTGATAGTCTCCAGAGCCAGTTGGTTAACTAGGGCCGGTATCTCAGAGCTCTTAGTCACACTAGTCAAAAGCTAATCATGAAAATAAATTTCATCGAATTCCAAACCAGCTTCTGGGAAACTAAGAGAGTGAGGTTCCACATCAGAGGAAGGTAAGTTTAATGTCCTTGCGCAGGAAAAGGGGCTATGTTTCATCAATCGTCTATTGTTAATCCATGCATGTAGGTAGGCAGAAGTCCTGTGTTGTTCATTGTAGCTGTATAGCTTGTTAAAATACCTTGTAAGGCTATATAGTCTTCTTTTTGAGAAGGAAGGCAAGTTGCTCTCGAAGAGCACAATGTCGATTTGACAACTGTGTCGAAGTCCAGTAATTATTCTGGCAGCACAAAGCTGCACCCTTTCAAGTTTATTTAGATTGGTGTCCGAAGCACAGGAGTAGATTGGGATGCCAAACTCCAACACTGGTCTGATGAGGGAGATAAATGTAGTACGGAGAGTGCTGGCCTCCACTCCCCAGTCCCGACCAGATATAAATTTGAGAACATTAAGTCTCTTCCTTGTCTTAATCACTTGGCCTTCAATATGTTTATTGCTTGTAATCTCTTGATCTAAAGTGTATCCGAGACTTCTTCCTTCGGGGCCCAAGACCTTCGGGTCATTAGAAGCTGCTCCTTTCTCTTTACTATGAATCCGTCTTCAATAGTCCTCTGAAAAGGATATGACTCAACCTTTTACAAAATGTTTCGAACGGAAAATCCTACAAAATCACCCTCTCCTGACAGAGCTGGTCTTTCAGCTCATACAAAATGTTGAGAGCTAAAGTACTTTAAATACAAACTATTTTTAGTTACAACTATAAATTTGATGATTATTGGAATGTGGATGCAATAAAGACAAATAATACGGTTCTTAAAGATAATAATATAAAATATTACAGATGAAAAGATGTATACCTAATATTCACAATTCCGGACCTAAAATAAAGCATATAAAAACAAAATATTCTATATTGTGATCTACAATTAACTAAACCATGAGAAAAAAAATCCTTCGTATCAATATAAAGATAAAGAATAATACGAAAATATATAATAAATGTTACAAGTGAATATAAAATGATTAATGGAAACGAGTGTTACCATAGAACATCTATTAATTTCTCAAGAGGGATATAGTATGAGAAAAATTAAAAATAACTAATATAAAAAAATTCAATTAAGCATGAAAATGTTTCATCAAATCAGCTGAGGTGGTGGTTGAGTTCAGTCCTTCATGCTGACCAACTTTTTCTACTTCATACCTATCCTTAGAATTCACTTTCGTTACTTTGTGAGGGCCTAAGAACTTTGGCCTTAGTTTCAGTCCAGCTCCAAATTGGGTTCTTTGGATGGCTACTAAATCATCTTCTTTGTATAACGAAGCTTTCTTTCTTCTTCTGTTATACGTCTTTCTATTCTCAGATTGTAGGGTTTCGATGTTCTTTTTTGCATCGTTTCTTAACAATTCGCGTTGCTCTAGCAGTTCTTTCGCCATTTCTTCTAGCAGTAAGTCTTTGATTAGGATGTCTTCCTTGTTACGCATTTTGGTTCCCACTAATAGTTCGAAAGGTGTCCATTTTGTACTGCGACATATAGTGCTGTTTAGTATTCTCTGTAATCTGTCGACGTATTTGTACCATTTCGTTGAGTCGTCTAATGATAGTTTGGTGAGAACTGGAATCAAAGTTCGATGAATTCGTTCAACTTGTCCGTTTCCTCGAGGAACACCTGTTGCTATTTGTAGATGTTGAATGTTCTCTTCATCACAGTAGTCGTTGAATAATTTTGAAGTGAACGCTGAACCTCTATCCGAGATAATTCTGATGGGATTACCAAAGTTTTTCTGCTGTTGTTTTAGCTTTTCCAGGGCACTTTCAGCAGACACAGTTTTGACGGGATATAGCCAAGTAAATTTGGTAAATGCGTCTACTACGGTGAAAATGTGTTGATAACTTTTGTTTGTGGAGGGTAAAGGACTAATGAAGTCAACATGGTACGTACTTAGAGGAATGCTTTCCTTAGAAATAGGATTAAAAAACCCTTCCTTTTTGCCAGTTTTCTTATTAACTAAGATACATGGAACGCAATTAACTATTACTTTTTTTACGACGTTGGTTAAATTTGGGATAAAAAATTCCTGTTTCACAATTTCTTCTGTTTTTCCTACTGAGAAATGACCATTTTCGTGAATCAATTTAATTAGTTCAGCTTCCATTGCTTTAGGGGTTACGATTAATTCTCGACCATTTAAGTATTTGTAGAGTATACCATTTCGCTCAAAAAATTCTTCAGATTCTTGCTTCTCTAGAAGTGATTTCAATGTTTTGGATGTTGTCATCTTCCTCTTGTGCGTTTTTAAGCTTTGAAGTTAATGTATCATTGCATACTATCATTACGGGATATCGGCTAAGAGCATCAACGTGCTTCATACGACTTCCAGCTCTGTGCTCTATTTCATAATCGAATTCTTCTAATTGAAGCGCCCATCTGGCTATGCGAGTAATTAGCTCCTTTCTTTTGCGTAGTCTTCTGAAATGCTGAACAGTCAGTTACTATTTTAAAGTGTTGTCCCAAAAGATAAACACGAAACTTCTTAAATGCGTTGATAATTGCTAGTACCTCTAGTTCGTAGCTGTCATACTTTTTTTCTGCTGTATTTGTCTTCTTCGACATATAGTAAACGGGGTGTAACTTTCCATCTTCTGCTTCTTGTAACAAAATTGCGCCGCACCCTTGTTTACAAGCGTCTGTGTATGCAGTTCTGTTTTTCTTCCATACTTGTAAATGTGCAAGATTGGGCCTTCGGACATGATTTTCTTCAATTTTTCAAATGCTTCTTTTTGTTGAGCCCCAGAGAGAGAGAGAGAGAGAAACAAAGAGATTTTCTTTTCTTGTTAAATAGCTAAGTGGTTTAGCTATCTTTGAATAATCTTTCATGTACTTGCAGAAATACCCAGTTAAGCCAAGAAAACTTTGTACTTGTTTTATTGTTGTTGGTTCTGGAAATTTTCGGACAGCTAGTGTCTTCGTAGGAGATGGTTTAATAGTTCCGCTTTCTACAATGTGACCTAGAAAAATTCAATTTTCTTTTTTAAGAATTGGCATTTCTTGAACTTAATTTGTAATCCGTATTTCTTTGCGACTTCGAAAATAATTTTAAGTTTTTCTAGACCTTCCCGTTCGTTTTTCGCTGGAATGACGAGATCATCTAAATAACTGATTACACAATTCCTTTCCGAGTAAGATCTCTAAATATACTTGATACGTAGTGTTGGAAAACTCCTGGACTTGTGCTTAGTCCAAAAGGAACTTTGTTGAATTCAAATTGTCCGTCTGGGACGATAAAAGATGTATACTTTCTGCAATCTTCGTCAACATCGACGTGAAAGAAACCATTGCGTAAATCTAATGTAGAATTGCAAAGTGTCCAAAACATCTTCGATGAGAGGTAACGGAAATTTATCTTTCACAAGCTTCTGATTCAATTTTCTGTAGTCAATGCACATTCTCGAAGATCCATCTTTCTTTTTTACCATTACGATTGGACTTGCATATTCCGAAGAACTCGGACGTATAATGCTTTCGTTGAGCCATTCTTCTATCTGTTTGTTTACTTCTTGTCTTTCTGTGAAAGCTAGTCGACGAGGGGGTTAACAAACTGGTTCGTCGTCTTTTACAATAATTCTCATTGTGACGTCAGTAGATGCTGTTTTTTCTGGCTTGTAGTCTTGAATTAACTTTTCAAGTTCCTTCTTGATTTGACGATTTTCAACATGACGCAGGTCTAGTTCTTCTTGAAGATTTTCAGCAGATATTTGCATAAGCTGCGCATGATTCTCATATTTGTTGAATTTAACTCCTTCTTTAGTGAAACTTATCGATGCTTGTTCCAAAAGATCTGATCCAATAACTGCTTCGAATTTTAATTTATCAGCAGGTACAACATGTCAAGTTAACGAGTAATTTTCCTTATCTATTTCGAACTCATGTTCAAAGGAACCGATAGTTCTCACTTGTGCTTGACCAATACCTGTGAGAAGCATCTTGTTCTTCGATAATTTTGTTGGATCCATTATTCCTCTGCTCGTGTTTTCTCGTAGCAAACTTACGGAGCAAACTCTATGAGCGCCGTGATTTTCACCTTTCCAAAAAATATCTCTTTAGTACGTAAACTTTCCTTAACGATGAGTGTGCAAGTTTCTTTTGGAGGTTCTTTGAATTTCTGTGATTTTGAATAGTTCGTTTGAGCATGATTGGAAGCATTATGATTTCAGTGTTTCTCGTAATTTTTGTTGTAATACCCTTTCTGCGCGCTGTCTTGATATCTTTGAACAGATTGGTACTTGGTGACAGGAGCTTCGTAATGCTTGTTGTAATTTGTTGACGCTGGAAACTTCTTATCTTTCCTGTTATACTCGAATTTTCCCGGTGCTTTATATCTGTGATTCTTTTCTGTGGATTTGAATTCTTGTTTCTTCACAAATGGATGGCTAGATTTTTGTTTCAGAGTCCTCTTAAAGTCTTCGAATTCTTCTAGTTTTTCTGCTAATTGAACAGGGGAGTTCATATTTGCCCATTCATCAAGATAACATTCCTTAAATTCAAAAGGCGTTTTTCGTTTTAGTTGATCTGTTATGAGTAGATCTGATAATTTGTCGAAAGTATCTATCTTCAATCCATTTATCCATCCGTTGAAGTAAGTGTTTAACTCATGGTAAAAATCAATCCATGTTCTTTTAGGTGCTTTTTGGTGAGTGACAAATAGTTGTCGAAACTTTTCTGGAGTTAGTTTAAAGCGTTTCAGCAGTAAATCTTTAACGTGTTCGTAAGAGTTGGCTTTATCGTCAGGCTCTCTCGCTATGATGTGAGATACTTCCGTCGGTAATAAGCCTAACAGATGAGAAACCCAGTTTTCTTGAGTAATATTTAATCTCTGCGCTTGACGTTCAAATATTTTTAGATACAGACTGATGTCTTCTTTCAAATCGAAACGATGTATAAACTTTGAAACTTCTTTGACGAGAAATTTAGTATCACTTTCTTTGGATGTTTCGGCGCCTAACTTGGATTGTGTTTCGATCTTTAACTTTTCCAACTCAAACCCATCTTTGCGTTTTTGCTCATCTAACCTCAATTGTTCGATGCGCAATTTTTCTTCTCGATCTTCAATGCGTAATTTTTCTTTTTGCTCTTCGATGCGTAATTTTTTTTTTTTTTTTTGCTCTTGCTTTTTCTCCCTGGCTTTGCGATCCTCAACAATCGTTGAATGTATGTTTTTGGTCAGTTCTTCGTCATAATTTTCACTACCAATAATTAGATCTTTGAGTGTGGCGATGGTCATAGATTTATCGAATTCTAAATTTAATTCCGCGGCTAAGACAAATAAATCTTCGCGTCGACCTTTGCCAAGGTACGCCTTTTTAAAATTTAAATTTAATTTTAGATAGTAACCAAAGGAATAAACAAAATTGTCACGCGTTCAAACAAAAAAAATGATGTTGCTATAGGCATATCTCGTTTTCATTTACAAAAATTCTCAAGTTAAAATGATATTGCATCAAAATACACTAAATATACATTGAAAAAATCAAATTTTATTCATTTAGAAATATTTTAAACCAGTAACGTGTAAAGACAACAGTGCGAGCTAAAATGCGCAATGCTTAATTTGAAATAGTCAAATTATTGAGTGAGTGAGTGAGTGAAGATTAACGTCGCACTGTTCAGCTACACGAGGGCTTTTGGCGACGGACCACATAATTTTGAACCATGGTCAAGTGACGTGGACGACACCTGAGCTGGCACCCCCTCTCCTAACTACCACACCACACCAACGGGAGGACGTTTCAGCTCTCGACAGATTTAGCGGGCATCGCTGCCCTACACGGCGGGTCTTTAGTGGTACTGGGCTCGAACTCGTGACAAAGCCAGCCACGATCCGATACCTATACCACTCGGCTACCGCGGCCACTAGTCAAATTATTAATTTCAACTGAAAACAAAACTTTTTTTTAAAACCATTTAATATATCAGTTATCTCATTTCGTTATATTAAATGCAAAAAGAATTTGAAAGAAAAAAATAAATTAAAATAAATCTTGTTTTAAAACTGTGATTAAATTTATTGTGATATGAAAAAGAATTTAGGAATTTAAAGTTCTGTATTGAAAAAAGCAAACAATTAGAAGTTAGTCACTTTAAGAAAAAGCTCATATATTTTTTTTTATTACATCAATAAAAATAGAATCATTTAGGATCTCATCAGCAAATTCTAAGAATAAACACAACACACGTTTCAATATAAAGCTTAATAATTCTGTCAAAATGAACTCAAAATACTTATATATTGAATGATAAAATACACCATTAAAAATAAGATCATGTAGAATTTTTCAACAATAAATTCTAAAAAACATAGCATAATTCTTTCAAAATATATTTCTCGAATACTCATAACAATAATTAATTAGGAAACAGCCGCGGGAGAAAGAAATGTTAAACTATGTGAGTCATCGAAATTGCCAAATGTTTAGGAATGGCAAACATTAATTTCTTAGTTCAAGGTCAATAACGCAACCAAAGGAAACGAAAGTTTTTCGTACACACATAAAATGCAATTCAATTCGTTATTAAATGAGATACAAATAAACTTTAATATTACGTACGACTTCCTTAATATTTTAAAAGATATACTTGTAGAAAATTTTAATTGATACGATTTCTATACACAAATAGAAAAATAGTATTTAAAAAAACGCACATCATATTTAAAAATATAAATTACTTCATGAAATTGGCTACAACAATTTTTTATAAGCAAAATAACGGTGGCTCACGTATTCTTTTAGATTTCTTTTTTCTTTCTTTTTTCTTTGAAGAAAACAAAAACACAGTACCTGATACAGTTGAAAATGAAAAGATGTATTCTACAGATTAATCTTGAAATAGACACGGGACTCCGGGAGTCGCTTTACTTTATTCACCTAAATGTTAGTATGTTATGAGAGGCAATCCGCGCATTTTCGATTCAGCCCGTTTGTAATTTAGGCGTGCAGCCAAAGATGGGTTTTTTTTAAAGAGAAGGCTAGGAGTTCATCAAACCAATTATTTAGAGAAGAATTTTGAGATCAAATCCCGGGCGATCCCCCAATTATTTCTGTGGGAGTCCGAATAAAATCTTCGAATAAAAATCAGACTCTTCAGAAGTCGGGATTTTAAATTGGCGAGGTGGTTGTCTAGGGGTAAGTATTAAAGGGTTAGTAATGAATTAATAGAGAGAATCAAAGTCATTTAAACGCAGATACTTCATTTAAGTAAAAAATAATTTATTTCAAGTTAAATGGGAAGATTTAAAAGGAGAATATTTACAAAGGGAAAGAGACATGCAGAAGTTAGATTCATTGAAAGTTGAGTTATACCTTTAGAAGACGGGGAAATTAATTACCTTTCTCATGCTTGGACTGAAACCGCGCTGGGTGCGAAATGCGTGAAAAACGTGATGTGTTGAACCGGTGGTGGTTAGTAGGCCTCTGCCGAAAAATTATTCAAGCCGGCGCTCCGAAAGCTCACCAGACGGCGCTGCTTCGGAATGCGGTAATAAACAAAATTGACATTAATAGTCCTCTGAAAAGGATATGACTCAACCTTTTACAAAATGTTTCGAACGGAAAATCCTACATGTATATATATATATAATAAATATGTATCCCTGTACCTTGTCATACACGACAACAAAAACAATAAATATGTATGTGGAGAAAGTGTACGAAGAGTAGGAATTGTAAAAAGAAAGTGAAAATAATTACTTTTTAAAAATAATTTATGGTATTTATGAATTTAAAATTTGTTTTATGGGGTTTCGTAAGTACACATTAATTGATTGAACATTAACGTCGCACTGTTCAGCTAAACGAGGGCTTTCAGCGACGGTCCACGCAATTTTGAACCATGGTCAAGTGACGTGGACGACACCTGAGCTGGCACCCCCTCTCCTAACTACCACACCACACCAACGGGAGGACGTTTCAGCTCTCGACAGATTTAACGTGCATCGCTGCCCTACACGGCGGGTCTTCAGTGGTGCTGGGATCGAACTCGTGACCAGGCAAGCCACGATCCGATACCTATACCACTCGGCTACCACGGCCACTAAGTACACATCAAAAGATGAATCTTTTTTAAAGAATTTTCCCCACAACGAACTTTTCTTTAGGATTTAATGACTTCGTTAAATGTACATATATATTTATATATGTACTACATATATACTATATTTATCGTATTGATGTATTAGTTAGCAAAAAATTTAATATATATTAATAAATTTATTAAAAAAATGTATTGAACATGAATATCCTGCTAACTTTCTTTACTATTATATTTCTAATGGTTCTCAGTGAAATGACAATATGTAATAATAATAGCTTTTTTAATTAGTTATACAGTTATTCAATCGATGGCGCCAAGTTATTAATAAATTAGTAATATTACATTTTATTTAAATATTCTTCTGTATGAGTGTCTTGAAGTCTTTCATTTGTTTAAAAATTTTATATCAATATTTTTGGTTTTTTAAATGTACATATATAGACTTAATATTATTCTACCGTAATTTACTAATTTTACTTTTATGCTTTTACTCATTTGTATTTGGCGGGAAAATTAACATGTTGCTATACTCACGAAGTAAGTCTCTATCTACTTAATTGCATAGACTTTAAATCTATACTAGTAAATATTAGTACGCTATAATTTTATCGTTATATTATGATAGTATAGTGTATTTTATTTGTAATATTTAAATTTCTCCCAATATTATTCCTCCCTTTCCTTTTGGCTCAGTGGTTTAGGCAAATTGCAGGTGAAGGTTGGCTAGCCCTAAGACTTTGTTTAAATCTGCAATTTTGATTCCTGTGGCCAGGAGTTTGTTATTGCACTACTGGGGCTTACATTTCCTACTACCTTCACTAATTATACTTAGGTTTTATATGTATTTGTATTTATTTTTGGATTATATATATACTTAGTAACTTTTTTTAATAACTTTCACACAGATAAGTAAGATTTTAGAATAATTTTTCCTTTTGGTTTGACATATATATATATATATATATATATATATATGTTCTACGCGCTTCTTATATTTTTATTTAAATTAAATCTTAACGAGAGCGTACCATTGTGGCCGAGGTAGCTAACGCTCGTATTTACCGCTAACCTAACCCAGCGATGAAACCAAGAGTTAAGTAACCGGCAGTCAATATCAGGTTAGAACTTCAATTCACAGCTCTTTTTCCACCTCCAGTTACTTGACTCTGGGTTTACTGGTCGATTCCCATGGGTCGAAATAAACCCCGTGACTTCCGGCTGGAGCTACAATTTCTATATTCGCCTCGTGCCAGCTTGTTTTTAACCTCGAGTATCGCTAACTGTTTAAAATGAATGCCAACAGAATTTATTTTACGCAGTACGAAAAAGAGATGGTGTTGGCTTTGATGAAGCCGCACTTACATATAATAGAATGTAGGGAAACAAATGCTGTTAGTAGCACACAAAAAATGAAGCGCATATTAAAATAACGCGGCCATTCAATGACACTGGCGGAGTGGTGAATCCGTGAACATCCCAACAGATCCGTCAGTGTTATTTGAATTTTAAAAAGAAAACGACAAAGAAAAGTAGTGTTTTGCGGCAAGAAAACGCAAACGTAAACACTCGAAAAATCGCTTACTGCGCATGTGTGGTTAAAACTAACCCGGCTGTGACCCTGGGTCAGGATGTTTTTTAGCTTGAACCGGAGTTAAGTTATTAACTTGCGATGGTGAATAGCGTTTTCGGCGATGAATAGCGTTTCGATGGTGAATAGCGTTCCAGCTGCAATACATGCCGCCACACGGTCCGGCATTGAGTTGATTAGACACCTTATGTTGTCCTCAGGCAGATGGGCCCACAAATCTTGAACAGTCAACTCTAAATCATGCACAGAGTGACACGAAGGCATCTGCCGTTTTAGCTGATCCCACACGAGCTCTACAGGGGACAAATCGGGGGAGCGGGCCGGCCATGGAAGAGTCTGAAAATGACGTAGGAAGTCTTGAGCAACTCTTGCTGTATGCGGACGAGCATTATCTTGCTGGAAAATTGCCCTTGGGAGACCATTTAGGAAAAGTCCTACGTGGGGTCGAAGAATATCATTATCGTAACGTTGGTCCGTTAAGGTTCCACGCATCACAATTAAAGTGTACCGGCTATCATAGGCTATGGCTCTCCAGACCATTACACCAGCTGTGCGGGCAGTGTGACGTAGAACAGTGTGGGGGGAATTGTACCGCTCACCACGACGCCTCCACACCCGTACACGGTTGTCATCTGTCCCCAAAACAAACAGAGATGCATCACTAAACACAACCTTTTGCCAATCTGCGACATTCCACATTGATCTGGCTTGGCACCACTGTAGACGCAGTTGCCGATGTTCCGGTGTTAAAGGGAGTGCACGGAAAGGGCGCTAGGATTTAAGATTTGCTTCTGCAAGGTGTCTGGAAATTGTTTGTGGAACAATTGCTACGCCTACGTCTGCTCGTATCGTTGGACGAGTCACTGGGGGGTCCACAAGTGCTTGCCGCACGATCCTTCGATCCTCTCTCCTCGTGGTCTTCCTGGTCGCTCCAGACCCGTTTTTCCGCGCGTGGGTACCTTCTCGTGTCCACTGCTCCCAACAATTTCTAACTGCACACTCCGAACGATCCACCTGGCCAGCAACACGGCACGTCGACCAGCCTGCAGTTTTCAACCCGATGATCAGGCCTCTCTCAAACTCGCTTAACTGTGATAAATGTCTTCTAGCACGTTTACCTGGCATATTTCGCTTACCAAAGTCTTCCTACAATCGGCGGGTAATCGTCACGTTTATGAATCTTCGAATTTGCGCTGGCTTATATAGCACCCTCTTCCTGATTGTAGCGCCACCTTGGCGTGTATGAGCATGCGTATTGGCACAAAACTTGGATCATTCGCATATCACATTACGCTGTACTTATTTTCAAAGTTTCGCGATTGTACTTAACTTCCTTCTTGGGTCGCTATTTTCAATGTTCCTGAGTGTAGCACAGCTGTAACAAGGGCATTCTATGAAGTTTGTTATATTATTGGTAAACATATGAAACCGTTTACTGATGCAGAAAATGTGAAGGATTATCTCTTAAATACTTCTAATTTAGTGTTAGTGACAAAAATAAGAAAATGATAATTATATAAAATGCAAAACAAGGGTTATAATATTTTGATCATTTTTCCTCATTTTAAATTTCGAATGTTTTCTTTGTCTTGAAGCATTTCTCTCCCCCTCCCCCATATTTATCCGCATGTTGCAGCCCGCGTGAAATAACTAATATATGGCGGCCTGCGTGAAATAGCTGGCATATATGTATGCGGCCCAGCAGGAAGGCCTGGATTCGATGCCACAAAATACCCTCCGAGTACACACGGAATACGTGCTCGTTAAATCAGTGGGTCCGAAAGTCTGGTGGGCGGTCGCAGCAGAAACCGCGAGTGCAGGGGACTGGAGAATATTTCCCTCGCCCTCCAGTTCCATGCCTAAATTGTGAAGATCGGTGGTGTCGCCATCTACCGTAAAGAAGTGCAGCCTGTCTCACAGGCTCTGGCAACATTCATTCCTTCCCTTAGGGAATTTCATTGAGCTAAATCGTACTGTCTCCTGTATGGTGCTCAAGGTTAAGGCCAACGACAGGTCTACCTCTAGCCCACTGCCGCAATGAATTTCGTGGGCCTCGACCAGACACTGTCAGACAGGTGGCATTAGAAACGACAACAGCAACAGAATTGGGGTAGACCCAGCCTCAGGTGAATTGATTGACTAGTAAGGGATTTCGCTCCCCTAAGAGTGACTAATTGGAATACCATGGCAAACAAAGAGGTATGGAAAAAAATTCTTCAGAAGGCCAAGACACACCTGAGGCTGCAGCGCCATTGAAGTTGCATGAATTTTGAATTGCTCTCTATATATCAACACACACATAACTATAATAGAGTCAACTATAAGCAATTAGCAATAAAAACTATTTTTAAAAAACCATACAAAAAAATCCCCTCCCCTCTTATATTTCTTAAAGAATGAAAAAATTACAGGAAAGATATTGATTATATATAATTTAGAACACTGTAAGTTTTCATCTTCGTAAAGAAAACTATTCAATACGATTTTGTGTGAATTAGAAATAAGAAACTCCACATTACTCCTAGATTAAATGTCCAACTATTTTCAAAATAGCCTCAGAAATCAAAAAGTCGATGAAATGATTTTTCAAAACATGCTTCGTTTCTTTTCGTGTATGTGTAGTTTAATCTTTATTCTAGAGCCAGTAAAAATATTTTTATTAAGTTAACGAAAAATTGATTAATAAAGGGGAAATAACTCCACGGGTTTTTCAAACATATTTTGTGCGTCACTATTTTCATTTTTGATATTCAAAAGAAAAATTTATATTTTAACGAGTCCCTTACCTTAAAATTTTTTTCATTTTTTGATTAGTTTTGCGTGATTTTTTTTTTTTTTTTTTTTTTGAAAAATATATTTCCCAAATCTCCTTGTGTGTGTGTGTTCCCTAGATGTGTGCTTCTATTCATAACTTATCAAAGCAAAACTTGAATCATGGAGAAAATGTTTCACAAAATAAAAATTCTTGATTACGTATACTCTGAGCACAATTGTAATTTGTGCTAAATTTATATGCAATGTTTACTACATCTTATTGGATATTTTTTTTATATCAAGAAACAAAATTGACTCTCAGACATTTTCGTAAGCAAAATTAATAGCAGACTGCCTTAAAATCACGGATTTTGTCCAAGATTGACAAAAATGTTTTGCAGTAGGCCTATTTATAAAAATACCAAGTTTTTTACTTTTTGTGTATTACTGTGTTTTAAAAAAGGAGCAAAAGACAGTAAAAATAACATAACTCGAGAAGAAAGATGACAGCAACAAAATTTGCAAAAATATCTTACAGTGAAATGCGAAAGTAGTTCCAAACTAAAATATTTTCAAAACTGTATACAGAGCTACGTAATGCGATAGATTTTCTTTTATTTCTAATGAAACTGCGGATTTTGCAGACCGAGGGCATCCCTCGGGAGATGGTGCCTCTTTTTAGTGCGACACCCTATAAGGTGCAATCAAATAATTTTGTGAAGCCTAGTTTCTTCCACAGAGGAAGGCACCAGCTCTGAGGATGCGAAACCGTCTTCAGAATTTAATTTTGCCGAGAGCATCAAAGCCAACCAGGCACTCAAGGGATCTTTTACATGCCACATAATCATGCGACATGGACGCTGTCGATTTCCTGCATCATGAAAATCCACCGGCTTGGTCTGGGGTCGATTGATTGAATATTAACGTCGCACTGTTCAGCTACACGAGGGCTTTTGGCGACGGGCCACGTAATTTTGAACCATGGTCAAGTGACGTAGACGACACCTGAGCTGGCACCCCGTCTCCTAACTACCACACCACACCAACGGGAGGACGTTTCAGCTCTCGTCAGATTTAACGTGCATCGCTGCCCTACACGGCGGGTCTTTAGTGGTACTGGGCTCGAACTCGTGACAAGGCAAGCCACGATCCAATACCTATACCACTCGGCTATCGCGGCCACTGGGCTGGGGTCGAACCCGCAACCTTAGGTGTACAAGGCCAGCGACAAACCAACTACGCCACCATATAAAAACAGAATTTCACAGCAGTTGCTACTTCTTTCGTTGAGTTGGTTTGTGCCCATTTCTTCATTAATTTGAAAATGAGTCGTCGACTGCAATTGAGTGAAAATAAGTATTCGAAATGCGGATATTTCTGCATACATTGAATTAATAAATAAACACTTTTAAAAAAAAAGAACAATTTTTACTGATTTTAAACTAAAAATTATTAAGAATTAAATGCAGCATCTTTTGCAATACATTTAAATGTAATAAATTAATAAAATCACCATTATTCCTTTCAAAGGCGGTTTAACAAACAAACAAGTATTCGACAAAGCATAAAAATAAATGAAAATAAATAAAATAATATAAAACTAATATCCAGTTGCTCTCCGGCGGATGATTTCTCTTAAACGCCGTGGCATCGATTTAAACAAATTTTCTGTCACCTTTGGGTCAATTTTCTCCCATTCCTCTTTGGATCTCCTCCATTTGACGTTGGTTAGAAAAAGGACGCTATCTGTATCTTTTTTCCAATATGCTCCACAAGTGCTCAATAGGATTGAGGTCTGTACTTTGGTCTGTTGTTTTTATAACTTATAGCTAGTTGTATAGCAGTCAAAGTCTTGAATCGTGAGCGGAGTGTTTTGGATCATTGTCATGGTAAAACTGATAGGGCTCCTCGATACCCAGTTTTTCAGAACTGGCACGCAAATTTTCTTTTAAAATCTGTATAATACAAATGGTCCATTATGCCGTTAATTACGATACTATTTCCCATTCCTAAAGCCGCTATAAACCATTCTACCTCCACTTCTATGCTTTACTGTGGACACCATATTTCATTCTTCCAATTCAGCATTGCATTTTCTGCACACTATAATTTTGCCATCGCATCCAGAAAGATTAAGTTTGCTCTCCTCTGCAAAGATTACATTGTGCCAGAATTTTACTAGTTTGCGCATTTTCTTGCAAATTCGTCTTTGCACTCGGTTTTTTGGATGCACTATATGGCTTTTTTCGAGCAATTCTAGCTTTAAATCCATTATTATGTAGGTAATTTCTAACAGTTTAGGTCGTGAGTGAGTGAATATTAACGTCGCACTGTTCAGCTACACGAGGGCTTTTGGCGACGGACCACGTCATTTTGAACCATGGTCAAGTGACGTAGATCAGTGCTCCGCAACCTTTTTATCGCAGTGGACCAGTCAACATTTGATAAATTTATCGCGGCCCGCTGAGGGTGGGACACGTTGATTGTTTATACGTTAGATTGTTTTTATTTAACAATTTTAGTTTAATTACATTTAAATATGCCTTCAGAATAAAATATAGTTACATCAAAAATGAATAAAAGTGATTTAACGTGGAATATAAAGTGATTTCCGTGGAAAGTTGCGCAAACCCGAGAGAAAAATGCACCACTTTAAATAAAATGGCAATAGTTTAATGTTCTTTAGGCAGCCCGGCACTATTTGATCCACGACGTTTGAGCTCTCGACGGATTTCACGTGCATCGCTTCCCTACACGGCGGGTCTTGAGTGGTACTGGGCTCGAACTCGTGACAAGGCGAGGCACGATCCGATACCTTGACCACTCGGCTACTGCGACCTCCAATCCTTGGTGACATCTGCCTCACTGGATTCATTGGTTTTGATGTCTTTTTTAATTTGACGAATAAGCCATTGTTCGCAAAATGTTTTTTTGTTGACCAGATCTTGTCTTGTTATCAACCTTTTTTTTGTTCTTTATACTTTTTGATTGTTAAGTGTGTGTGTGTGTGTGCCCACTTGTTCTTCACCTAATTACAACAGCCGAAATTTTGTTTTCAGATAAACCATTTTTAAAGTGCATTATGATTAAAATTTTAATTTCCACTGATTACTTTCCTTGTTTTCGGTCCATCTTGCTCACTGTTTAAATAAAACTTTCTAAATGCCCTCATAAATAGACAATGTTTTGAATCACAAAAATTTGGAGCCACACTTAACGGTAATTTTGCTCCTTGGTATAAAAATTTATCAAAACGTCCCATGTCGAATACTTATTTTGCTTGCCAAACTGCTTTTGTAAATTATAACAATTTTTTTGCGTAGATTTCTTTTTGTAAGTACAAAAACTTCTACATTAGAAACTGAACTGTAATATGTAACAAATAACGAAATATGGTTTCGTTGTTCTTGTATATAATGTGTTTATAGTCAATATTCACAGAAATCGTTGCACGTTGAATACTTATTTTGACCGCAGTAGCTGGCGTGGATACAGATTCTAATTTTAGAATTAGCGTATTGTAAGTTTTAAATGGAGAATTAAAAAAATCATCTACTGGATTTAAGAACAAGAATGAATAGTTTAATAAATCATTAAAAAATATATAACTTTCACAGAAATAAAATTTTAACATTAAGAATTTCACAAGAACAAAGTTCCAACAAACCTAACTTTATTCCATGATTCGATTCATGCATAACGAATAAGACCATATAGCGAGTAATCAAAATAAAAAAAAAATCCATTGCCAGATATTTTACATGTATAGACACACTGACAAATATAAATAAAGAATATTTAAATACATTGGAGCAGCTTCAGTTCATGAGCCAGTCAGGACAATGGAACAAAATTACAAAATTATTGTATTGTCATCAGTCCTTGACAAGTGTGCAGAATTTCGAATTAATCTGACCTTTTAAAGTGGGTAAAAATCGAGTCCAAAGATTCCATTACATACAAGTAAAACTTATAAAAGCGTGTTAAAAAAGAAAGATTGGGCACAGTTAACTGAGGAGATTTAGAGATAAACCTAACAAGATTGATGCCAAATGTTGAAAATTTGTAATTAAAACACCAGATCCATCTCACATTTATTTGTTGCTCAGTTATTTTATGCAGTAATTAAATTTTGATTTAATTAATTAACGTGTGCTTCTTACGTTTTAAACACTATACAGTTAGAAACATAAAACTTTTTAAGTAGGTAGGGCTGTAGCAACTGTCAAAAAGGCATTTTAAATCATAAATTTGCAAAAATCCTATATTTGGTAAGAAGGGGTCTACCCCAAACCGAAAAGCATAGCTAATGGACATGACATAAAAAGAGATATGAGACATAAAATTTGGGAACCTCTGATTTAAAGGAACAATCTATTTTACCATGTTTTTATTAACGCGCTTTCATGTCTGTCCGGGTTGAATTTTGAAATTGATTTTAAACTAACTTTCCGATGTGAGCTAGAGACTTGAAATTTGGACCATAGCTCAGAAGTGGATGACAATGCATGAAAATGTGAAAAAAGTTCTGGTCTCGAACCCGGGCCCCGATTTCGACAGGGACCCCGTAACTTACGCGAACAAAGACCACTTGTCGATAGCATGGATCGAGTTGCGTCTACGTATTCAATTTCGTGGCTCTGGGGTCAAAGATGGGCCCCCAGGTTACCATGTTTTTCTTATTAACTCGCTTTTTTTGTTTGTCTGTCTGGGTGGCATTTTGTAATCGATTTTAAATTAACTTCCCGATGAGCTTGAGATTTGAAAGTTTGACCGTAGCTCAGAAGTGGATGACAATGCGTGCAAATGTGAAAAAAAGGGAAAAAAACGAAAAGGAGAGAAAGATGACGAAAACAAAATAGCCGGAAAAAAAACCCCAGCAGTAATATAAACAAAATAAAAAATTACGTTCATTACACGATTTAAATTTTTACCCGATTCAATGTAGCTCCGACTCGCTTTTGAATTGATTTGTTTGTTTTTTCGATAAAAATTTTATAATCGATTTATAACTAACTTTTCGGTCAGCTGTATACTTGAATATAGCTCAAATCTAACTGACAGATGAACAGAATTTATCGATTTTATTTTGTGTGTCTAAACAAACTATTCAAAAATCGAATGCATAAATAAATGCTCTCACTTTCCTTTTTTTTTTACTTAAATGCCGAACCGGCAATAATTTTCATTTGGCGAAAAAGGTCAGAAAGGCGGCGTTCGCCAAGCTCTAAATCACCAAGGAGGCAACATCAAATTCAAAATTTTAACAAACGGATTTGACATAGATCGTTTTTTGTGATATCTTCTCAATTACGTTCCACCCTTCTCCATACAATCAACTACTTCTCAATATAATCAATTCAAACACAAATATCTTGATTAAACACAATTTTGATAGTCACTGTCCGTCGTGTTAAAACACTCCCAAGAAACTCTATTCTTGGTACATCAAAACCCCGCGCCGTGCGTCGGTTCTCACAGAAGGAATTCAATTTCTTTCACCCCAAAAACAGTTCAGCGCTTCCAAAACAAGGGACTTTTTCTTCCCTGACCATACGCTCCAAGGTCAAAAACCCTTCCCCTGCAGGTGGGGTAACGTCGCCAACTCTTAAAGAATCCACCGCCAACCAGTAGTCAGACACTACATTTTTAATATTTGAATATCAGCTTTATAAAAAATTATTTTCACTTGCTTCGTTATTTTATTTCTAAAATAATAATTGAATAGTTTGATGTATTATTGGTCCCAGTGGCTGAGTGGTTAATGCACCGCGTTTCCCCGTCACAAGTCCTATGTTCAAACCCCGGGCAGGGCAAAACTGACTCAGGACCAAGGTCGCACATAACTGAGTTGGGCACAGTAGGTCTTAGCCCTCATAGGCTGTCGTGCCACTGAGTTAAGTTAGCTATTGGGAAGTAGATATGACATTTTTCTATTTCAGATATAACCAGAAGTTGAAATTTATCGCATGTCTCTGTAATTACGTCATCAAAGTATTTAAAATCAATTCAAAAATTTCATTCACATAACCCTAAAAAGCAGAAAATAATAATAAAATAATTTTTTTTTAATGAACCGTGTTTTTATAACGCAGTAAAAACTATAAAACAATTTCTTTAATCCTTATGAATGATGAAACCACATACGGATTTCTAACTTTTCTAAATTATCCTGAAAATTCATACTCAGCAACCTTTGATAGCAATTAAAATACTTGTAAGATTGGAAGCGAAAGAGAGACATGGGGAGCATGCAATACCTAAATACATACAGTCAGTCAAAAAAGTATTGGGACACACTACCAGTTCATAGATTTGTATCGTAATATTTTACTTAAACATACAAATGAACCCCCCCCAAAAAAAAAAGTAAACGTTATTTTGTTAAATACAAATAATAATAATTTGAACAAAACTCATACATTAATGCAATTATGGTTAAAATTGAAAATAAAAGAAATCGAGTTAAAAAACGTGCTCAAAAAAGTATTGGGACACTTCCCAATAAATTAAGAAAAAAAAAAATTCAAACTTAGAAATTAATATCTTGTTGGACCCTCCTTGCTTGTTATGACCTCTCGAAATCTATTTGGCATGCATTGGATCAATTTTTTGCAAAACGATCTATCGATTTTTTGGTCCACTCTTCGACCAAATATTTTCTCAAATCCTGCTTGTTAGAAATTTGGTGCTCATATCGTTTTTGCTGAAAATAATCTCACATATGTTCAATGAGATTAAGGTCTGGACTTTGTGCAGGAGTTTTAATAACTCTAGGACAGTGGTAGAGGACCATTACTTGCAAATCTCTGCAGTATGCCACGGGTCATTATATCTTGGTACAATTTAAAATATCCTACGATTCCCAGCTTGCTCGCACTTTGCTTTTAATTTCACTTGAGAATGTCAAGATATAGACATATTTATTCATTATACCATCAATAAAATATAAGTTCCCGAAACCAGAGCTTGCCAAGCAACTCCAGACAATTTGGTTACCCCTTCTATATTTGACAGTAAGCCGTAAATTTTTGACATGCATTGCTGTATTTGATTTCCACCAAACTTTTTGCTTGCCATCCGATTCGAAAATGTTATATTTGCTTTCATCGACAAAAATTATATTTTCCCAATATTCTGTTGGCTACCTTACATATATTTTAGCAAATGTTAACCTAGCTTGTCTATTTGCTTTGCTGAAGTAGGGCTTCCTTTGAGGTACTCTGCCATGATACTTATGTTTTCTTAAAACATTTCTGAGAGTTTCAGGATTTACTGATTTTCCGAACCTACTTTTACATTGCAAAGTCATTTTTAATGCACTAGTTCTTGGATTAATGTGTATTTGTCTCACAATCCACCTCTCTTCACGTTCATTAAATATCCTTGAACGCCCTGATCTTTGATTGTTTCCAACACTGTTTGTTTTCTTGAACCTGTTCATGATGTTAAAAAAAAGTAGACTTACTCAATTTCAATATTTTTCCTATACAGCGAATTGATTTCCCCTTTCTCCAATGACTTATAACGAGATTTCTCACATCAAACCGATATATCTTTGTTTCTCGCCATTTTTTCTATAAATCTTATCTGTTGAAACCTTTGTGTTTAAACTTCTAGTCTAAAAAAGTAGTGTGAAATTAAATTCTATTGATGTCTGTATATATTTGTTAAATTTCTCATTTCAAAAGTGTCCCAAAACTTTTGACTCCAGTGTGCTTTTAATTATATTTGGTAAGCTTGATCAAATTATAATTCTATAATACTAATAAAATTTTCCTTATATACTGTACACCAAATGTTAAATATTACTTGATTCATTTTGTTTTAATGTGATAAATATTTTTATAAATGGCTTTACACTTACGCATGCCAAATGTCCAAATACTTTTTGAGTGACTGTATAAAGAGTGTAGAGCAGCGGTCGCCAAACTTTTTGACCTCACGGACCAGTAATTTTTTAAGAATTTTGCAGCGCTCGATATTGCTTATTTATTTATTTATTATGAAAGTCTTCGTAAATAATTGTTACCGCAATCCGGATTACAGTTTAAACCTCTGCTGGGTGAGTTCGCCGTCTTCATAAAACATACAGATTATAATTAAGCTTTTACTGACCTGTGAAAATAAGACTGATGAATTCGCAGCCTCCAGAATATCTCTGAGCCTATTCTAATAATTTTCAATGATTGTAAAAAAAGAAGTTACTCTTTCCCTCTCGTTAACACTAGTTGATTGATTGGTGCTAGTTTGATATGACGGGGCAAGGCGTCAAGCGCTGCTTGGCGTGATAGAGAAATTATGCCAAGCAGCGCTTGTCGCTGGAATGGAATCCAAGATGGCCGCCTAGCAATATCAAATCTTCAGGAAGATAATTTTAAAGAATTGTTTACAAATACAATTAAATATATTTCAAAAGAAGAATATAGAAAGAGATTGAGAATAACTAAGATCAATCAATAAATAATGAATAACAATATATAATAAAAAGTAACATGTACTATTATTATATGCAGCACATAATATAATCTTATAATTTAGCATTAATTATATATAATATTCATATATATAATTTAATAATAATCCTATAATATTATTTAATAGTAATTATAAAAAAGATCAATCATCGTATTGTAATATAAAAATTATACATAAGAATACACATAACGTAAAATTATAAATAAATAACATATTAATAATTATAAATGAATAATAAACTAATAATTATAAATGAATAATAAACTAATAATTATAAACAAAGAACTAATATTTGAATATCGAAACACGTTCTATGCTCAAATTTCTTATGCTAGTAAAGGTGTAAAAACCAAGAAAATGAGGTGCCAGCTCAAGTGCTATTTGAACCGTGGATGGTTACATAGATTGGGGTTCGAGAATATTATGTTATCAATCTCAAAAAGCAAGGCAGTTAGTTCTTCAGAAGCAATGAAAATTTATTGTCCATAAACAATTCTTGAAATACAGGACATAGCATTAGAATTCGTTTAATAAATCCCAGAATAGGGATGGCGATTCTTTCTGAAAAAGATGGATTCGAATCGTAACGTGATGAATGGATTCACAAAAAAATCGGGGTCTAAAAGATCGGGGTTTTTTTTCCAAGTTTTCATTTACAATGTAAATATAAATCCATTTTATGAAAAACAAGAAAAATACCATAATAAACGATCTCTTATATAATTAAATTAGGGGATTTTTTTTAGTTCAGGGAATTCGACAATTACTATTATTTTTATTATATCAAAATATCAGGTATAAAAAAAAAAAGACATTTATTTTCTAAATGCATTTGTTACATTAAAAAGTTTAGAAAATAGATTATATAGCTTATAGTTACCATAGCTTAATTTTTAAACATTTTAAAAACAACAGTCTGTCAAGTCTACTGGGATCCAAGTGGTTCCGCTCATCACTTGCGATGTTGCCGGCAATCGAAAAAAGGCGCTCACAAGGAACAGATTGTTATGTCCTTCCCTTCGGGAAGGACACAACAACAATGCCAGAGCCTGTGAGATAGGTTCTTTACGATAGATGGCGACACACCTATGTCCGCCTCCATACTTTAGGCATGGAACTGGAGGGGAGGGAAATATTCTCCAGCCCCCTGCACCCGTGGTTCCAGCTGAGACCGCCCACAAGACTTTCGGACCCACTGATTTAAAGAGCACATACTGCGAGTGTACTCGGGAGGGTATTTGGTGGCATTGGGCATCGAACCCTGGCCTCCCGGTCTGGAGTCCGATGCTCTAACCACTAGGCTACCCACAAGGAACATGATCCCATGATACTCATATAGATCATGGCTATTCAGTGAACGTGATGATACATAGTTTTTTTTGTTCTTGTCAGTAAAGAATAGGATCATACTTCAGGTGCACAACTGCCTGCGATAAATAGTGATTAAATTCTTCGTTTTTTATGGTTTTTACCCAAACGGGAAAAACTCGAATGTCGATTTTCTAGGATGAAATATCGATTCAGTGCTACATATGGACTTAAAACATTTTTTCGATTAATTGATCTCAGATCGCCATCTCTATCCCAGAAGGTCTTCACACCTTCTACAGCACTCAG
Source organism: Trichonephila clavipes (assembly GCA_019973935.1). Taxonomy (NCBI): domain Eukaryota; kingdom Metazoa; phylum Arthropoda; class Arachnida; order Araneae; family Nephilidae; genus Trichonephila; species Trichonephila clavipes. The sequence continues at coordinate 157,715 of BMAU01017805.1, read as the reverse complement.
ACAGATTTATCAGTGTCTAGAAGTACAAATATGTTATGATAAGGATTATTCGCAAACACTAACGCGATCATAGTAACTAATCGCTAGTTGACTTTTCAACTGTCAAAACAATACTGACTCAGCTTCAGCGAGTGGCTTCTATTTATAGTCTGCACGGATCTTTCTCGGAGGATCCGCTTACGTCATAGATCATGATATCAATATATTTCTCCAGTTATTTCCGGAATCCTCCAGTGGGTCACCAAAAATGATGCCAAGTTTCCACTGAATCGCCATTATAAATGGAAGGAACGGCATAGCTCGCGAATATTACAATTTTAGCATAAAATAAATACAACAGAAAGTAATATTAACGTATGACACAAAATTCATAAGAATATCAAGGTCCGTCTCCAATAATCCTCATATTTTTTCGAAGTGAGATATTAATAAACAATCAATCCCTATTTCCCTACGGGTTCCAAAAATGTTTAACTAACCCATTACATTGATTTAGTACTATCATGGCTCTCAAAAACATTTTTTTTTTTTGTAGTATTCCAAATAACACGCGTTAGCTGACAGCTAGTCATGGTCGCAATGTCGAGTCCTGAGGCCACTGAAAAATCGCCGTGTAGAGGGACTGATGGACGTTACACCTGTCGTGGCGTAGTGCGAAAGCGTACAGAAAGGGGGGCCAACTCATGTATCGTCCTCGTCAATCAACCAAGGTTCAACATTACCAAGTCTGTCGGTAATAGCATTGGTGTTGCTTCAAGTGCGACGTTGTTAAGTGGCCGCGATAGCCTAGTGGTCAAAGTAACGGTGAGTGAGTGAATATTTATGTCACACTGTTCAGCTACCTGTCATGTTGAACTATGGTCAAGTGACGTGGACGACACCTGAGCTGGCACCCCCTCTCCTAACTACCACACCAACGGGAGGACGTTTCAGCTCTCAACGTGGCCGCGGTAGCCGAGTGGTATAGGTATCGGATCGTGGCTTGCCTTGTCACGAGTTCGAGCCCAGTACCACTAAAGACCCGCCGTGTAGGGCAGCGATGCACGTTAAATCTGTCGAGAGCTGAAATGTCCTCCCGTTGGTGCGGTTACAATTACTTGAAAAGTAATTTTAATCTAAAACACTAATGAAAAATTCCACAATTTGGTAAATAGATATCTCCAAGTCTTTTATTCAGTTCTACAATTCAAATTTTATAATTACTTTTTTTTTTATTAGAATAAAAATACAAAAAAAGTGTAAAACAAAATAATTAATTTTTATCAAACGATATAATAAAATTAACAGATTCTTCAGTAATGACTTTTGAAAAATTAAATTCTTTACAGTATAATTTCCGATGGGTTTCAACCCAATTGCACTTTTAACACAATGAACAATGTATATTACCAAATAGAGTAATTTTGACTATTCATATTTTAACTAAAAACATCAAATAAACACAAATCTAAAAATATCTTTAAAACAAAGACAAAATATTGCTTTTTTTATTATAAAATAAAAATCTACAATATTTTAGATAAAAACACTATTTACAAATTCAATGTGATGATTTTTTTTTTTTTTTTTTTTTGTACAAATAAAACCATGTAAAATGATTGCATCTAAAGAACAGTCTTTTCCAATCATGAAGCACTTTTTCTTGACCTGAAATCCACAATACAACTATTAACCAACTTGTTTTACATTTAAAAACAAAATACAATCATTTACATAAACAAGCAATATTGATTTATAACCTATTCACTAAATCATTTTCCATTTTCTTTGACACTTGAGATCACCTTTTATAAAAATAACTGAGTAGAAATACTTTTTTAACAAAAAATAAGAACTAATTTTAATAATGACTTTTAATTTAAAGATCATGAAAACAAAGGCTTTTAGAATTTATTGAATGTAATCTTGAAAAATTTTAAGAGGTAAAAAAACAATGATAAAACAATATGAAATTTATTATGCTGAGGATTTCTATTTCAATAATTTTTTCTATTCCAATAATTTTTTAAATTTCATAAAACAAAATCGAATAGACTTGATAAACTCAGATATTATTGAATTTATACACTTTTACCACATGAAATGTGGCATTACTAATATATAAATTAATAACAAATTTTTTTAAAAAAAAATCCACTCAACCTTTTTTAAAATCATTTAAATTTTCAAACAGAGTAAATATATAATTCTTACTAAACATAAATTTATAATAAGGAACAAAAAAAAAAAAAAAAAGTAATCCCCAAATTTTTTTGGCTGTAACATGTTGCAATTTGATTTTAAAAATCTTGCATAGTAAGTGCAAAATTAGACATGAATAATATATATATATATATATATATATATATATATATATATATATATATATATATATATTGTCTCACACATCTATTACTTATTATTTTTTCAATAATTTTAAGTGAAGGGATAATTTAATTCTAATTTTTTTAAAAAATAAAACTTTTAAATACATTTTATAATCCAACTTATTTTTTTGAGAACTTTTACAAAAAAAAAAAAAAAAAACACCTTTTAGATTGTTTGACACTTGTTTCCTTATCTGCAGGCTGATATTCTTGCAACATCTTTCGTTTCAAGATGAATTCTTCAATCTGTAAATAAAATTCAATAACTTTATAAGCATAATCAAAATTAACAAATTCTTATTTGATGGACATATTTTTAATATTCATTCCAAGCTTCACAATTTTTAGAATAAGATTTAACTGAGCTCTGAAAAACACGACAAAATATATTATAAACATTTCAAAGATAAAGTAAAAGATACCACAACAGAAAACAAATTTAAAGCATTAAAAAAAAACCTTGCTTGAGATTTCAGAATATTGTAAAATGAATCAAATACATTTTAAAACCAGAACTATTTCACAGAAAAAAAAGTCCACATAGTTTTCTGTAAAATAGTTCTGTTAATACTTGTAATTTATTTTATTAACTAATGAAGATGGTTTAAGAAAGTTAAGTTTTGAAATATTTTAAATTAAATCATTTAAAAACGTGATAATACCCTTCAACATTAAGAAGCAAACCTAGGATATGAATATACAGGGTGTTTATAAATGAATAACAGAGTTTTAATGCTTTATAATATTTATTACATATAATGTATAAGTACAACTCATACATTGAATGAAAGACCAACTGAAACAGTTTCATTTGCTGGCACGTGTGTGCATGCACGCAAAACGTAAGTTAATTTTTTCCCCCTTCCCCGCCAATCAGCGCGCGAGTAGAAAAAAGGCAACTAGTGAACAGAGTGTTTTGTGTTCTCCAGTTTGCAAAGACAGAATCTGTCATTACTGTGCAACAAGCGCTCCAGTGAACACCTCAGTGTACATGTGAACACTCATAATGCGAGCATCTGGAGCTTAGAAAATCCTCAAGAGGTTCTCAAATCACAAAAACTCACTTCAATTGAATATTTGTTGTGCAATACCTCAACAGAAAGTGTAAGGGCCTTGTTTTCGGAGAATCAACTGTAACTGGTTCTGCCTATCTTGATGCTTTACAACTATGGCTATTTCCTCAATTGAAAGAAAGTGAACCACTTAACTTCATTTGGCAGCAAGATGGTTCACAGCCTCACTGGCATCTCTCAGTACGTGATAGGTTGAACATCCCTGTACTAGATCAATGGATTTTCCACAAAGAGCCTCATGATAAAGCTTGTTTTGCATGGCTTCCACATTCACCCAATTTGATGCCCTGTGATTTTTATCTGTGGGGGTTCATTAAGGATTGTGTATACGTACCTCCGCTAACAGCTGACCTTCCAGGACAGGATTGAAGCACCTGTTGCAAGAATTACCTCAGACACATTGAACAAAGTTTGGGATGAACTTGCATATAATAAAAAAAAGAATCGTGCATGTGAAAAAAAAATTATGTTCTAACCCAGCATTTCTCAAACTGTGGGGCGTACCTCACTTGGGGGAGGGGATAAGAGCATATCATAAAGTCCAAAATAAAAGATTTAAAATAATTATTAATTTACCGAAAGGAAGCAAAACAAAATACATTGACATGATAAAAAAATAATGTACATATTCACACTGATATAAGATACTTATAAATTTATTAGTGCATCAAAAAATATTTAATTATTGATTTATCAATACTAAATTAAAAGCAAGTTTAGTATTTACTAGTGACTTCCATGGGCTTGTCACATACAAAATATAATACATATACTATTGATAATATGTGCAACTTATAATATTAAAGTCATGTTGTAGTACATTATTATTGCATTCAATACACTGTTGTTGCATGAGGGAGGCGCGATAGAAATTGGGTCACAAATATGGAATGTTTGTGAGAAGCACTACTCTAACTGCTAAACTCAGACATAATGTCTGTTTTTCTAAATTTTCTTGTCGACTCTGTGGAATGAAACATCATTCATTGCATCATTGTACCAAAACAGCTGAGAATTGATTCAGAGGTCACGAATTAAATAATTTCTCACAAACTCTTCGATTCAAAAAGTGCACTTTTGTGTCTAATACTGATGCAAGTTTCAGAGAAAATATTGAGCTCTTCCAGATTTCCTTCAGTTGGGTGATCCTACATTTTGCAAACTAGGCCACATCAAAGCACTGATAGGATGCCAATGGGTATTCTAGATTCTAAAAAATTACCCATTTAAGATTAATTCATCAATGAATAAATGATACTTTAAAAAATTAAAAATGCATGCTTTTATTGTACATCAACCAAAAAAATGAAAAATAAATTATAGCTTAAAACAAACTAAAAAACTCACCCACGCGTTTACCCCAATGACATTAATTTTCTCGTTAATCATTTTATTCTTATATTAAGAATTATTTTTTTACTTTTTAGTCTGATTAACCATATAAGCATGTTTTTTAGTTTTTTTAATTTACAAAAAAAAAAATTTCAAGAAATAAACAGTGCGATTGGCATCGTTATCAAGTTGTGTTAAACTTAACTACAACTGTTTGTTGCATTTGTAAGAACTCAACAACCAAAAAAATTCTACTTCTCAAATGAACAGCTGTACCATTTGTGTTCAGATCGCTCTATTGCAGGCTGAGATCTGGTACCAGTTTTAAAATTTTTTTGTCACACTGTATCTTTAAATACATGAAAACTCAACCAAAAAAAATGTATCATACATGAAATGAGAAGTCCTTGAATGTTTTTTTATATGAAGATAAAAAGATTTTTAAAAAAATTAAAAAAACTTTTTTTTTACAAAATTATTTTTAAGAAAAATTTTAGTAAATGGATTTTTTTCTTTTGGAGAAAAGACAATAAAATCAAGGATACCTAAAAAGTACAACTACAGGGGCTAAAAAGATTGGGGAAAAGATGCAAAAAAAAGCATATCTGGTAGATGTGTAATGTTTTCATTGGCATACAGTCAATGGATATTCATTAAGCATTTTGAACAGAGCTAAAATTTTTATCCCACACTTTAACCTTTTTTAACAACTTTAAAATTCTGGATTATCTCTATTCTCGATAAGAAACCATGTAAAAATAATTTTTCATGACAAGAATCCCTTTGTGATCACAGAATTTTGAACACATGATGAAACAATCAATCATTATTAGTTCTTTAACTCAATAGTTCCTTAGATAAGAGCCTTTCAAAACAGAATTCCAAAAACGGCTACTCAGATTAAGAATTTTCATTTCCTTTCCTTTACGTACAATACACATGGAGATATTTTTTACTTAGAAGAAAAACGTAAATTCTGAAGGGGGGGAGGAATTGTGTTGGATTTATGGAGAAAAAAAATAATCTAGAAATATAAAATTTATTAAAGGCTTGTGCAATATATTTTTTCTAAAGATATATATATAAATCTAATATATTTAACTAATTTTATATTAAATATATATAAAATAGTTGTAATATGACTGAACAAAAAAATTTTCCTTCCATTAGACTTAATTTTTTTTTAATGAAGAAATTATTACAGGAAAGAGTTCATTTATTATTTTAAAGTTAACTTGCAAAGATAAAATAATTACTGTCTCAAACACAGTCGGTACTCAATTTAAAAGTCTTAGTACAGCCAGTAAATACTCTATTTAACAAAGTCCCTAAATCCAGAATAAAAGGAAAATTCGTTCAATAGAAATTCATCTTTTTATGTACTTTAGGAACCACATAAAACAAATTTTAAATTCATAAACACTATATATTAATAAAAAAAAGTAACTATTTACAATTTTTCTGTAAAGTAATATCTATTTATTTTATAAATATTGCCCATAAAAAAAAACTGTGTGGAAAACAAGAAAAAAAAATTGTCCAGAAATACACTGTATTTTTAACTTTAAAAAATAGTTTTAATGACATTTTCTAAATTTAAGCCTACAAGTAGTTTTAAACATAGATTATTTTATAACCCGTAATTTTAAGTATACATTACCACATCCGTCCTCAAAATTTACTATGCAATTTTATTGCTTTAGATGAGTCAGGCACCTGGTAAAATCAGTCTAACGCCATTGATCTCCATAAAATGTATTAAAAGAGAAAAATTTGCAACATCCAGAAATATTTTTAAAATAGAGAGAGAAAAAATTGAATTACAAGAGAAAAAGTTCGTTAATAGAAAATGCATTTTGCTATTTGGAGGTTATTTTACGAAGAAAATAGTAAATTTGCAAAAAAGAAAAATTCACTTAATAGAGGTTTTGTAAAATGGAGGTTCAACTGTATTTACAACATCTCTCTTTGTAATTAAAATGCTTATTATCACCTTAACTATTTCAATAAAAATAAGTATTTACTCGCAATTTGTTTTTTAAATCATAATATATGCCTCTTTCTAGTAATAGTCCTCCACAAATAATTTCACAGTCATTGTTTCAACCTGGTATCTTTATAAAATTACTAATGTATCCTACTGAAACATTCATGTAAACCAGTACACTACACTTTGAAAAATTAGATTAAGAACAAAATGCAAGTACATTAACATTCAAAAAATTTTTTAAAGAAATTTTGTGACTTGGTGAACTTTGTGATAATGTTGGATCCCCAATAATGAACATTGCAGAGAATTTAATGGTTTCTTTATTCAATTCAAATAAAATCTCAAAAATAATTAAGATCATGGAGCAATTTCCTTGACTTTAATATTGTTCACTAAAGATTACACTTCTATTTAACTCTAACTTAAGTCTTCAAAAGTTAGACTTGTGAATCCCCTTTCCAATACTCAAGAATCCTCTACTGAGATATTTCCAACCTAATCTTCTCGGTATCATTTCACTAATTCTTAGCAACTTTTGAATCACCAGTATCAATCTCTTAACATCCCACCATTTATTAACTGAATTTTTGCATACACGGCAATATTCATTTGCAAACATTATGGTTCTTTCATATGCATCATAAAGTAGCCTAAGAGGTTATCTTAATGGAAACCCACTACAAGTTACATATTAACCCCTTACCTGCCACCAGAGTATGTAGACATCTTGCTCAATCAGTGTATTAACTGCTTCCTGGCATATACTGTATTTATTCCAATTTAAGCTGTCCTTTTTTCCCACCATTAATGCTATTAAAAATAGGGTGCGACTTAAGAGTCGTTGGATAGGGGAAATTGAACATGATACTCATGGTTTGCACTATTATAGTGTTCCTGTATGTTTTTAAAAGTTTCTAATACTCGTAAAATAAATTTATTCACTTCTTATCAGTTCTCATTAAAAACTCTTTTTAATTTCGTAAATATTGGAGATTAATAAACCATTTTACACTATTTAATTTTTCATAAAAACATGTAGAGATTTGCAGTGTGGCTTAGAATCAATGACAGTCAAATAATAACAGTATATATGTCTTTCCGAAATATGATCCTTTTCTTTGAACTGCTATCAGTAAAACTATTCTGAAGTCTTTGAAATGCAAACAAAATGATGTGAAGAGAGAGGTCTTATTTATTTCAGAGAAGAATGTACTAAGTTCTTTTTTACACTGCATACTCCCACTTATGTGAAAAATAGTGGCACTAGGAAGCCAATTGCATAACTTTTATTCAGGAGTTAAGGGGTTAATGAAAAAACTTATTTCAAAGACTTTATCATTCAGATACTTATCTATTCAAAATAAATGCAAATGAAAGACATTTTTTATACTATGCAAGTACATTCAGTAAATCTTTAATTTTATATTTAACGATCAATTCTGCCAAATGTGTTTTAGTTAATAAAATATGATACAAACATTGGTTGTACATTCTGTTCAAAATGTCAATTTAAAAAGCATAAAATGTTCTCAATACAATAAATATAGATAAAAACTTTAAATAGTATTTTTGCATTAATGTTACTGTTCTTTCAAATCATTTCCCATTACTTTTATTTTTATTATACTCTTCAGGCAAAACACTAAATTATAAAGTACTAGTTAATGGAGAAGTATTCAATAATAAGCGAGTGATTTTTATTTGTTTGTTTTTTAATATATCATACACGCTATATTGTCATCTCTTTATACCACTATAAAACTATCTCATTCATAAAGGCAATAAAAGACTAGAATAAAAGCTAAAATACAATATCTATCTCTCATATGTAGACTTCATTCAAAAACTTATTTCTATCTAGAACAAAAATCATACAAATAAAAATTGGACAAGTGCATTCCAAAGATATAAATGGAACTTTAATGATCACAATTTTATAAGTAGTGTTTGAATGAAATTTGAGTGTTTAAAATCAGCAGGATTTGAAATGATGAATTACATGTTTCACTTTCATACATTATGTTTCAGGTAACAACTGATATAAAATGATTACAGAAAGAAGGGGAGGAAAAGTTTTACTGCCTTGTGAACAATGTGATATCCTAATTAAAATAATAAAAATTGTGCATTTTTTATTACAACAGAAGTTCTAAAACAAAATATTAACTAATTCAAAAAGAATGACAATCATACTTCATCATCTCCAATGGTTTCTACATCTATCACAGATGATGTATCAGATGAATCGCTACATGATTTTGCTGAAAAATAAATTTGAGATTTTAAGTACTTCTATCTCGTAATTAAAACAGTCATAATGATGTACTAAAATTGACTGATAAAGTTCACTAGAACTATGATCTTTCAAACTTTTTTGACAATGTATCCCTATAGTGAAAATAATTATAAACTGTGGACCCCACATAATATACATCTATATAAGTGTGTATGAATATGTAGTTAAAAACCAAATTATTTATTATTCATAGTAAATGACATACATACATTTCAGTCAATTAATATTTTAATTGGACATGGCGAGTGATTTACCAAAATTTTTTTAATTTAATACTTTTTACAAATTTTTTGGTTGTCCTCTATGTATATGCATTACGTAAAAGTTTGTGACAGATAATCTTAATTTTTAAGGAAGAATTTAAAAATCCATGGAGTGGTTTTAAAATGGTACTTCTCCAACAGTAATTGACATAAACACATGAAATTTGTTTTAGAAGCATGTCAAGCTATGCATAACAAAAATTGGTATGGGTTTTGTGATAACACGATTGCTATTAGTAAAATACTTTTATTTATGGATGCTTATTGAAAATTCCTTAAAAAATATATAAATTCAAAATTTAACTGTTTAAAAATTAAAGTATTATTTTGATTAAAAAAGGAATACTAATTCATGTTACATGTATGAATAGCAATAGTTAAAAAAAGTATCAAAGCATTTGCCCCTTTAGGGAAAAAATTTAGCATTTGAGTGAGTGAGTGAAGATTAACGTCGCACTGTTCAGCTGCACGAGGGCTTTTGGCGACGGACCACGTAATTTTGAACCATGGTCAAGTGACATGGACGACACCTGAGCTGGCACCCCCTCTCCTAACTACCACACCACACCAACGGGAGGACATTTCAGCTCTCGACAGATTTAGCGTGCATCGCTGCCCTACACGGCGGGTCTTCAGTGGTACTGGGCTCGAACTCGTGACAAAGCCAGCCACGATCCGATGCCTATACCACTCGGCTACCGTGGCCTAATTTAGCATTTGAAATGAAGAAAATAACTAATGTAAATATTACGTGCACTTTTAACACAAAAAATAAAATTGAAATTTAGGAGTGCGCTTTATACGCCCGATATAAAAATGAGAGCTTTAAAGTTAAAAAAAAACGAGCTTAGAAAAATAGTAGACTTCTACATAGATCAAAATTCCTTATGAACTTAAAGGGTTGTAGTTCTGGATTGCTTTTTTCTAGAGCTTGGTATGATATCTTGAATAAATGATTTCAAAACATAAGAGCATTGCACTTTTATATTTCAGGTTTCTTCATAATAGGGGGTTATACAACGAATATATCTAAAAGTTTAAAATTGCGGCTTGAAAGTATACGATAGCGTTATATGGCGGATTTTACAGGAGTTAGTTTTTCTTTCCGAGATAAAACTTAAAGAGTTTCAAATTTGTTGAGACCATGAAAGAATGTGTAAAAGATAAATTAGGCCAAAAAATTTTATTTTATTCATCTGACCAATTTTTATCAATTGAATCATATTACGTCCCTTTTTTCATATAATGTCACTTTGAATTAGAACATAATATGGGTAACCAGTCGTACTTTTTTTGTGAAAGTTTAGAAAGATACCTTCCCTTTGAAGTATCAGCTTCCCATGTCTTACTGCACACACATGCACTTTAAAACCAGTGTATTTATGATGTTGAGCACCCTAGATGTTAGTAAAAAAGATACAATGACTAAGAAGAGAACCTCCTAATGTGATACATGATTAAACATTTGTAAATGTTCATGATGCTACTTTTTTTTATCACTTTGCAGACATGTATCCTACTTTGAGGACCATGGCTCTAAAGAACTACAGAAATTGAGAGAGATGCAAAAGTTCTAAATTACTAAATAATAACATTAAACGTAATGAAATAATCAAAAACAAAACTTCCACATTAAAAATCAATTGTTTTATCTAATGCTGCAGTAGATTAAAGAATATTCTGAAAAGATTCCCAAATAGAAATGATCGGAATCATATTTAAATATTGCTAAAACAATCAAAATTATAAAAGGGTAAAAAAAAATAACACGCATAATATATATAAATGATCTAAAAGATAAAAAATATCAGAAAATTAATAAGAAGGAGAAAAAACACAAATACACTTAGCTCTTTTTTTTAAAAGGTAGATACATTCCTTACAAAGCCGTGCTAAAATAAATAAATAAAATAATCGTATAAAAAATACATGCCACATATGGTAAATCTAAGGATATGTTCCCCAATTTTAAAAAATCGTGCAAGATGAAAAATCTCTTTAAATGAACATTTTCCCAACAAAATCAATGTTGCATATTTATAAAACAAAAATAATTCATTTTTATTACCAAAAAAAAAAAAATTCAAATCAGTGTACAGTGAAAATTCAGTCTAAGTTCAAATTGATTGAATATTAACGTTGCACTGTTTAGCTACACGAGGGCTTTTGGCGACGGACCACGTAATTTTGAATCATGGTCAAGTGACATGGATGACACCTGAGCTGGCACCCCCCTCTCCTAACTACCACACCACACCAACGGGAGGACGTTTCAGCTCTTGACAGATTTAACGAGCTCGAACTCGTCACAAGGCAAGCCACTGTCCGATACCCATACCACTCGGCTACTGCAGCCACAAGTTCAAATTGAAGTAAGGAATAAAGTTATCAACTAACATCTATTCATCTCCATTTGATAACAAGCATGCATCTCTATTATGAAGAGGATCAAAAATACTATCAGTACATGCGGCAGATATGTTAACACAACTGTTGGTTTTGATTGAAGTAAAGAATTTTGTTTGTTTCATCCCCAACTTTTTTTGGGATTCATGCAAGAACAAAAAATTAGTGTAAAAAAAAAGAATTGTTAAACTTGTGTATTGTGTTATTTCAAAATCGTGCAAAAAAAAAGTTGGGTGTGTATGCATTTTCTTTTTAAAAAATTACAATTTACATTCAAGATTTATAAAATATATACTAATATCTCTGACACTTTAATAAAAGAAAGCTGTGCACTGTTAAAATGGAAAAGTATAAAAAAAGTTGGCATTGCTTCAACATATAATTAAGAGTTTCCACCTTTAAAGAAATGATTATTTTTATTTATAAGCATAGGGGCAAAAAATAATTCAGAAAAAAATATAAATAATTAAATAAGAATTTTTAAACATCCATAAGAATGGTTTTCAATAAAGAAAAAGTTGAAAATATGCTTGATTATATTTTTAAAAATATATATTATGTTAAAATCTTTAAATTGGCACAAAATTTAAAAAAAATTATCTTATTAAGCAGTTTGGCAAAACTTCCTATTTCAAATTTTTTTAATTAACCATTGAGATTAGTAAAACCATAATGCATATTTTTTAATAGAAAAAAGCACCTAAAATTCTCGACATAATAAATATATTTTTATCAATAAAAAAATATTGTAATGTTGAATTAATCAAACTTATTAAAGTTTATTTATTTATTTGTTTAGTCAAAATTAAAATAAATGAAATAAAAATTTTCAAATTCCTTTTCCTTGTAGACAATTGGGTTAAAAAAAAATCAAAATACTTAAAAATTATCTCTGTTCTAATTTCCTTGGATATGAAAAATGAAGTATTTCATAAAAATGAATTTGTATGATTACAAAGATTTAAAATTAAAACAAAAATCAAAACAAGCATTCTACGACTAAACTGACTAACAGACAATTTAGAAAATAGTCTAGGATAAAAATTAATTTTGACAGTTTAAGCTTTATAAGCAGCATGTTTATTTAGTTATGTTCTCTCTTCTGGCTATTTTTATTAAATGCATAACAAGGTAAATGCAGAAGAAATTTCAAAACAAATTCATACCACGTAATTAAAAGCTACTGAAACCAAGGGGAAAATACATGGTAGAAACAAAAGTAAAAATTGCATCAATGTTCATTGTACTGCTAAGAAAAACAGGATCAGAATTATTAAGAACTTACAATAAAAAACAATACCTAATCTGCAATAATTTTTCAGTGATATTCTATTATGAAAATGATTATTTGTTCAATGTATATTTTATATGTCAAAATCAGTATAAAAATACCCACCAACATGATTCATTCTTTCGCAACCAGTAGCAAAAGAATGATTTTTAGCTTTGGTTCCAGAAGACCTTGAGCTGTCAGGATGCTTATTTACATCATTTGTTTGGTCAAATGCATCATTTGTCGAAGGCAAACAATTACTTGAAAGCCCTGGCCTGAGATTATTGAAATGCGGTAGTTTCTCATCTAAGATCACTTCTACTTTATTAAATAAATGAGATGGAGAATCTGAGGATCCTGCCTCTTTGGTATCAGTTGAAACCTTAGTTTCGTTTACTTTCCCACCATTCTGATGCGAGTTGGAAGCATTGAGTCCATATCTTGCTCCTGAACGTGTGGTCATTCCTTCAAAATTGTTCTGCACAGCATTAGGCCTTTCATGATGAGATTTTACATAACGAAACGCTCCCCCTGAAGTCCTTGAAAAGGGCTCACTTTTAGAGAGAGTTGCTGTAGAAGAATTTGTCATTTCAGCTGCAACATTTGGTTTTATTAGAGGAACACCCACTGTGATATCAAACATGTCCAATTTGTGGTTCGATCTCTTTGAGAATTGGGCTCGCCTGTTACAGAAATAAGGTTTGTCTAAAGTCCGATTTGACATCCAATATTCTTTGTATTCAGTTCGAGCAAGGTCAAAATCTTTGACTAAACTTAAAATTTTTCTTGAATATTCCTCTTCAGAAGAGATAGGAGGTACATCCTAAAAAGTACATATAAAGATTAAAAAAAATTATATCATTACCATAAAAAAATCATTAGTTAATTAAATTTCAAATCTAGAAAAAATGCTCTTAAAAATATGAGAAAGACTTTAACACCATAATCAAACATTTGTTTATCAAAAAACATACAAAACTAGTTTTTATCTTAGAATTTTCTTTTTCTTAAGAATTAATTACCAAATACTTTTGCGATATTAAATCACACATGCATAACTGATTGTCCCTTTGAAATGTATATTAAGAATTTAATATTGACAATACTAATTCATCTATAAATGCAACCACTGAACAAAGCAATACACATTTCATGGCTTAATAAGCTGTGACTTAATCTTAACTTATAAATCAAAATGTAGTCTTTACATCGCATAAAGCAAAAAAAAAAATGTAATACTTCATTTGCGAATTTTGTTAAACAAGATTTTTTAAAATTATTTACAACTAATTCCCATTTGATTTTCATTATTATATTTATTTATTATATATTTCATGAATTATATTTATTACACAAGGCTTTAATAAATTATAAATAAAAATGAGAATATGCAATAGAATTTGAATTAAAGAAGAAAAAAATTGACTTACTTTTTCATCCAACCAAGGCCTCCTGTAAAAGCAGACAAAAATACTTTAATATGATGAAATTTTACACTTACAATAACAGACATTTAAATAAAAAATATCTGTTAAAAAAATACAAAAATGTATTTACTCAAATGCTTTACATGCATTAAAATATGATTTCAAAGACTGAAATAGCAAGAATACACATATACATATAAGAATAAAGTATACAAATTATACAAGAATTACATGTTTCAAAACATAATTATGTAATTTAAAATTTCTACAATTTAATTTTATGATAAAAATATTTAATCAAATCTTCATTCTAGCAACAAGAAAACTTATCTATTTTAAACATTTTTCCTTTCCCTCAAAATTTCTAAAGATTTCAAGTGATTGGTTTTTTTTAAAACAAGCTACCTCTTTTCAAAAAAGCTCAATTTTTAGTTATTAAATTGAATTATTTGAATTCATTGATTTTTTTAAATGAAACTCAAGTTTTTTTTAAAAATGTTGAATGGATTTTAGGTGGGAAAAATTAAATACACTGGAAAGAAAATTCTACACAAGATAGAAAAATAGAAATAAAATGCCTAATATATAGTATATGAAAAAGAACTATAAATTAACAACACAAATTTATATAAAATTTACAAGTTTATTGTGGCATGCATTTAATTTTTCTAGGTTTGTGTAAACTGTCATAAACTTTGACAAAGTGTGGTCCTTGAAACACACCTATGAAATTGGTATTCTTAATATAGCCAGTTCAGTGAGGTTAGCTCCAATGATCATGCTTGTTGAGCACAGTAGTGTGTAGATGGGTGGGTTTTTTTTTTGGGGGGGAGTCAAACCTCTCTCATAGACCAACAGATTTTTAATTCTTAGCATGAAGATTTACTCCTCAGTGCTTTTTACCTACATGTTTTATGAAGCATAATTCCTATAAAAGAAGTCTGTATATCCTACTGGTTGGACATAATGCAAATTTTCCGAGAACAGAATTTTCTCATTCAACTGTCATATCAATAGTTACCTTCCCTTTTGCTACCACTAGAATTTGCTGTGCTGGGGCTAGACAGGATATTGAAGTATGATACACTTCAAAATGATTGCTATTTTGTCCCATATCTATATTCTTAGCATAAGTATTTTTCAATTGTAATAAAAAATGATTTAATGAATCCTTACTTGGAACATGCTAAAGGTGTGTCTTTTGGTGACATACAAGGCTTCCAAGCAGACATACTTCTCTCAATTGCTTGTTTTTCTGACTAAAATGCATTCAAATAAACTTTTAAAACAGAACACTATACACAGCAAATAACTACAAATCAAGGAAAAAATGAAATAAATTGTGTGCTCATACTCTTCACATGTGCATTACACTTGAAACATTTACTACAATAAAAAAGAAGTTTAGCTCATCCCAGAGAATAACTCTACATATTCTTTGTAACTCAAGATAGCATACCATAATATCTTGCTTTTATGAATTTAAATAGCAGTTCATAACTTGACAATGAGAATTAAACACTTATTTCTAACAATTAACAACAAACTATTCCAAAAAGTATTTGACAGTTAAAAAAATTGAATACTTGATTAAATTTCAATCCCTTATTTATATTAAGGACAAGATGGTCTACACTTTTTGCCCTTTAAAATTAGTACTTCGTACACCTCGAAATTAAGCAACACAATAAATAATTTAAATACTTTACAATACATTACACTAAAGAAAGAAACTTGATGAATCCTTCTTTGCTTCAAAGGGAAAAAAACATGCCTTTTTAGGAAATACTATGGACTTTTTAACCCCTTTACTAGTAAACAAGAAATCAGGAATAATTATATTTATTCAAATCTAAGCTACCCTTTTTTCCCAACATTAATGCTGTGGAAAATCGGAATGCAGGTTAGAATGAACTGAAGACGAAAAAATTTGTTGAATGAGGGAAATTGAACATCATTCAATTAAGCAATTAAAAATTCATGTACATAGTTGAAACGTTTTATTACTGATAAAATGAATTACCTATTCACTATTTATTAGTTCTCATTTTTATTTTTATTTCATTTTGTAAAAATCAGACATCAATAAATAATTTTACACTATATTCATTTTTTCACAAAAACATGTTGAGAATTTGGGGTGTAGCTTAGATTCAAGTAAATAGGGTATTAGCAATTAACACACACAGATCAACAGTTTATTAACACTGCATCTGGAAGTAACACAAGGGATATATTAACAATAGACCTCCCCCCTCTGAATTTTAAACCAAAATCAAAAATGAGAATTTGCTAGCAGCCCACTCTTTTAATATTCACATTATGTTAATGTTAAGTTTATGAGCCTTGAGAGATTTAACATACATTAGCCCACTACATCGTTAGTGGAATCAAGACTCTTACTCTGATAGAAACAATGCCAGCCATGAGCACAATGCTACAGCTACTAGGATATCATGCATGCATAAATTAAAACAGAGAACAACAATTAGTAATGAGGCAAAATTTGGGAGAGGCACATTTCATTGTGTTTAACAAGCATACAGAAAAACTGATGCTACATTTTGTGGTATAAATAGTGAATGCAATGGAATACAAAATTACGTGCAATTAAATTACACTTTCTTTTATCAATGCATAATCAATTAATATACATCAAAATGTTTTAGAATTTACCAGATTGCTTGTAAGTTCTCCAGTTCTTCTGTGTCTCCTATCATATGCAGAATGAGAATTGACAACACAAGCCACTCCTACTGACTGTTTGGAATTACCTCTACCCCTTCTGGGTCGTCCTCTACGTGACCGAGTTTTTTTCACTTCCCTGGAATATAAAACAAAAAAAAACCTTTTACAATAGGTTTTATAATTGGAAAAGAGAGAATGAGGGAACAAAATATTAAAAGAATGAAAATTAGAATTTTATATAGCTACCTGGGGGCAAAATCTTCAAGCTCATAAGGTTTCAAACACATCTAAATAAAATGCAAGAGTTTAAATAGATCTGTGATTAATTATTCTAAAATATGATAAATATAAAATTCACAATCATTATAAGCACAGTCCACACAAAATAATAACAATAAAAGAAAACAAATATAATTTTGCATCCAAAAGTTTCAAGATTTGCTTCAAAATTCTTTACCTAGTATATTTAGAAATACTGACACACAACCAATTTCTATAGCACTTATGTAATTTTTAGAAGTCATTTTTTACAATTTTGCACAAGATTTTTTGCACTGCTGCCTTTAATTCAGCTGGAGGCACGAAACAATGTCCCCAAAAACTTTCTTTCATTAATACAAATAAATAATAATCGCATAGGTCTAAGTCCAGCAAATAGGCAAATTCACAGGTCATTTAATAATGTCCCACTCCTAACACAACATGGGGGAAGTGGCAATTGGTGAAAGATCTCATAATTTTTAAACATGGTCAAGCAATGAGGACAAGACGAGCTGGTGTTTCTCACTCTAACTTCCACATCATTTTAATGTGAGGACTTTGAACTTTGGAAGATTTACTGAGCACCAGCTACTCTAAACACTGTAGATACTTAGAGGAAGATGAAGAGACAAGGTATAGGGTAGCATCGATTTAGGTATTAGCAAAAACTGACCAATGTTCAAGAATATTGTCATGATGACAGAATGAATTTCAAATGGTGTACCTTTTAACATGCTTTTGTCGTAATGGAAGTCAAAAGTCTCCAAACTTTTGGATTTTACTTCAAATATATATATGTATGTACGTGTGAGGGAGTGTATACACATATAAAAGTGTTTGCAAGTTAATATATTTCAATATTTTTAATAGATGTGCATAATATTACACTATTCAATAATTTTCTTTCCAAAATTCAACAAATGCCAGTAAACATCGACAGTTGAACCTACCATATAACGAACCTCTATATTGTGAATTTTTTTATAGAACCAAGAACATTTTACAATTTTCTTTGTAAAATAACCTCCCAATAGCGAATTGCATTTTTTATATGACAAACTTTTTCTCTAGTGATTAAATTTTTGTTCTCCCTATTTTTGAAGTATTTCTGGACATTATAAGTTATTCTCTCTTTTAGCACAATTTATGGTGCTCATAAATCTCAAACTGGTTTTATTACGTGCCTAACTCTCAAACAGCAATAGAATTTTGGGCATTTCATGCAAGAAGTGCAATCTTTAACCCCCCATTGTTCAGTTCACTGGAAACATCTTCGATATCTCCTTCCAGCCTCAGTGGAGTCTCGTGTCCTTGAACTAGTTATACTTGTAGTATTGATCAGTCGTACTGGTAACTTTGTTTCATGTAGCTCAAAAATGTCAAACCGTAAGTGCTTGAGCCTCAAAGAAAAAAATTAAATATTTTAGGAAGTGGCTAAAGGCGTCCAAAAACATTTCTAGTAATTTTTCTCTCTTTTTTTTATAGGTAAGATATATAAAATAAATATATATTAATTTAGAAAAAGGTGTGAACTACTTTTTTTTAATACATAGTGTTTATGAATTTAAATTTTGTTTCATGTAGTTTATAAAGAAAATTGAAAGATCAATCTCTATATAACAATTTTTTTTCAGGATTTTGTGACTTCTTGCGACTGTATTTCAATATTCAACGGTACTGTTTTTTTTTTTCTTCAAATATATGAAAAACTACAAGAATTTCTTTTTTTTTTATTCTTCTTATGCAAAAAATAAGAAACTTTTCATGTATCTAAACTTTGAACATTTACTTCCTCATTACAACTACATGTTTAATAAAATGCAATACTCACTTACTTAACTTACTTACTAAACTTATTTATATGCTGTACATTTGATTAATTTTGATAAAGATTTTATATCAAACTGTAACAGAATTTAATCTAATCAGAAAATAAAATTCAAATACAAATTCACGAATATGCAGTATTTATGTCTCTTTTTACGAAATCATTTAAATTTTAATAAAGTTACCAGATTGCCAATGCTTTCACTGAAAATGACATATAATTTTTTTCTTCAAATTTTAAAATACACACTGATTGATCAAAGGAAGCTCATTTTTTTCAAAAGAAAACAACCTTAAAACAATTTAATTAAACTGAAAAGGTAAAAAAAAGAAAAAGAAAAGAGGTTAGGAAAAGAAACTTAATTTTACTTTTGTATATAATTAATAAAATAAGAGATACTAGTTACTTAACAATTTCTTGCAACTTACATGTGCATTTTCACATATTTCCATTGATGGATGGTAAACCATTTCGTTGTCAGTATGCTGCATATCGAAATCACTTTTGAAGGAACCATTTCCACACTCTCCTGAATAACATGATACCTAATTTTAAAACAATAATAATGAATTGTTAATGCTCTTTAAATTTTAATTTGAAGAAATTATACTAACTATCTAATACAACAAAACTTGCACAAAATTATTTTAGGCAACTGCCAATACAACTGATTACTGATCATATATGTCACAATTAATAAGATCACAGAAGCTCGTGTCAACAGACTTTGTAATTTTGAACTCTGGTCAAGTGACAAGGATGACACACAAGAAGAAAACCCACCTTGATAACTTCTGTATCACTTCAACATGAAGACTTTGAGCATTGAAAAATCTGACAGATGTCTACTGGAACCAGGACTTGATCACTCAGCTCAACTGAACTATCATATGCTATGAATATGTAACTACTTTCAACCCTGTATACCTAAATTTGTGATATTTTAAATTGCATGCACCGATGTGGTGAAACCTGTAACTGGCAATGACAGGAGTAAAAGTGTTTAATAATTGGCCCTGAAGAAATTTCCTTTAAGCTTAGTTATTAAAAGAACTGTAACATATGCCTGTGGACCAGAAAGATGATAGTTCAAATCATATACCTACACCAAGATTTTCTAACATCTTCTGCTAAAGTGGTGGACTCGAAAAACTAACATCAGATAGCAGAATAACCAAAAGAGCACTACTAATTGAATATAACTTATGAAATAGACACACCATTTCAACAAGATATTGCTCATGAAATAATTGGAAAAATGCTCCATGTGAAATACAACTCATTTGAGGATATATATCATTTGCAGTAAAGGCTTGAAAAGCAGCTTCCCTAAATATTGCCCAGAAAGTTTCAAACAATAAACCTTCCTACAGTGAATCGCAATTAACAAGAAGACGAGTAAAAGTACTTAATAAATGGTCCAAGAAAGAATTCCTATTTTTGAGTTCAACCTCTACAAGACATTTCTGTAAGCCAGCAAATCAGTAATTCAAATAATATGCACAAGCAAAGGGCAACAGCTTTTGTCCAACTACAATACATATTCAAATATTAATAATACAAATTAAACAACTTTAATCCTGCCATAATTCTTTTTTAAACAAATAAATATTCAAATTTTTACAACACAAAAATTAAAAAAAATCGGATGCTTACATACTATCACAACCATGCCAATTTTCAAGATAACTTGTCAAATTGGCAACCCCAATTTCAAGCATGATGTATGTGAGGAAACAATGTGCTTAGTTTCATATTTCTCCACTAGCCACCATTTTAACTGTAACAATTCGTTGATATGGCAAGCTCGAATACTAGAATGCAAATGGGGATTTACCAAAATCACAAAAAATAAAATTAATAATATAAAAAAATTAAATTAAATTATAAATTAATTATTATTTTCCACATAGTATTTTTGGACTACACATTCCATATTCCCATCAGCGTGTTCCATTTTTAAAATTTATGCAGTTTTATTCAACACCGGCAATATGGTTGCCAGTGCCGGTTTATCCATTGGGCGCTTGAGGCGGCCATCCAGAGGCCCCAATAAGCTGGACTTTAACAGATTTTCTGGTTATAAATTTCGATCCTCCACAGTGCCCAGGGGGCCTACAGATCTTCTGCACTTAGGGTCGAAAATGAGCTTAAATCAGCACTGATGGTTGAAATACAATGCAAGTACTGTCAAGGTCATCAATATGGTTGTGATAGTACATAAGCACCAAAATTTTGTTAGAGTAATCTTTAGAAATCATCTGCTTACAATATAATTAATTTTACACATACATTTGGAGAATCAACAGACAAAGTGACATCCAAGCATGACGAGACTGAAGGTAATAACGAAGCATCATTGGAGAGTTCTCCTGATTCTTGGAAACTGAATTCAATATCATCATTGCAGAATGCTTCAGAAGCATTCATGTATTCTTGAATAAACTCCCTCCTCGTTTTCTCCTTTTCAGCAGTTTCCCATGAAGCCACAACAACAGCCTAGAACAAAAATAATTTATGTGATGTAAGGTTTTCTATGCATCTTTCCCTAACATAATGCACATTCACCCAACTCTTTTTTTACACATTTTTAAAAAAACATGATACACGAATTTAATGGGGTTTTTTTAACATGAATTTCTTGTTCTGGCAAGAATTCCAAATTTTTTGAGGATTTCTGCCCTTAGGATGAGGATGATTTCATCCAATTTATGAATATAAAGAAGTCGATAATAACAAAGTCGATTGTGAAGTTCAGCTATAACAACTGATCAGTAGCGAACACAGGAATTTTTCAAGGGTGGGGGAAGTCCAGGGTCGAAAGTCCACCATTCTCGTATCATTCACCCATATGCCACCAAAAATATTCTTTTGATTTTGGAAACTTTTGCGAACAAAAGACAGTAAAAATTAATTACTGAATAATAATTAGTATTAATTAATAAACTTAATTATTAATAACAAATATTTAATTAAATTTTGCACACTATATACATAGGATTATAATCAATCAGAAAAAAAAAATAAGAGCTTATGGGGGGGGGTCTGGACTCAGGGACCCCTCCCCTTTGTGTGCGCCACTGCAGCGTATTTAATTTGCAAGGACTTGAAATTTGCTACTAGTACACATTTTCTTATTCATGATCCTGACATAGCGTGCATTAAAATTTCACATAATCATTGTTGCCAACAGATCCTATTTTTTTGTGAACCCATCTACTTCAACAACTTGTACATTCAATTCATAGATGTGGATCTGAATAGTTCATGGACATCGCGGTAACCGGCAGTGACATCATAGAATGCAAATTAAGTTACGTTGCCGATCAGCCAATAGAGTGCCAGGATCTCGCACACCCAGTGATTCACGCAGGCTCTGTTGTGACTTTGCCAAATATATAAATGGATATACAGATAAACTAGATAGCAGTTGAGGTTAGGTTAGCTCTTGGAGAGGTTAGTTCTGCCAGTTGCGGAGATGATAAGTAATTTAGGTAAACTGAATGTTCGGAATATCGCTTGCTTTGGGCAGTTAGTAAGTTTGTTGTAATGAATTTTATTTCATTGAATGCACAATAAATGTTATTTGGTTTTAAAACTCTGGTCATCATCATTTGGTAAAGAAACACCACTGATACTTCAGTCTTCTGTGTATATATTTTGTTAACTTCCAATAGCCCACAGGCGGTAATGAGCTAGTGTATCAACAATTGGTTATGGGCCCAGATGGTTAGTGGCTGGTGATTGTTTTGGTGAGAAATGTAACCTAAGCATTAATCTGAAGTATCGAGTTTAAATTAAAAAGTTTTTCTTTGATGACCTGAAGACTTTGAAGATGGAGGGGCATTTATGAATTTGCTTAGGAAGAAAATTTTTTTAGTGAAAAATGGCAACTGCTTACCAGATACAAAAGTTAGGTGCTTACAATTACCCAACTTGGGTTAGTGACATGAAGTACTTGTTGCTAGAAAAGAACTGTTACAACAATGTGCTAGCTAAAGAAGAGGCTCCTAATAAATCTGACCCGGGTTTTTCGCAGAAGGATTACAATGAATATATATCAAGAAAAAGGCTTTCATCATCCTTAATTTATTTAAATATTAATCCCGAGTACCAGAAAATTATAGAAAATCTCGATGATCCAGTTGAAGTTTGGTCCACTCTTAAACGAAACTTCCAGCCTGACAATTGGAGTTATCACCTTTTACTTTTCAACCAACTGGTCAAATGCACAGCAGTGAGAAAGTAAATACATTTGCGTCAAGGTTAAAAGGCATAGCGGATCAGTAGATAAATATCGGAAAGCCTATGAATGAAGTGTACGTTAGCTTTATTTTTTTTAAGTTTGCCCTCAAAATTCGTTACGACAGTCCATAATGTGTTG
The DNA here is from genome assembly GCA_019973935.1 of Trichonephila clavipes. Lineage (NCBI taxonomy): Eukaryota > Metazoa > Arthropoda > Arachnida > Araneae > Nephilidae > Trichonephila > Trichonephila clavipes. The sequence continues at coordinate 134,128 of BMAU01017805.1, read as the reverse complement.
AGATGGGAAGAATTTAAATTCGTATTCAAGGATATATTGACAGAAATAATTGTGGAGGAAACGCGAATGCAGTTCAGTGACTGTGACAGCCAAAAATCTCACAAGATCTGGAGATACTTCATGTAAAGAGACCCGTTATTAGATGCTATCTGTGCAGGCGTTTGGGACATATGAAGAGATATTGCTCCGAGAGAGACAGAAGTCGGCGTCAGCATAAATCTTCTAGTCGAAGTCTTATGTCAAGTTGGAATTCCCCATCCACATCTGTTGCTGCTGTGTGTCGTGAGGAAACCGAGGATAGTTGTGAGCATAGGTCGGAAAGATACTAACACAAGATCCTGTTCTAGAGGTCAACAATTTAGCTGCCCAAGAAGTAATAATGTAAATATACCGACATTATGCAAAGGTAAACATTTATCATTTTTTGTTGCTGAAGCTAATCTAAGTCATAAAAGAGATGATGGTGCATGGATTTTTGATACTGCGGCCAGCAGTTATTTTTGTTAAATTAAAAATTTATTTAGTGACTATAAAAATGTTGAGGATGAAAATATGATTCTGGCAGTTAATGGTGTTAAGTTCCTGATAGAAGGAAAGGGAAATGTAATTTTTTCAGCAATAAAAAGGAATGGTTTTTAATTTATAAATCAGTTACATGGATTTTATTATTCCTTATTTTTGCACGGCTTCTTGGGAAAATATTGAAAATTTTTCATCTTACATGATTTTTTAAAATTGCAGAACATATCCTCAAATTTTCCATAATGCATTTTTTTCCCACGATTTTTCTTTTTTTATAGGATTTCTAGACGAACATATCTATTGAGTAAAAAAAAAAAGAGTTCGGCGTATTTCTACAAATCTTTTAAGAAACAGAAGAAAGAACAATTACTGTTCGGAATCCAGTTACATATTTTATTTGGCATAGTTTTACTGAACTGAAAAGAAAAAAAATATATAATTACCAAAAGTTCTTGCTTTTGTTGAATAGTCATACCCTCTTCAAGTAAGTCCAAATCTAAATAAAATAAAATTGTTTTAAGTATACGGAAATTTTGAAAATTATTTACTAATACATAAATATGTCCTCAATCGAAAAGCTCAAAATCCTTTTTTAATACCTTCAACGCACAGATAGAACAAAAACTCCAAATGAAAACTAATAAATTTATAGCTATAATATAATACCCCCAAAAAAATTTACAGAAAAGATTACAACTTTGGAAATGAATCTCTATATTACAAAGACAAAATTGTGAAGAAGAGGGTATGATATAAAAATACAACTATTAAAAGATATATTAATAGTTTAAAAGTAATGCTTAGATCATTTATTTGTTTTAATATTTTCAATTAATTAAATACATAAGATAAAAAAATTAAAATAAACTGAAAAATTAAAGCCTTTTGTTGGAAAAGATATAAAATATAACTTTTTGGAAATATAGTGCAATAAACATTTAGCATAAATTTATAAAAATTACTACATTTAGTAATATATAAATTAATGAATTACAAAGAAAATTTTGTACTTTTCAGTCACACATTTATAAAAAGTTTTCCAACTATAAGGTATTAAATCGAAATTTTACTTATTTCTTTTATACATATAAACGAGATCATAAAAATGTTTTCACAAATGAGAAGGGAAAAAAAACAATACTTGTGTAAGCAAACTTTCGCAATTTTTATCAAATAATTTAATATTTTTTAAGAGAAAATAAAGGTTACAAAGCAATTTAGCTGAATTTCCAACTTATTTAATAATATTTACAAAAAGTTACAAATAGAGGACAGACAAACTTGTAACAAACAAATAAGTCTGACATTCCAACTGTAACACTTGGAAAAATGAAGTTGACAACCAATGTATTGTTACTGCTTGATATTAAATAAAACAAAATATTCAAAAATAATAAAGCGAATAGAGAAGAAATACATAAATTTCTAAGCTTTATAGCTTAATTTACAAAAACTTTACAAAGTAGATGGCACTACTTATGAAATATTAAATGTCAATAAAATTTACACTAACAGAAAAAAAATCCCAAAACCAACAAAAAATTATTTTAGAGTAATGAAATTTGGACAAAGCTATTGTCTAGTTAACACATTTAATTGATTAAATTTTCCAGATCAGAGGTTAATTTAAGCTAAAGAAAATGCATTTCAAATGTGAAATGCTGTTACATTAATAGCCGGTGTAACCTCAGAAATTTGAATGCAAACCTGCATGCATTGTGTCATAGGTGTCGAATGTCACTTTGTGGTATAGAATTCCATGCTTGCTGTACTTGTTGTGTCAACACTGAGACAGTCAGAGCTGGCTGTGGATGTGTTGGAGTTGTCATCCAATGACATCCCATACCTGATAAATTGGAGACAGATCAAGTGATCTTGAAGACTAAGAGGTAGCATGTTAACACTCTGTAGAGCATGTTGCATTACAACAGCAAAGTGAGAACGAACATTCTGTTGGAAAACTCCCCCTTGAATGATGTTCATGAATGGGAATACTATAAACTGAATTACCAGACTGACGTACAAATTTGCAGTCATTGGTGTTTGAGATAACCAAAAGAGTGCACCTGCTGTCATAGCAAATTGCTCCCTAGACCATAACTCTAGGTGTAGGTCCAATGAGTCTAGGCTGCAGACAGTTTGGTTGCAGGTGTTCCTCTGACCTCTTTCTGACCAACACAAGGCCATCACTGTCTCCAAGGCAGAACCTGCTTTCATCTGAAAAACCAACAAGTCACCACTTCGTCCTCCAATAAGCTCTGGCATCACAAAAGGCAATAGCTTGGAGTTAGTGGAATACACACTACAGGGTACATGGCTCAGAGCTGTCCTTGAAGTAACCCACTTCTAACAGCTCGTTGTGTCACTGTAGTACCAATTGCATCTCCAATTCCTATCCCAAATGCAGTACAATTTGCCACAGCTGTACTCTGAATACAGCATTCTTCCATTGTAAGATCGTCTTGTAGTTGAATTAATCAGCTCTAATTAACCGGATTTACCGTTTTTATTATTTCCTTCAAAACACATCACTATATAATTATTTTCATTTACAATTCAAAGTCACATCGGGAACTACAGGCAGCTTGGTCCATTTTACGTTCGAGACTCCTCTTCTTCTCTCCTTCCCGCTCAAAGGCCAAAAACAGTTCACAGCAGCGCCCTCTTTCTAGTCTATTGTGTGCTATGTGTCAAGCCTCCTAGTATACTATGTGCCCCGCCATTACAGTCTAATTATTTCCTCCCATCCTGGAGAAAACTTTTCACGATAGTTGAGTGGAAAGTTTTACTGTGATACCTGAAAAATACTTGACATAGGATCAGTTTATGCAGCAGTAGAGAGTTAAGAATTATTTCTTGAAATCCTTTTCTTTTAAACGGAGCTAAAAAAATAACGAGCAAGTACCTGTTCTATCCAAAATTAGTAACTTATTTTAAGGAAGGCATTAAACTTATCCCTACTAATCTATGTGAACTTTAACATATACAAAATATCATTTGGTGAAATACTGCTACCAATTAAAATACTCTAATACCAAATATCAAATTTTAAAATACCAATACAAAATATCAAAAAAATTAAAATACTAATATCAAATATTAATACTAATATACAAATACCAATCATTCTAGACGAAAAAAAAATTATAATAATACAAAGAAAATTCTTATTTTCCATCAATTCTCATTACAAGTGTGTGATTTTTTCTTTTCCATCAATTCTCATTACAAGTGTGTGATTTTTTCAAGTTTTAAGGGATACGGCTTAAACTATCAGCATTCTGATTCTGTTTTCCCTTCCGATAAGCAATCTCATAATTAAATGCTTGCAAAATTAAGGACCACCTTAAGAGTCTTGGATTAGTCCCAGTATTTTTCTCTAACCAGACCAAGGGATTATGGTCAGTTTGTATGACAAATTTTTGGTGTCCATCAAGATAGCATTTCAACTTTTGCATGGCAAAAATAATGGCTGCACATTCTTTTTCCGTAGTGCTATATTTTTGTTCTGCAAGCGACAGCTTTTTGCTCAGGAACATGATGGGATGTTCTTCGTTTTCACATACTTGCGACAACACAACGCCTATTCCAAGATTGGATGCATCACACTGAATGATGAAGGGTTTTGTGAAATCAGGGCTGTATAAAATTGGATTTTTAGATAGTCTTGTCTTGAGCTCCTTGAATGCATTCTGGCAAGAACTGTTCCAGTCAACGGTTGATTTTCGATTTCGGCCCTTAAGTAAATCTGTCAGTGGAGCTGCGATTACTGAAAATTCGGGAATATATCTTCTATAATAGCCAGATAAACCTAAAAAGGCTCTAACTTGCGTCTTGTTAGTGGGGATTGGGAAATCTTTAATGACCTGAACCTTTAATTCTCCAGGTGTTCTTAAGCCTTGGCCTACCAAATGTCCAAGATATTTAACGTATGCTTGAGCAAATTGACATTTGGATGGCTTGATATGTAATTTAGCGGAGCGTATGCGATCAAATACATCTTTTAGATGTTTTAGGTGATCATCCCAGGCTAGTGAAAAGATAGCTATATCATCTAGGTAGGGAACTGCAAAGTCTTCACAATTTCTTAATAAGTTAGACATAAGTCGACTAAAGTAATAGGGCGCATTTTTCAGACCGAAAGGTAACCTCAATGGTTTAAAAGTTCCAAATGTTGTCACAAACGATGCGTACCTTTGCGCTCGGGAACTCAGGGGTATTTGCCAATACCCTCAAGTAAGATCCAAGATAGAGATATATTTAGCTGCCGATACCTTTTCTAAAAGTTCCTCGATATTAGGCAAGGGAAAGAATTGTGTCCGAGTTACTTTATTCAACCTTCTGTAATCGATACAGGGCCTTGCTTCCTTTCCCTGAGCTTCAACAAGTATTAATGGAGATGTAAAATCACATTCTCCTGGCTCTATTATTTTCAGTTCTAACATCTTATTAACTTCTGATTTGAGAATTTCAATTTGTCGAGGAGACATACGATAAGGCTTAGCAACAATTGCTCGTTCAGATTCTAATTCAATATCATGTTCAGCTAAATCAGTACATCCAGGAATATTAGAAAAAAGATTACTATATTCATATAAAAGTTCTTTGAGCTGTCCTCGTTGAATTTGAGATAATTTTGAATTTAACTGCACATCGCTGATGATTTTGGACCATCCCGACCTATTGTTTTCAAGTTCCAAACTAGGCAGGTCTTCTTCTTCGTCATGCTTTAAAGGATTAATGCACAATAAGTTAATATTTTCCTCTCATTGGTGATAAGGTTTTAGCATATTAACATGATAAACGTGGGTTTTATCCTTCTCTGGGAATTTGACCACATAATTTGTCTCAGAGAGTTGTTGCACTATTTCTCCAGGGCCAATCCACTGAACAGATAACTTGTTAGGCCTGGATGGAGCTATGACCAAAACCAGTTCACCCAGTTGAAATTGACGCTTAACGGTCCGGTGATCATACCACAACTTCTGTTTTTGTTTGGCATCTTCCATGTGTAGGATTGCCAATTCCTGACATCTTTTCATTCTATTAATGAGTTCAAATACATAATCCACAACACTGCTTTCTACATGCTCTTCTTCTGTCAGTTTCTCGTACAATAACATCACAGGAGTCCTTAGATTTTTCCCGTGAACTAGTTCAGCTGGTGAAAACCCAGTACTATCGTGTATAACAGTCCTTAGGGCAAAGAGGGCTTGAGGCAGAATTTTCTCCCAATCTGGAATTGCCTCCAGACACAGGACACGAAGAATCCTCTTCAATGTTCTGTGCATTATTTCCACAGGATTACTTTGTGGATGATAAACAGAACTTCTATATATATATAACTACTTTAACTCCAAATCTTTCTAAAAATTCCGTAGTTAGTGCACTCGTGAATGACGTGCCTTGGTCAGTCTGTAATTCTCTTGGGAACCCCATTCGGCTGAAAATCTGTAACAATGCATTTACAACAGTTGTTAAGCAAAGGTTTGATACAGGAATGGCATCAGGATACCTTGATGACATACATATAACGCCGTAATTATATATTTATTTCCTGAGAATGTCATTGGTAAAGGTCCACTTGCATCGATGTTAAGCTTTGTGAAAATTTCAGTTATTACGGGAACAATTTTTAGTGGGGCCTTCTTTTTATCTTGCGGTTTACCCACCCTTTGACATTTGCCGCATGTCTTTACAAAGTCCTCAACATCACTAAAGCATTTAGGCCAGTAAAATGTTTTGAATATGGCATCTTTCGTTTTAGTTACTCCTAGATGAGCTGCAGCCACCTCGTGACCTATCGTCATCAAATTTTTTCTATACTTTTCGGGAACAACCAAACATTTACGTTTAGTGCCATCCTTATCTTCTTTTTGGAAAAATAGTAAGTTATTTTCGACAATATAATGATTTTTCTTTGAAGACCTGCTTTTAGCTTCTTCAAACAGTGTTTTTAAGTCAGCACTGTTCATTTGTTCCTTTACAAAATCTTTACGAGATAATTTTATAAGATTTGATTCAGAAATTTCAGGTTGAATTAAAGGCAAAATATCATCCAGTTCGTCCGGAGATTCTTTATTCTTTTCGTTACTTTCAGGAATAGTTTCTTCTGACACGTTAAGATCTTGTTTACTCTCTTCAGTCAATTTCTTCTGCGAACGTGTTTCAACAGCGTTCGCCATATACACTTGTATTTCTTTATTCTTCTTTCTTTATTCTTTTTCATGGACAGGTTCCTTTTTTTATTTGAAATTTTGACTTGAAATCTTTAGGAGTTTCCTTTGGTCTGGCACCACTATAATTTACACCACCTTGGAATTTGTAACTATTTATTTTTCTTAGGGATTTCTCTTCTGAAACTCTGTTTGATGCTTTCATATTCGTCTAATTTCTCTGCAAGTTCATAGGGAGTTTTTAACTTGATCAAGTCATCGAGAAAATGCTCTCTTACTTCAGCTGGAACACAGTACTTCAATTGTTCAGTTATTAATAGATCTTTCAGTTGCTCGAAAGTTTTAACCTGCAATTGAGCTATCCATTCTGTAAAATAACTATTCAGCTCATGAGCATAATTCCTCCAAGACTTCTCTGCTGATTTTTGATGTCAGTAAAAACATTGCTTCAACTTTTCGCTGTTCAACCTGTACCTCTTCAATATAAGATCTTTTACAAAATCATAATTATTTGCCCTTTTGGTAGGTTCTCTAGCTAGCATATTAGAGAGTTCTGCTGGTAAAACTGCCAACAAGTAGGCCACCCAATCCTTCTTTGGTACTTGAGCTAATTCTGCCTTCCTTTCAAAATTAAATATAAACTAATCTCATCATGTTTTTCATCAAATTTAGTGGTGATTTGTGTCAATTGAATCTTAGGTCCAATTTCAACTCTTCTTCCAGATTCATCATTTAATGGTTGATTCTGCTGCGATAATTCTAATTTTCTCAATTCTAATTCGTGTTGTCTGGCCTCTCGAGCCATTCGCTCTTCCCCTTTCCCTTTTTCTTTCTTCCCTTTCTTTTTTTTCTTGTTTACTTCTTTCTTCCCTTTCTTTTTTTTCTTTCTCGTTCTTTCCTATCACTAATGACTCTGTCGAGAATTATCTTCACTTCCTCTTCAACATAAGATTCGCTATTTAGAATCAATTTTTTTTATATCTACCACCTTGCTGGACTGATCTACTTCAACCCCCATTTCCTCACATACTGACAAAAGGTCAGGATTATTACCTTTAGCTAAATATGCCATGATTTAGGGACTAACAAGATCAGAATGCTTTCCAAAAAGAAAATTAAAATAAGACGAGTAAGAAACTTATTTTTCGATATATTATTTAACTAAAAGTAGTTATAGATTTTGCACTGTACCAAAATATGCATAAATATACACTTAAATTATAACGAATACATACATATTCAGCACTTTCGAATTCTATTTTTCAAAAGTTTCAAGTGATTAAAATATTTGCGTAACTACAATACCAGAATAATCAAACAAGCACAAAAATAAAAAATAAACTTTTCAATGCAAAACAATAACATACACCTTAAGTCCAAATTATCTCTTCATAAAGTCTCTTCAAAATTTAATTTATCACTCATTAATTGTCATTTACTTTCAATTTAAAACAAACAAATGCGAGCAAATATGTTAAAAAAAATTCTATCTATAGAAATTCTACAACTTCACCCTTAACTCGAAAATAATAATAGATGTTTATATTTGTAAAAACAAACACATTTTTTATTAAAAATGTTTCAATGTAATGACCACTTTTAAATCAAAGAACACTATTCAAATAAAATCTACAGATTTACTTTTTTTTCCGGAAAAACCAAACACTTCTATTCGCAACAAAAAAATATTATAATACAATAATGAGAGTAAAATAATTCCGCTGGTATTCTGAATCCACAGAAACAAAAATTTTACTGAACAACTTATAAAAAACAAATTCTTATATGATTTGAATAGCTACATAATTTATGCATTTAACCTTGAGAACTTCTGAAACGTAATGTGTGTGTGTTGAGTCAGCTTTTTTTCCCCCTCTCAGCAAAAGAGAAGAGTCAAATATTTCGTTGACTCAGCAAAATCAAAAATATTTCAACTAAATACACTTTATACATATATTTTTTTCACTGCACCTTCAAATCATGCTATAATCACAATTTTCATAAGTTATTTATCATTCACTCTTCACAAATTCTTAATATTGTGTTTACAATACAGATTTTTTTTAAACACCGTTGAGAGAAATTTTTAATTTATATCTCATACATAGAAAACAGTTTTAAATCAGAATACACTAACTAAAACTAAAAGAACAATTTTATGTACTCAATTCAACCACAGACAAAATAAATTTTCTACCTTTATATAGGATAAATTTTTGTTTTTATTTAAAAACAAATCATAAATTAACGAGAATAGCAGGGATAAGTAAAAGGCTTTAAAATAATCAAAATCCAGCATTTAATACAAAGAGTGAATTAAGAATGATTTCTGTATTTAATTTGTACCCATATTTTAATACAAAAAGTTGAGATCAAATTTAAAATACGCCCAAAGGTACTTTCAGATAGAAAAAGTACTTACCCCAACTATTTCTTTTGTTGTTAAAGACACTGTTTTTAGTTTCATCCCACCGTTGCCACCAGTCTGTAAGATCGTCTTGTAGTTGAATTAATCAGCTCTAATTAACCGGATTTATCGTTTTTATTATTTCCTTCAAAACACATCACTATATTAATATTTTCATTTACAATTCAAAGTCACATCGGGAACTACAGGCAGCTTCGTCCATTTTACGTTCGAGACTCCTCTTCTTCTCTCCTTCCCGCTCAAAGGCCAAAAACAGTTCACAGCAGCGCCCTCTTTCTAGTCTATCGTGTGTTATGTGTCAAGCCTCCTAGTGTACTATGTGCCACGCCATTACACCATCTCAATAACGACACATGACATCCTGGAACCTGGTCTTCTTGATCCCTGGACCACTGCTCCCAACAATCATGCACAGTGGATACATTCCAGCCAAATCTTTCTGCAATATCGCAGAAAGAAAATTCATCTTCTTGTAGCCCTATTACACAACCTCGTTCAAACTAGTTGAGCTGGTGATAATGGATTCTTCGTCTTCTTAAAGGCATTCTTGGCTAACATCAACTCAATAAGTAATAGTTCACAGACAAATAACGCTCATGAACTTGACAGCACGCATTTAATAAAGCAATCCTGATTTACAAGTTCTGAGTGGCGCTACTAGCGCCACATTTAAACTTGAATTGCAAAATTTGAATCAATGTCATCTTTCAGATGTATAAACACACCTCTAAAAATTTCATTCATCTAACATAAGTTTTTCTTGGTGTTGGGATTTTTTTTTTTACATCAGTGTATAATTATGTCAAGAATGAGTAATAGTTACCTCTTAGTTTTTCGTTCAGCCTCGTCTCATACGATAAGGATCCACATTCTCCAAGTTCCTCATCAGAAATCAGTACCTCTTCTACTTCAGAATTTTGGGAATAAGTAATCATCTATTAAACAAAAAGATTTGAAACCAAATATTTTAAAAATTAAATGAAAACATTCAATAAAATAAAATTTAATATATATATATTATTATTACTCACAATTTTCTCAGAGGATATTAACAATTTACATTTGGTAAACAAGAAAATACTGTCATTTAAACAATGGAGGGAGGGGGGATACAAATTGAGTATTTTTGAAAAAATAAATTTATTCATTAAAACTTATTGCCCACTCTCAAACTGAGCAATCTTTTCCCAGCAAGACAATAATTTTAAAATTCTAATTTAAGAAATTCTTTATTCTCATTTTCAGGAAATATATATGTCAAGATGAAATAATTAAAATTATTCTAAATTATATTAAATAATTAATCTAATTATAATTAAAATTATTCTAAATATTTATACTGTTTATCCATGAATATGATTGCTCCAACATAAAAATAGGAAATTATCCATTGGAGATACATCAGGAGATTAAGGAAGATGAGATAGGAATTACCACTCTAAATGCATAACTTTTGTTTTGATCTTTGCCACAACATTTTATCATGCATTACCCATTTACTTAAAGCCCAGTAGTTGTGTGGTAGCATACTGAGCTTCCACGCAACAGGTCCAAATTCAAACCATGAGCTGGGCAAGGTCAACTAAGCCTTTCATTTCTTCAGTGGATTGATTAAATTAGTACCAAGCTTGCTTGGAAACTAAACACTGGGGGGTTTGCATCAGACTGACTACCTGATCAGAACATCTGCTCAAGCACCTCAGTGCTTAAGGTCATGAATACTGAGATGGGCACAATTGACTTTGGTTCTCTATGAGCTGATGCCCTACAGAGTTTAGTTCAGTTTATCCATATACTTAACTTTAAAAAAATGCTTCTGTGTTGTTTCATCATTTACTTTAAACACTTCTGCAAGTTGTTGCCATATTAAAATGAAATTAGTTTCAATTATAGTTCGCATTTCATCAGGTTAAAATTTAATGATCTGCCTGACCCAGTTTCATCCAGGGATTCATATCCAGTTAAAAAAATTTAATGCATAAAAATCTTATCTTCATATGGGTTTTTTTTTACAGCTTCTAAATTAGCCCTAAGTTACAATTCATAAAGCAAATATGCACATATTATACTACACATCACACACACATTTTTAGATTAGAATATTATTTAAAATTAAAAAGAACAAAATCAGAGATAAATTAAGACATTCACTCCACAACTAAGGTAAAATACATGCTAATATAATGAAAAATTTCTCTCTCTCTCTCTCTCTTAGGGTTTTATCTGATAACAAGATTAAACAATCTTTGAAATTATTGTTGGTTAATAAAAATGGTAATCTTGGTTACTTAATTTCAATATCTATTATAATTTATAGCACTAACTAGTAGAAGGGTTGAGTTTTTGCATGGAAAAATTAACATTAACAGAAATTTTATGAAATTTATTTTAATTTTATGTATTGACAGTATATTTTTTGTCAACTTAACAAAACAAATATTCAGTTAATTTAAAATACTACACTTGCTAATTACAACTAAAATACAAATATTAAATACTATCTTTCTTTACTTTTACACATCTTTATAGATAATTTTTAAATGAATGACAGCAAGAGAAGTTGAAACTTTGATGAATAAATGCCTGAAGTCAGTTTTCCATTATAAACATATTTCATACAGTATTCGATAATTTCAAATATAAACTTACATCAGTAGGATTTTTATCATTATTGAATGATTCAGATTCCTTTGGCATCTCTACCACTGAAGTTTCTCAAACATCCAAGCAGATGCAGTTAAAGAATCAACTAATACAAATAAAGAGAATTGATTTTAAAAAGGAACAATTTAAAGCAAATTTCTAACATTTATATTCTAATAACAGAATATGCCACTATTTTCTTTAATTATAATCATATTGTGCTCCTTACTTTTAAAAATATGTCCTTTCTCGAGTTTTTGATTATACATTTAACTCTGTATTTAATTCATGCTTACTTCATATAATCTTTTATACTTGCGTATTATCACAACTATAAACTACAACTCAGATAGTGAAAGCTTTCAAAATTAGAAAATAAAACTTGTTTAGATAGCTGAATGCTAAAGCATCATCTCATTTATGCATGATTTCCAGTTTTGTTTTCGAGATTATTTTTACCATTTTCATCATTGCAATGTGTACTATTTTCCTTTACTTTTCAACTAATACTATTTTAATTAATTTTGACCCCTAGTTTGTGTATAAAAAATGAAGAACTAGAAAATGATTGACTTCAATTGATTTATAACAGGTTTCAATCATGTATAAATGCAAACCACACATAACTTCACAAATCTGGAAAATGTCCTTCACATGCAGTATGCAAAAAAAAAAAAAAAAAAAAAAAAAAAAAAAAAAAATGCAAGGGTCAGCAAAATGACACAATAAAAAATATAGGAAATTATCTTATTAGATATTTGGCTACATGCATATGGCACCATGATCAAAATTGTAAAAGAAAAAACTATTCAGAAGCAATTCCTAAATTTACTACATTGAAATTTCCAAACTCTAAAAATAATAATAATAGCCCCCTTATACATATATGAAGCCCAGTGGCTGAGCAATAGCATATCATGCTTCCATGCCACAGATCCAGGGTTCAAACCCCAGGCTGGGGTTTTGTTTCTTCTGCGAGTTGATACATGAGTACCAAGCTTATTTAGGAACTAAATATGGAAGGGGGGAGTTGTCAGACTGACCACTTGGCCATAACATCTGCTCATACACCTTAGTGCCCAAGATCATGAAAACTGAGATGGGCACATTAGGCTTTGGCCCTCATGGGGTGTTGCGCCCGAGTTTAATTCTTAGTTTAGCTTATATACATATATAGGATGCAATTTTTAAAAAGTAAATCAAAAAATAATTAAAGCTTACAATATAAAAATGTAAACATTTCATAAATAACTTTTTTTTACTTTGAAACAGTCATAAAAAAGTCACAAAACCTTGTTAACATGGTTATGGTAATACAAAGGCACTTTGGTTAATGAATAAAACAGTGTGACCCTTGAATTCGGCAATGTTTTTTAGATTTTACGATGTGATAATGATTTCATTATGTTAAACTGTTTATTCTGATAATCAGAAAGTAATGAAATATGAAATTTTTCGGATAATGTCGTATGCTCTCTGTTCCAGATCACTTACTAAAAATTGGCAGATGTTTCAAAAAAGACAATTCTTTTAGAATAAACATTTTGCAACTTATACTTAAAAACTTCATCAAGATTTCTTCTTCGTTATTCATTGTGAATTTGTATCATTTCTTTTTTTTTGGGGGGGAGGAGGATTTGCCTTCAGTTAATAATTCTGAATAATTTGATGGAGAAGTATTACATTATTTTTTTTATGGTTTCTGGAGAGTAAAGAAGAGATACTTGTGATAGAAGGTAGCATTGCTCAAGATTTGACTGATTTGGGAATACCATGAGAGGAATGAAAAAAACTTTTGTTCTAGAAGTTCCATGAGAAAAATAATTAGTTTGAAGAAAGTAAATTAGGTTATGATCCAGAATTCTAAAAGCCTAATGCCATTTCATTCTTAGAAAGTGCCATGCAAAAACAAAAACAAAACAAAAAACTCCTTTAGTACATTAAATTGCTTCATATAAGATTCAATTCTACCATAAACTTTTTAAATTGATATGGTTAAGAATACACAAAATCAAAAATGTGAATGAGCAGTGTTCAGTCTTTCTAGAAGAAAGTTTCTTAAAAAAGTTTAATTTTCCTTGGATGATCTTCTCTGACAAGTACTGCAAGACGGGGCTAAAGGTCTCTGTTTTTTCTCTCTACTGGATTAGATTGTGGCAAATAAACTGGTATTAAGTTTTGACTTATATTTAACGTAAAGCAAATCTGTTGTAGAACAGCACTGACAAACTGTGTTCCGTTGTCACTGATAATTGCCTCGGTATGCCATGACGCATGAAAACTTCTTCTATGAGAGAGGGGTTACAACATTAAAAAAATGTTACACATTAATTTGTCAAATTCTAATAATTATATTAAAAATGTTGAAATTTGTATTTTACATTATTAATTTATTTGTAATTTTCTATCTGCAAATGACTATTGGTAGTTTGGCAACCACCACAGTACAGTACAGTACATGCTTGAGACCAAAAAAAAAAAAAAAATCATCTTCACCAAGTGGCAACCTATTCTACACTTTAACCACTAATGTTCTGCTATTATAAGTAATTTTTCCCCTACAAAAATAAAACAGATTTTAACTTGTAAATTCAGTATTTCCTTGAGTCACTTTTCTGAATAAAGTTTTCAAAGATAAATTTAGTTTAAATATAAATTTCTAACTGAATTGTGAGATAATTTGAATAAATAAGATTTGAAAAGTAAAATTTCATGCTAACAGTTTTTATGCTGATTTGAATAGAACATTTTATAGTTCTCTGTTAAGTTCACTGTTAGAAATTACAAATTCATCTTGTCTTTTTCTCAAATACCAGATCTATACAAATTTAAGCCACTATCAATTCTAAGTCGCAACCCAAATTCTCAACAAGTTTTTTTAGTGAGAAAAAAAAAAAAATTGTATAAAATGATTTATCAATATCCAATATTCATACAATTTTTAAAAATTTAAATAACAAAAATTTTAGCACAAATTTATTTTTATTACCCAGTATTAAAAACCCTTTAAATACATACATGAACCTGCAGTTGCTCTAATTATCAGTATTATGCTCAATTTCTCTTGTCTAACAAATTTTTTTGCCTTCAATTCTAAGCCACACATGATTTTCCATAGCAGTAACAATGAGAAAAGTGTGGCTTTGATTCAAATAAATATAGTGTATTTTAAATTATTTCAATAAAAAAAAAAAAAAGCACACCTTAAATTTATACTATTTCAGAATTTGTTAGTTATATAGATAACAACACTGAAACTAAAATTATTACTAAGCTGAATCTACAAGCTAAATTACTAAAACAAATACTATACATATTTTTAATATCAAATTTTGATGAAGAATTTTCAGTACTTTCCCATTTGGAAAGGGGATGGGGCTCATAAAAATGCAACAAAAATCAACAAATGCAAGTATTGTAGGAATTTAAGAGGCTACAGTTGTATGAAAAAAAAATAACCTTTTTTTTTTCAATATTGGAAGCAATTAAAAATTTCACACTAACTTAGTAAAAAAATAATTTAAGATTTTAATCTATAATGCAGGTTATTATCTTAATTTGTCTTCGTTGTTTAAATTGGCCAAAAGAAATATCAACCCCTCAAAACAGAAAAGTATCAAGCATCAAATTTTCAAAAAATCATTAAATAAAAAAATAAAAAAGTGAAATGGAAAAATCCAAATATTAATTTTAAAACATAATTTTTCAACTTATTGTGCAAAAATATCAAATAAGTTAATTCTATTTAATAATAAAAAAAAAAATCCAAAAGTACACAAATTTCACTTACTTTAATTTTTTTTTCATAATGTGAGAAAAATTTCTTCACCTGGTAGGAACAGCCTCAGTCAAATTTATCCAGCTCTTGACTTTGAATAAAAAAAAATAACAAATGAGAAATTTTAGATCTAAATATACATCACAAATATAAAAACAGTTGTCCCAATACATATTATATCTATCAATATTAAAGATTTCAATGAAAATCTAAAAAATTTGGAACTTCTCCCTTTCGACGGTGCAAATCTCACCAAGTTAGCATTACTAGCGACAACACACCATAAACACATAAAAAATATTAATAAATTAAAGTTCTTATTGGTTTTTCAACCATTTTTGATGTTTTATGAAAAAAATGTGACTTATAAGAAGACAACATGACTTGTTTTGAAAATGTGGTGGTAAAGCTTACCAGAGGGATTATTCAGTTTGGCATAGTTTGTGTCATTTTTGGCGACTTTATGATGTGTGCTGGTAAAACAGAAAAATAAATAAAATTTATACTTCGATGATGTAATTCAGTTGGATCACATCAGTTAAATGGAGCTAATATTAAATTTTTGCTCAATTTTGTTATCTTAGAACGACATATGAAATCATGTCTATCTTTTAAATGTACAATGCTTGCCCATTAGTGCATTGGAGTAACAGATAAATTATTTTATTGTCTTATCTCACTGCTACACATGAATATATTAAATATTTTTTACACCAGTACATCTTTTGGGTAGGATTCATTTTAGTGGACTGTTTTGTGCTGATTTATTGTTATCAAATTGAGCAATAAGTTTGTGTCAAATAACCCTAATTATGCACAAAACTAATGGATATGATAGTTTTGTTTACCCTGACAACCTTACTGACTACATAATAATGGTAATTAGTCATTTTTCTTTATTGTAACAATTGTTTATGTTAGTACTGGAAAGGTTATGAAAATGAGTTAAATGCAAGGATGGTTGAATCCTAGGAGGACCCACTTTTGGTCGCCAAAATTTTTGTCGCCAAATTTAGAGTGATAAAGGTTACAATATGGTAACCCTTCCATTTCATCAAAAAATTTGGATTTTCAAATCACCGAAAAAAATGGCAACCCTAAAAAGTGCAACATTTTTCGCCTTTTCCGTAAAAACGTCATTTTGAAATTTGACTTCGCTGGAGAAGGTTTGCTCTCCACCGGTTGTTAAGAATGGCGTGTGAAAGGAAATTACTTGAAAGTGAGGCTACGATAGGTTTCTTTGTTCTCCTGGGCACATAGGGGAAGAGACGTTAGAATGGTGTATAAAAGCTAATTTAATTGCTTCTCGTTATGAATGTCCGAGGTGTAAAAAATATGCGTTTGCAAAAAGCGAAAGGGAACGTTTGACGGCTACGAATGACGTTGCCGCAACCAGTCGAAAGATAATCGCCACGACGTCGTTCGGGAGTGTGAGAAAGGGCACTTGGTTTAGCGAAAGCAAACTTGCTATAACTATTATTTTGCGTTTGACGAGATATTGGTTTGGCAAGAGCATGAATGCGTTCGTGGTGAATGACTTGAAAGTTAATAAGAATAGGACAAAGTTAATAAGACATGTGGCGGCGATCTAACGATCACAAGTTGGTGAATGAGAATTTTCATAAATTCCTTGCATCCATCGCAAGGGTGTATCCACCAACAGATCATGACGAAATGCAAGCGTAAGGTAAGTGCTTTTTAACATTTTTTAAAATGAATCATTTCATGTATTTCTTCGATTTTCTTTGCGAAACACCCCTTTCGTCCTTTTTTAAAAATGTAAATCATGTTGTACACACTGGTTTTCGATTGCTTTTTTAAATGAAATTCATTGCTTTCTCCGTTTTTTTTTCTTTATATAATGATTAATGTATTTATTCGATTTCATCTTTGCGAAGCGCCCATTTCATACCCCTTCTCTCCCCCACTGACGTATGCGCTTCCCAAGAGATTTTCGTCATTGAAGCCTTTTGAAAACCTTAAAATTTGGCTAAAAATTTTTGGCGCCAAAAACAGCAGTGGGTCCTCCTAGGATTTTACCTGCAAGGATTAATTAATGGTTTCTTATTTTAATCATTTGGAAGCAAGTGGACAATAGGAATTAATTTAATGGTGCATGAAAAGACTGATTGCTGGAAAATATATAGAAAATAGTGCCTGAAGTTTAATAAATTACAGGATTGATAAAAAAGAGAAATTTAATTAATATATTTGTTTAAATTTTGAATGCAAGGAAGTGATAATACACATGATGAAAACAGAACCATAAGAAGAGAGTATGTGTGCTATTTTACTGATTACCAAGTATTGGGTTTGGAAGGTTGTTGAATGAATCTCCTGTAAATGAACTGTAACTCAATAAGAAATCTGTTGTTGAATAATTTATGTTTTGCTGGAGGTTTGTAAGATTCTGACGGGTGAAAATTGGCAGAAAAGATATTATGGTTGAGATTGATGATAGAGAGTTTACTAAAACGTAAGGAAGAGGAAAGCCTGTTAACGGAAACTGGAGATTTGGATGGATCGAAGAAATGTTTTTTAAAGTGGTTGCAAGACAAACAAAAGTAATTTTGAATGTAATAAATGTATGTTGCTAGGGCCCATTATAATTTTCGACTGTAGGGAGGCATATGACAGCTTCTCTGGTGATAGAGTCCTTTAAAATCAACCTCAGTCTGACTTGTAAAGTGTTGAATGGGTATGGCTGGTAGTTAAGCATTTAAAAAAATCAAACCCTGCATGGGGAAGAGGCCTCTTGATCGATATCTTACAGATTATAGGTGGGTACTTATGTATCACCAGAGCAAAACTGATGCGACAATATACACACACTGATATAAAACTAATTCTAACGTGTTTTATATGAGAAAAAAAATATCCAATGAGTCAGATTTTCGTGGAAAATGGTACAATTCGCATAGCACCAATTTGGCTGCCAAATTGGTTCAACTAATGCATAAATACCTACAGGTGTAAGTGCCAGAGGATCCTTCTATACATTGAAAGGCCTTTTGACAATCCTTCCATATGACCATTAGATTGTACACAACCCTGGAAAAAACCCATCCCTTCAAAATGATCCATTTGTTCGAGATTTTATTTCTTTTATGCTATTTTTTTTCATTAGCTACTGAACATGTATCCATCTTGTTTACCATATACTCAGCTACAAGTTTAAAAACCACACTGTTGGCAGGATTTAAAAATTCATCACCAAACAGCCCATTAAAATAGGATTTTACCATTTTTTGACCAACTTATCTTAACAACATTCATTACTAAATTATACGCATCCTTGTAAGTTTGTAATTAAAGTAATGAATTATAACATTATCAAGAACATGCCATTCTTATTGTCTAAAAAAGACAATGCATTAAAATTAAGAATTAAGGAGTACAACAGACAGCCCCTTGACTATGTTGGCAACTTTTTTAGCGACTTTTGAGGGCAGTTGCCAAAAAAATGGAAATTCTAAACAAAACAATAATGTAAAATACAAATTTTAACATTCATACGAGAGAAGTATTAGAGAGAGAGAGAAATTAGCGAATTTGTAGCGGTATCTAAATAAACCAATACTTAGACATCACGCGAAGACGATCGTCTTGGCGTGATCGATAAAGTACTGGTGTGAGGATCGGATGGTACCCGGTTCGAATCTATACCTACATTGGTGACCCTGGACTGAAGTAAGAAAACGCAACTTCTCCTGAACTGTCGTGGCGCCATCTACCGCAAGAAAAATAACAAAAAGAAGAGAGTAAAAAAATAAATAAATAAGAGAAGAAAAATATAAATAAAACATATACTCTCTCTCCGAAACAAACGATAGATCATCTTTCTCTCATCTCAGCAAGAAAATAAATAAGAGTAAAAATAAATAAATAATAATGAGAGAGAGAATAAAACAAATAAATAAAAACAATGCTCTCTCAAAAAAAAACGAACGGAAAAAAATCGTTCGCCTATCCACCTCACTGGTGGGAGAGTAGTGTAGCGGTATCTAAATAAACCAATACTTAGACATCACGCGAAGACGATCGTCTTGGCGTGATCGATAAAGTACTGGTGTGAGGATCGGATGGTACCCGGTTCGAATCTATACCTACAAATTAATGAAACTCTTGAACAATAAGAAAACAAGGATTGTACCATTTCTAATATAGACAAGGATTTACTTTCAGTAAGAAATCCAATTTTTTTTAAGAGAAATAAGCCTTTTTAAGATTGCTGAGAAAGATGCAATACTCAACTCATTAAAACTGCTGATTTCTGTATCCTTTTCCATCTAAATTCAGAAATTTGGAATAGATTTGAATCTGAGAGGAAGTGATTAAGTTTCAGTTGTACTCGCGAAGGTAGTATTTTGTGATATTTCTCTCCAAGACAGTAATTTCAAAATAAACAAAATCACAGTTAGCTTTTCAAATCCACATATCCATTCCCATTAACTATTCCTTTTCTCATAACATCATACTATGGTGCCTATTTATTCCTCTCTTGTTCATAGTATTTTCAAATAAACAGTCAAATTCTTTTCGCATTTTCCCCAGCTGAACATCTGATAATTAAAATAAAATCAACTGGCAATGTATTATTAAATCTCTCTCTCTCTCATTGATATTTTTCTTTTGAACTCCAAACATTATTTTAGAAAAAGAATGCAAATCGTACATCTCAGATATACTGTTCAGGAAAAATAAAAAAAAGGCAAACTAAAAAAAACGAAAGTGAAATAAATTTGCAATGAGTTTCAAAGCCAAAAAATCTCAATAAAGTTTTTAATTAAAAACAAAATGTTTGACCAAAAAAAAAATCGTATCTTTTTCAAACATTTGTCTATTTGAAACAAGAAATAGACATCAGATATACAGAAAACATAATCTAATCAGAATAAGTCCGAATTTCAGTTACCAATATACATGATTTGCAAGAATGAAATTATTACCACACCATGAAATCCAAAAAAATCACTAAATCCAAGAGGTACCCTAAATGGTTCAGAACAATTTTCACTTACTCAGAATTAAAAATAGTACATTTTGACTAGTTTACATTTTGACAGGTAAAATCTATACAAACCAAGTATGAGAAATCAACATTTTGCAAATGATAATCAATTAGCTATGCATTTTTGCAGAAACAGTAATCAGTTACAATAAAACTTGATAAATCATGCCAAATAAATATTCACTACACTTAACATCATAATATTCATTAGTTACACAAAATAATACAAGTAAAATTATTATTTAAAAACATATATACAAAATATATACAATAATAACCAAGAGGCAAGTTGAGAATTCAAATCTAAATAATTATGACTAAAAAACTATCTAAATCTAATATTATGATTTTTTTTTATAATAAATATATGAAATAATGGTTTTACAAATAAATAAATAATCTTTCTGAAGTATTAAAGTCTTTTTTATGTAGCATCACTGCAAAAAAGTTTGTGAATTTTTCAATCATTTCACTTTAATCATGACGTTTCAACAAGTCTTCGAAATTAATATTTTTTTCAACAAAAAAAAAGCTAATACAAAGCAGTTACAAGAAAAAGTAACTATCATACTAGACAATGACAAAACTGTTAAATGTAAATTTTATCCATACCGTATAACGTCCACCATATCCATAGGCGCCGGTTCCAAATAGAATTCACGTTAAGTTTCCATTTTTGAAATTCAAGAAAAGAAACATTCCAAAATAAATTATTACATTTAACAATACTACAACAATTTCGAATCATGTTACCATATGAGGTGAAGATATGAATCACTAATAGGCATGCTTCAGACCCTATAGCGCGAAATTTAATTTACCAAACATGATCCGAAATAAACAAATTGCTATATCAATATGAAAATCTATTAGTTGAAAAGAATAATTCAAATGTACTCTAAAATGAAGATAAGCAAGTCAAATCCTATTTATTTAAATGATAAAAACTTCATCCTGCCTGAAACATTTTCTGAATCAAATGGAGTGACCTTTGGAATATTCAACATGAAATAAAAAGCCTAAGTTATATATATTCATAAAAATATTCAAAAATATTACTCACCACACATTATTTTGAGTTCATGTTAAATAAAAAGAATGATTATAATAATTTAATTGAGGCGTATTAAAATTAAACAGATTTACCATACAACAGAGAAATCGAAAGTTTACATCCTTTGATTGAGTTGTTAGGCTCCTTCTGCAGTTTTGGTTTTAAAAAAATTACCTACTCACTCGAAAATTTCAAAGTCCTCTTGGAAAATTTTTTTATGTGCATAGAAATTTAATTAGAATTTCACAACAAAAATTTTATTAATATTCAAAAAGAAAATATTTTTTTTTAAATAGGGGTTAATTTTTTTCTTTCCGATTGGTACACATGTCTAACGTTTATCTTTGAAAAAATAAGGTTAGTATTTATATTCATGGACAAAAGATTTCCCTTAAGGTATACAAAGATTATAATGATTCTGCTTACAACAGTACGAAAATCAAAACCGAGTCTGGCTGCTCCAGTGCGAGAGATGCCATAACATCACGATTCATGATATTATAAACTAACCTTCAGGTCCTTTTTGGTTTGGGAACTTAACTCTCGCATCCTACTCTGAAATTTTGAGTGAGTGTTTAGTAATATCGTGCTACAAAGCACTACGAGATTTATTAGCTATGGACCTCGTAATTTTGAATTATGGTAAAGCGACGAGGATAACATCTGGACTGGCACCTCCGCTGTAAAAACTTCCACACAAGGCAACGTGAGAACTTTTAGCCTTGACTGATTTAACAGAAATCAGCCCTTCTGCATAGTAGGTGTCGGAGGGAAGATTCGATCTGAGTACCTTCCGTTCCGAACGTACGAATGAAGCAAGTACGCTAACCATCACGCCAAAACGATCGTCCTCGCGGGATGTTGGTACAAGTTCATATAGATATCACACCGCCACATACCCCCTGCCAGTGTTTCGGCGAATAGGCGAACGAACGATACCATATTTGTGGCGAGCATGTAAGCAGTTGCGTCACTTTGTGGGTTGCGTCATCGTGCGTGACGGCTTGAGAATTGCGTCATTTGTGTTAGACGGCTTTGAGAAGTAACGGCTTATTTGCGTCAATGTTTGACGGCTTGGTTGCTTTTGCGATGGATAGATGGCGCCACGACTGCGGCGCGCGAAGGGTGCGGATTATATCACGGCCAGGGTCACCAATGTCGGAGGGAAGATTCGATCTGAGTACCTTCCGTTCCGAACGTACGAATGAAGCAAGTACGCTAACCATCACGCCAAAACGATCGTCCTCGCGGGATGTTGGTACAAGTTCATATAGATATCACACCACCACATAGGTTTTCAATGGTACTTGGACTCAAACTCATGAAACTCCGGCCACAAGTAGGTGACCATGACCACTAGGTTACCTCAGCCTCTGAAGTTTTGAATTTTGCTGTCATCTTTTGCCTGTAGCTCTCAAGGTTTGCCTGCAGCTAATTTCAATAGGACAGTGTAAGATCACTCAGGATATACAACATTTAATTTTTCATTGCTCTATAAGTTGCAATGATGTCTTACACTACCGTTCTCTTGATTTGTCACAATTCGAACATCTGTGGTCGATCATTGGCAAATAACTGGTTCAGCATACGCCAACCACTGCTTCACGATAAACTTTAGGGACGTACAGAAGCTGTACAGACCAATGGCGCACACAAGGGGAGGGGGGTCCGGACCCTCCCAAATCCCTTAATTTTTTTCCGATTGATTATAATTCTAAGTATATAGCACGTAAAATTTAATTAAGTATTTGTTATTAATGATTAATTTTATTAATTAATGCTAATTATTTATTAAATAATTAGTTTTTTTTGTTCCCGAAAGTCGACAAAATCAAAAGGAGCATGATACAAGAATGGTGAACTTTCGACCCTGGACCCCCCTTGAAAAATTCCTGTGTGCGCTACTGGTACAGACTTATATGTCCAGATTCAATATCGAGTCTTGTCTCAATAGTTATGGACAATTATGGAAGTTACACAAAATAGTAATTTCTTCGAACTTTGCAAGTCCAATGGGGCCACTATTTGAATCAAATCACTTTTATAATTTTTTTGTTGCGACACAATTGGCTTTTATATCCCTTGCCCTTCATGGTGTTGCATTTTGGAGGACCATCAGTCAGAGATGCCTTAATTTTTTGGGACCCTGGTCTAGTATACAAAAATAGTTCCCACATGCGACCCTTTATTAGAAATATTTGAAGCATATACATGTAAAATTCAATAAGACCAATCCATAAAAAGTGAGATTTAATTTGAAAATTCGTTTCCTATATTTTAAATTCGCAAAATCATTAATAATGTAATCAAAATCAACTGTAATGTTAATGTTTTATTTTTAATATTCATCAAGCTTGAATTATTCAGAAGTGATTAACTCATACGGTTTCTCAATTCATTAGTCACCACTTTCAGCTTAAGGAATGTACGCTCTCCAATTCGAGTTAGTAATCATCGATAAAAAAAATTAGCACTGCTATTTCAAAATCAGGGAATACTGTGAAGTCTTTCATGAGGGGACAGGAACTCCACCCCCAGTCCTTTCCTCCAATAACTGTTCTTCAATTTCATCTGCCTTTGTATAGCATTATGTTTTTTTGTTAATCTTACTTTTTCCCATTACTATTTTCTGCCTTTTATTCAGTTTTTCACCGTCAAAGATCAAATATGACTTGAAATATTGACATTCCAAATAGAGTTCCTCCCTATGAATATCAAAGTTTTCTTGCATGCTATTTTAATTTCACAATCTCATTCAAATTACTAATATTTTGAAAAAATCCAAATACTTAAAATAGTTTCTTATATTTTCTTACTGCGCTTTTGTATGTTGTAAATCAGAGAGGTGATTATTGGTGTAAAGTTGTTTTTTTTACTTCAAACGTTATGTCGGTGTCTATTTTCTCCAAGGAAAATTGCCCCTGTAATTTCCATGGGGAATAGGTCCATGTATTGTCTTACATGCTTTTATGAATATTTTGATACATGTTTATAAAAAATATTTATTTGGCTTTTGGTTCATAATATAATCAAGTGTCTCTTTCAGTTTTTATTTATGTCTAACAGTTTAACTGCTTTCAACAAATCCATGTTTTTATTCTAGACAAATAAAGTTAGTTCGTCAATCCGAGAAAAAATCTCATTCCAAAGGACAGTTTTAATAAAAATGTGTGCGTGTATCAGTGTAAACACGCGGTAGACGATAATTTCTTCGGCTTATATGTATTGAATTGTATAATTAAGTTTTATTTTAAAGTAATATTTTATTTAGAATTAAAAAATTTATTATTATCATTATATTATTTCAAACTGTATTTAAAAAAATAATTAGGATGAAAAAGGTATAAGTATGAACAAATTTTCATTTTCAATACATAATACTAAAAAAAAATATTGTATACATTTATAAAAAAGTTTCATTATTATTAGTCTATTTACATTATGCTTATAGGTGTCTCAGTACATACTTTTGTTATCAAAGGCTTGTGGTAACTAAAATAAGAAATGTAGGTTTTCCACTCAATATCATTTAAGAATCTAGAAAACACTACATCAATCGTAGTATATAATTTTATCGTCAATGTTATTCTGTTCTTTTGTAGAGGTTAGGAGAAAATGCCTTTTTGCGTCTTAATTTTCCCCCTATTTGAGGTAAAACTGGAAACTTGAGCAATATTGTCTTAACTAATCATTCATCATTTGTTTCTATATAAACTAGCTTTCCAAATACATCATTTGCCAATCCATCTGTCACATCAATATTCGTGGTAATCATGTAATAAATATTATTCACATAAACTGTGCGACGTCTTACGCGTCTTTTCTTTAACAAGTCCTTTGGGTTCTTTGGGCCAGAATTAATGGCAACTCTTTTCCAACCAAATCCAAGAAATGAAATGTGAATAAAAGATGCAAATGAGAGGACTTTTAAGTATAGGATCTTAGAGTAAGCGCGATGGCAATGTAAAGGAATGTTAGACAATTGATGTTGGTTTGTGGCAGTTAATGGTTATTACAGTTCGTGGTTCAAGTCTTACTGAGTTGTGCGCGACATGAATTCAAGTTATTAGTAATCGAATAGATAAATTAGCCAAGTTGCATCCCATTGCATATAAAGACTAGATTGATCGTTACTACAAGCTGTAATAAGGTAGGATTGATTATTTAATATTAGAATCGGAGATTAGGTGGTTCACTTATAGATAGTGGTCTGAATTATGTTAAGTCTTATTGTGTGTTGCGTATTTCGTCATAGTAGATTCTCTGATATTAATTATTATAATTGAATTTGTTAAACGTTTAAGTTGAAAATCTGAATAAAGTCATATTAAGATAATGTTTGATCCTAGTTCTTTCACTAATCCTACACCTCCAGCTCACTCTGATACTTCGAGAGATGTACTTCCAAGGGGGAGGAACATCACAACTGTTTGATAAGGCAATCCCTTTGTATCAATTAATGACATCTTATGTAATTTTTGACGTAAGAAAGTTTCTTGTTCTTTTGAAGTACAACCAATATATACATCTTTTGCAGTTGAAGTTATTCTGTCCACACATATGCCTTCAATATTTTATTATTATACTCATTGGCACAACAGTTAGTGTTAAATAATCGTATATCTTGAGGACACCTTAATTCAGCGTCTTCCACAGCACAAACACGAGACTCAATCAGAGTTATTTCTATTTCATCATATTGTTTGCCGTTCCAATTTTTTTAAGTATAGAAGAAAATTGTTGATTCGCTTGACGCATGACTTCATTTAGTTCATAAAATTTTAGATTTTGCCATAAAATCTGTCTAACGATTACGGTGATTATTAAGTCTGAGGTATCTAGACTGCGCCAGCAGTCTTCTGCCCTCTATCTGGAACTGCGATGTTCGTTGTGTTGGAACTTTGTTGGAGGGGTGGGCGTGACTTCGAGAGAGATCCAATGTGATTGGCTGAAACCAGTTTCTGTGGTGTGGCTTTGAGATAGAATGGAAGTGAGCTCTTGGAATTGATTGCATGAACTTGATATTTTAAAAAGAATTAAAAGTTAAATATGAAGGGTAAATTAAATTTAAAATAAAAGTAATAAGGGAAAAATTTTAGGTTGAATATAATGAGTAAAATTAAAATGATAAAGTTTAAACTTTATCCATAATTGCTTCTGCGAGAAGGCAGGTTTTTCTTCATCTGAGTTAGCTTTTTTTTGAATTTAGTGAGTAGATCTAGGATTTTGGGATTTTTCTTGACTAAATTAGAAATTATTTGGAAGAGTTCTAATACTTGAGTTAAGTCTGAGGTATTGTTACTATCTTGACTAAGGAATCCATGGGGGAATCTTCTTTTTGTCATCGATAGGAATCTGATTGGGGACTTCGCCGCTAACAACGTTAGCGAAGGAAATTCCCTCTTTAATCCATTTAGAGGCGAAATTTCGCTTTTTCTTGGGGTCTCCGAAAGGGGTTCCTTTTTTCGGCTGGGGGAATTTGGGGCATTTAGTGTAGCATGCCGAGTGACCGTAGTCTTGGCAGTTGATGCAGAATGGATTTTCCTGTCTTTCTTTAATTAGGCAGTTTCTCGTGGCATGGTTCTTTCCACATTTTAAGCACCTTGGTTGCATGTGACAGTTTGCGGCGGTATGATAAAAGTTATTACAGTTGAAGCATTGGGTTATTCCTCTAACGAGGTAACCCTCAACTCTCACTTGTAAATAACTTAGGTGAGTTAAGTCGAAAATTTTGCTATTGTGCGCGTTTCTCGGGAGAATAATTAAGAAAAATGGGAGGGGTTTTTTGGTTCTTTTAGAAGTAAGCTGTGTACAGCTTTCAATTTTGAAACCTACATCTGCTAGGTCGCTAGTAATATCATCGGTTTTAGAGGAGTTGGGGAGGCCTTTAATTACTGCTTTAATGGGCTTATCTTTTTTAACATCAATGACGTAAAATTCAAAATCTATGTCAGTTTTTAAAAATTGAATGAGGGATCTGCGTTCCTCATGATCATTAGAGAACATTTTTACTACATCACCAACGATTCTGTTGCGGAGATTTGGGAATTTATTTATTATAAGTTTCATCTGATCACGGAAATTATCTTTTATTTTAAGCATTACTGGGTAGGGGGTTTAGTCGGGGGAGTAATTGTTTCGGAAATTACATTTTCATTCGTAGGGAGTGGATGCTCGACATCCTGTTCGAGATCCGAAAAATTATTTTTGTTTCTATCGGGTCCTGGGTAGAAATGGGAGAGACGGGCCGAGCCGTCTTTTTCGGAAAAAAAATTCCTCCGAGGATTCCTTAGTTCTATTTTTTCGCTTTTTATTTTGTTTTTTCTTCTTGACATTATGATTAGTTTTATCCAAAGTGGATTCACTAACGTTAGAATCCTCAACAATCGGGGGAATTTTATGCTCTTTGCAATCATCTCTTGTACATGGGGGAAGGGTTTTGAGCT
This sequence comes from Trichonephila clavipes, assembly GCA_019973935.1. NCBI lineage: Eukaryota > Metazoa > Arthropoda > Arachnida > Araneae > Nephilidae > Trichonephila > Trichonephila clavipes. The sequence goes on along the minus strand of BMAU01017805.1, from coordinate 106,070 downwards.
CACTTACCAATTCGTCTTTTTTCTTAGCCAAGTCGTAAGAAGTCATCTGGTAGAGTTCAAGGAAGGAGTTCTTCTTGGTTGGTGTACTTGCATCTTCTGAGATAGAGCTATGCATGGCTGAGATGCTGTGAACAGTATCCCTGAGTTTTTCGCAGGCTGCGACTTTTGATTGTCGCGTCGGTGAGAAATCCATAAAATCGCTGATATCGCTCATGATTATAAAAAGGTCGTAGAGCTCACTGGTGCGTGGTCTCCATCCTTTTTTCAAATCTGTCTAACGACGGTCTGTCTCGGTTTTTTATAGATGGACGTTTAACGAACAGGAGGTAACTAACGTAAATCTATTAAAATACACCGCTGGCTTTCTTAAATGCAGCACCCTGAAGGAAGCATGCAAAGAACATGAAACTTACAACATGCATTAGCGGAGGCGAGATATGCAAATGATTATAATTTCATCGCAGACATACATCCCGCACGCCTGTGGCGCCACGTCAAAGCGCTATTTAAGGCTTGGAGATTTCAACGATTTCAAGTTCGACAATTGTGTTTTTCTTGTGGTTTTTTCAAAAAAACTGTAAAGGACAGTTTTTTGTAGAGATTTTCTCTCGCTAGATGGCTGCACCTGTCAACTGTTTTTCGAATTCTCTAAACGGATATTGGCAAGATAGAAATTAATTCTATTCAAATAAATGTTAAACTTAAATAATAATTGTTAAACTTATATTTTATGTAAATGCATTTAATTTCTGTTAATTTTTAAAATGGTTTTCATAATTTATATTTCTGTTTTTATATTTTTCTTTACTCATGTAGTCGTATCGATTGTATTATGCTTAACTGCAGCATAACTGTGTAAAATACTAAAAACGTGGCATTTTCTGTACAACGTAAAGATCTATGTTTGCCGCCGTGGAATGAACACGCAGAATAAAATTCCAGTAGATTTTGATAAAGTTTAATGTTTGAATTAAATGAAAACTCAACACACTTGAGTATTATTTAGAGTGCTATGAAGCAAGCACCTAATAACTGGTGACCCTGGATTTTTTTTTACTGGAAAATGACAAAATAGCGCAATGGCTAACAAGATCGTGGAGATGGCGCTAAGAACAATTGATGCTGCAGTGGTTCAGAAAAATTCCCTAAGAGTGGATGAACTCCTCTCTAAATTAGTAAGTCTGGAAGAACAACTTGCCTCTTTGAAGCTACAACGAAAAGTTCGGAGCTCAAGCCCTCATCACCATCAGAGGAGTAGAAGTCGCAGCAAATCAAGGCGCCGCTACAATCCTCAGGGACGATATTGCTTCTACCATTTCCGATTCGGGAAGAAGTGCCTCCCTGGTAAATGCGTACAGCCGTGCAGTTTCAATGAGCCGGGAAACGAATACCAGCAGTAGACGCCGCGGCGAGTCCTGCTGCCGATATTTTAGGCCGCAAATTCCGATTATTTGTCAAGGACAAAGAAACCGGATGTCAATTCCTTGTGGATAGCGGAGCAGACGTCTCGATCCTCCCTTGGACAAAAACGAAAGGTGAGTGCCAAGACTCTAAATATAAACTGTATGCTGCTAATGGAACTGAAATTCCAACATTTGGTCTAAAAATTCTCACGCTGGACCTAGGCCTAAGACGCCCATTTCAGTGGCCGTTTATTATTGCCAAAGTTGAGCGAGGAATCATAGGTGCTGATTTCCTTCAAAAATTCCAGTTGCTGATAGATCTGCACAACAGGAAATTAATCGATGGAGTAACAAATCTTTCAATTAAAGGAGAAGTTGCTACCATCCAAGAAAATAATGATCTCAGCACAGTCAATAGAGCCTCCAAATATTTCAACCTGCTTAAGTTGTATCCTGATTTAACCAAGCCAAACTTGGTTAACAGAGTTGTTAAACATGAAGTAAAGCACCACATCCTAACAACTGGCCAACCGGTTTATTCGAAGGCAAGACAACTAGCCCCTGATAAGTTGAAGCTGGCGAAGCAAGAATTCCAATTTATGCTGGACAACGACATTATTAGACCCTCAAAATCTCAATGGGCAAGTCCATTGCATTTAGTAAATAAAAAGGATGGCACATTAAGACCATGTGGCGATTACAGGCGACTCAACGCACAGACAATACCAGATCGATATCCAATTCCTAGAATTGAGGACTTTAATCACATCCTGAAGGATAAAAAAATATTTTCCAAGATAGATCTAGTAAAGGCTTATTATCAGATACCAATTGCTGAGGAAGACAAAGAAAAAACTGCCATCACCACCCCATTTGGCTTGTACGAGTTCAATACTATGAGTTTTGGACTGAGGAATGCTCCTTCAACCTTCCAACGTTTCATTACTGAAGTACTGTATGGACTCGACTTTGTTTTCCCGTATCTTGATGATGTACTTGTTGCCTCATCTACTGAAGAGGAACACAGTGAACACCTAAAAATGGTATTTGAAAGATTCCAGCAATATGGACTTCGAATAAATGTCTCCAAATCAGTGATGGGAGCTGCCCAAGTTGAATATTTGGGATTTCTGATCACTGCAGAAGGTTCTCGGCCATTGCCAGAAAAAGTTCAAGCTATCTTCAACTACAAACTACCAGAAACTATTCATGACCTGCGAACGTTTCTAGGCATGATAAATTTTTACCGAAGATACCTAAAGGATGCTGCTAAGACCCAAGCACCTCTACATGAACTGTTAAAAGGAGCGAAAAAGAAAGACCGCAGAAAAGTGCATTGGACTGATGACACCAGGAGAAGCTTCGAAAATGCAAAACTGACCTTGCCGAAGCTGCTCTTTTATCATTTCCAAGATCTGGACTACCCCTATCACTTTGCACAGATGCATCAGATTTTGCTGTGGGCGCAGTACTCCAGCAATTAGAAAACGAGCGTTGGAAACCAATAGCTTTTTACTCAAAGAAGCTAAATGAAACACAAACAAGGTATAGTACCTATGACCGAGAACTATTGGGAATATACCTTTCAGTGAAACATTTCAAACACCTGCTGGAAGGGAATGATTTTGTTATATATACTGACCACAAGCCTCTAACTTTTGCATTTAAGCAAAAAAATGAAAAAGCATCACCAAGACAACAACGACAACTTCAATACATTTCAGAATTTAGTTGTAACATTCAACATGTATTGGGTAAAGATAATGTTGTTGCAGATGCCTTATCCAGAATTCATTCAATTTCCGAAATCAACTTTGAGGAAATTGCAGAAGAGCAAACTACTGACGAAGAGTTGCAAATATTATTGCACAACAATTCTTTAAAATTTAAACCTTCGACATTGCCATCTGGGAAAAAACTTTGGTGTGACATCTCAACACAAAAATTAGGCCTTACATTCCACAAAAATTCAGGTTTCAAATATTCCAACTAATTCATGGCTTAGCTCACCCTGGTATTAAATCTACAGTTAAACTGATGATTGAAAAATATGTCTGGTCAGATATTAAAAAGCAAGTCAGAGAATGGGCAAAAGCTTGCATTAGATGCCAAAAATGTAAAGTCAGCAGGCATACAAAATCCAAATTAGGAGAATTCGAACAACCAGATGAAAGGTTTAGTGTAGTTCACATAGATCTCATTGGAAAACTACCACCTTCAGAAGGGATGCAGTATTGCTTAACCTGCATTGACCGATTCTCTTGCTGGATGGAAGCAATTCCTATACCTGAAATAACAGCTGAAATAGTTGGGAGAGCATTTTATGAGAAATGGATTTGCAGGTTTGGAGTACCTGCCAAAATAGTCACAGATCAAGGTCGACAGTTTGAGGCAGAACTATTTAGAAGCATAGCTGCAATATGTGGTGCTAAAGTAGCCCACACAACATCTTATCACCCTCAATGTAATGGGAAAGTTGAACGTTTACATAGGACCTTGAAAGGTGCTATAAAAAGCTCACAACAATATTAGATGGACAGAGTCATTACCCACTGTGTTGTTAGGTTTAAGAGCTGCCATAAGACCTGACATTAGTTACACAATTGCACAGATGGTCTATGGTACTTCCATTAAATTACCTGGCGAATTTTTTGATCCCCCTACTATTAACATGGATCCACAGAATTTTGTCGCCAAATTACAGCAGCACATGGCAGAGCTAAAGCCACTGAAGTCTCCTAGCAACAGGAAGCAAAATATCTTTGTGCATAAAGATTTGAAATCCTGTTCCCATGTGTTTCTTCGTATCGACAGAGTTAAAAAAGCATTAGAACCACCATATGAAGGACCATATACTGTACAAAAAAGTATGATAAATATTTCACAATCTTAATCAAAGATAAGACAGTAAATATTTCTGTAGATAGACTGAAACCTGCCTATTTGTTAGCAGTGGACAATCAAAATGAACAAACTAGTGTTGGACAAAAAATGAGATTTCAAATTGGAAAGAACTTTCCCCAATGCCTGATGAACAATCTACTACCAGCTGTGGTAGAAAGATAAAAAACCAGTAAGATTTAGAGAATAAACAAAATAGCAACTATTATGTATGTAAAGTGTTAAAGTTTGAAATTCCTTTCACTTATTACTAGTAAACAGTTATTAAAAATTAGTAAATTTGAAAATCACCATTTATAAAATGTATCTAATTGATTAAATATATACTTGGTAATAATTCTCTTGGTAATGCAATTCATGTACATATAGTGAAAAGTTATAGTAAACACTGCTTTAAATGTTGTAGATATGCTTATAAAATGACAATGTATGTTTATTCCTGGATTTTAGAATTGAAAATTGACTCTTAATTGGTTATATATACATGTATGATTTTTATGCTAGTATTGTGAATTTTAAATATAATTATTCTTCCACTATCCTGATATAACCTCATCAGTAAGTTGTAAGCAAAAGTAGAATTGTGTGTAATTTCATAACAGCGAGAACCTAAATCAAACAAAAGCTTTGTAAATAAAAAGAAATTAAAGAGCATGATGTAAAATTTTCCATATATATTCTCGCATTCAAATTAATGTATGTTATACAAAGTTCAACATTATGTCACAAATAATTATTCATTACTACTGTTTTTTTACATTGTCGACAGAAATTCTCTCATTAGTATTACAATTTGTGGGCATCTCATCTCTTAAATGTGTTATAGAATGTGTTTTTTTTTCTTCATTGGAAAGTATGTATTTTAACAAAATTATCTATTATGTATTTAATAGTGAACATAAAATTTTCAGGATATCAATATAAATACATGTGTTAGCATCAAATTCTATGTTTATAAATAAATATGTGTTAGCATCAAATTCTATGTTTATAAATAGATATGTGTTAGCATCAAATTCTATGTGTAGAAATAATATGTGTTAGCATCAAATAAAATGTGTATAAATAGATACTGTTTTGCATAAAAATGCTCAATTGTGGTAAATGGATTGTATTAGTGATTAACTGAGTTATAATTAATTATGTGGTGAATTGAAACTAAAGTTTTCTGATATTCTTTCTTGTAAATAGGAAGTTTTCTGTATGTATATATTATAAAATTACCCATTGTGTATGTAAATATGAAAATTGATTTTTTAACACTATTGGATTTGATATGTTTCATAATATTCAAAAAATTAAGGTGTTGTCATTGCAGAGTAACTTGAAATGTTTTTTTAATGGCATGTTAACTTTCATTGGAATATGAATGATTTTTTTTCGCAAAATATTTATGTACTCCTTAGTTTCCCATGTTAAAATATTGACTGAGTTTTGTGTATTTGCAAAAGCATTCTGTAGTTTATTTTTTTTTTTGAGTTATTGCATATCTTATATATACTCTTTTTGACTTTGTTTAAATTTGATTGTTGCTCAGTATAAATATACATTTAAAGTAATTGCTGAACATTTTAGTTGTATTTTTCCATGTATTTTTAAGAAAACAGGAAGGTAGCTGTGTTTTAAATACTTGTAGCATATTTTGTGCATTAAGACTTCTGTAGCAATCCTGTAGTAGTAATTTTGTGTTGTGTAATGCAATGATTAGTAATAATTGTGTTAAAAGCGGTTTGTATAAGTTTAATTTGTAAAAAAAAAAAAAAAATGAAATTATAATCTGTTCAATAAGTCTGAAACTGTCCCTGCCATATATTTTTTCTTGTATCGTAACTTTGTTACTGGCAAGGAGTAATGTAAAGGACAGTTTTTGTAGAGATTTTCTCTCGCTAGATGGCTGCACCTGTCAACTGTTTTTCGAATTCTCTAAACGGATATTGGCAAGATAGAAATTAATTCTATTCAAATAAATGTTAAACTTAAATAATAATTGTTAAACTTATATTTTATGTAAATGCATTTAATTTCTGTTAATTTTTAAAATGGTTTTCATAATTTATATTTCTGTTTTTATATTTTTCTTTACTCATGTAGTCGTATCGATTGTATTATGCTTAACTGCAGCATAACTGTGTAAAATACTAAAAACGTGGCATTTTCTGTACAACGTAAAAGATCTATGTTTGCCGCCGTGGAATGAACACGCAGAATAAAATTCCAGTAGATTTTGATAAAGTTTAATGTTTGAATTAAATGAAAACTCAACACACTTGAGTATTATTTAGAGTGCTATGAAGCAAGCACCTAATAAAACGATCAGTTATGTCTCGTAGAAAACAGCGATCAGCTTTTGATCAAGTATCCGAGTTCGGCAGAGGAAGGATAGTGGCTTACCGAGAAAATGTGGATTATCTTTCAGGGAAATCGGTAGTCGTGTTGGACGAAAGCAAACAACTGTAATGCGGATATGTGACCATTGGGGGCAGGAGGGTACGACGGACCGATGTGGTCGATCGCATCCACCTCAGTGCACAACTTCACGTGAGAACAGGCAAATTGTGCGCATGGAAGTGACGGATCGCTCAGTCACATCACGAACCGTAGCATAGCACATTGAGTCTGTAACGCATCCTTCAGTGTCTGCGCGTACCATTCGATGCCGTTTACAGCAGAGTGGTCTGTCCGCAAGACTTCCATTACTTGATCTACCCTTGACGCAGAACCACAGACGTCTCCGCCGCCAATGGTGCGAAGAAAGAAGGTTGTGGGCGGCAGAATGGAATGAAGTTGTCTTTACTGACGAGTCACGCATCTGTCTGCAACACCACGATGGTCGGATTCGAGTCTGGAGACACCGTGGAGAGAGGGTGCTGAACAGCTGCGTTATGCACCGCCACACTGGTCCTGCACCGGCTATTATGGTATGGGGTGGTATTGGATATCACTCTCGCACTCCTCTAGTACGCATTGTCGGTACTCTAAACAGCCAGCGCTACATCTCCGAGGTGTTGGAGCCAGTTGTCTTTCCTTACCTTCAGGGCTTGGCCACAGCCATATTTCAACAGGATAATGCATGACCACACGTGGCACGCATTGTCCAAAGGTTCTTCGTCAATCACCATATTGAATTGCTTCCCTGGCCGGCTCGCTCTCCGGATCTTTCGCCGATAGAAAACATGTGGTCCATGGTTGCTCAACGATTGACCCAGATTACACCCCCAGCTGCCACACCAGATCAACTTTGGCAACGTGTGGAAGCTGCTTGGTCTGCTGTACCCCAAGAACACACCCAAAGTCTCTTTAAATCAATGCCGAGGCGTGTGGCAGCGGTGATCTTCAACAATGGCGGCTACTCTGGCTACTGATTCCGGCAGGAGCCACACTTCACAGAAGTCTATAAATTTAATCATTTGATACTTGGTCAACATGTTATCTACAAAATAAATTTTGCTGTGCTATCTCTCGTCTTTCTTGGTGTTGCATTTACGGTGGCCAGCAGTGTAATATCTAATCCACCAAAATTTGACTGAACATTTCAAAATTTGACTGAACATTTTTACGACTTCTATGTATTTGAAAAGAGTTTTGAATTGTTGAGCAGTTTTAGAATGTAGCGGAAGTAATCTTGATAAAGAAATTTTTAAAGCTGTATGAACAGTCGTTCCTGAAATAGCTACTGCAGCTTTACTAGTTGAAGCACAAGTTATATATGCGTGACAGTATCCATCATTGTTGGCATAACAATTATAAATTCCCATCAAAAGTTTAATGACGAACTTTTTAACGCATCCGGCAGGGCCGGTAAAAAAATATTTGAAATGGAGTTCGATAAGAGGATAAAAGATGCGAAATAACATGAAGTAAAAGTCCTTTTTGTGTGTTTTTCGTTTGACATTCTCACTAATTGATAGAAATCTTCTTTGGGCATTAAATTTTCTCTAGTTCTTGCAATAGTAGTAAATTTGTAATAGTAAGTAGTTAGTAGCTTAGTTAGTGAACTAGATGCCATTATTGAAACAAAAATAAAATTTTCATTCGCATTTTTCTCCCTCGCCAAAATTGGTGATATTCATTTGCCTCCAGTTTTTCTTGTGTAACCCCTGAGAAAATGTGAAGTGGACTTGATGAAGCAGATGTTGATTTCCAATTTGGCGCGAAACTAGTTTTCGTAGCCAAACCCTAGACGTTTCGTAAAATGGCACTTTTTATTAAAGATCTTATTTTATGAAAGCTTAATTTTTAAGTTAATGGTTTACAATTTCACACATCGATTGAAAAAAATGATAATTTTTAAACCCTCTAACTGAATACCTTCCTCCTGAAAAGTTATTCCGAAAGCGTTTAACTCTTATTTTGCGATTCCCTTCAAAAATGCAACAGACTTCTTTCCTTTCCCCCTTTTAGAACTTGGGAGGTCGAACGGGGACAATTTTTCGACCCAGTTCGGTCCCTTTGTAAAGTAAGAACCAAGAGATCAATCGTTTACAGCTAGCTGTTAAGTTGCCTTGGGCAATCTTCTTTGAAAGCGTAGTGGAATTCGGTGTTTCTTTCTCCTATATGTTCAGTCACAGTAAAATTAAAACGAAATGAAAGGTAAAAAAAAGAGGAAAAATGAAATAAATAGTATGTTAGAAGTTGAAAAATAATTATATTTTCTTCAAAGAAAATTTATTTTTCTGTCATTTTTTAAAAATTAAAATATATATATATATATATATATATATATATATATATATATATATATATATATATTTGGTATTGCGATTTGAACCAGAAAAAAGCATCCTGTATTCATTTTTGAATATGAGAGTAAGAAAACGTGCTCACTTTCCTGTTTTTTAAAAAAGTAATGAGGTAAAAAGAGCAAAGGCCCTATCTCATTTTTAAACAATAACACAATAAATATTACATACGATGATTATATTTATGAAATAAAACCGATCTTTCTCTATTCAGTTATATTTTTAATTTAAAATAGCATAAAAAAGGATTTCAATACTTTTAATTTATTTTAATTAAAATCATATAAAAGATATTTTTATTTTAACTGAATATTTTTCGGAAAAAATTTAAATTTTCCTTCCTAGTGTTCTCTTTTTCGAACTTCTTGTATTAAACAAAAAAAAATCTGAGAATAATTTTTTAGTAAAAAATTCTCGTAAAAAGGCTAATAGACGAAAAACGCCAAAAAAATTTTGAAAACCGTAAATTTGAAGCAATTTTTTCCATTTTCATACATATTATGGATAATATTGTTCTACACACAGAAAAAAAGTTTCTTGAGATTACTTTCATAAATAACGAAGCTATTTAATATTTACTTAAAATTTTGAGTATTTTTTGAAAAATCATAAAAAAAAAAACAGTTTTTGGCGTTCTTTTTTTAAATGACTAATTCTAAAAGAGAAAAAGCATGAACTTTTTAGGGTAGAATATAAATTCATTAACATTGTAACGTTTGAAAGAATAACGGTAGCGTATTCTTGGTTAATTAAAATATGGAATTTATTTACGTCACAACTATTGAAAATTATTTACTAAATGATACATTAAAGTTATTAAATTTAATTATAGATTGTTAGAGTCCAATATTTTGTGAGAGGAGGATCCGTTGGTCACCGCTCTCGTGCAAGTTCAAAGCATCTCTCCCCTCATCTTCCGGTCGACGAGCTAGATTCCTCGGGGGTCAAACAGGGGTTGCGCTGCACCTGCAGATGCACGTGTGGGTGTCGGGTCCACAAAGAAAGCCGACTAGATGTTGATGTTTTCGAGAAGTGACGTTACAACATGAAAGGAAATTGAACGGGGACAGTTTAGAAATCATTTTCATAAAAGCGTATCGATTTTGACTCATTTTAGAAAAAATTGTAAAAAATATAAAAAATATCATTATTTTGTAGAAAAAATTATACCGTATCGTGACGAAAAAAATTATCTATCCGATCTGTAATTGTTTTTTGTCTGAGTTTGATAGAAATAATTGGATGGCTTTTGTTTCATCCAATTTATAATAAAACAGATTAGTTTAAATAACTCACAACCGCACAAAAACTTGGCATTTTAAATCTCCTTTTTGTTTATTTTTCCACTGTTGCCATTTACATAAAACCAATAATGTTTTATTTACAAAATCCCTTCAATACAAGTTGAGTTGCTTCATTTATTATTATAAACTTCTTAGAGATTTGAATTTATTTTAGTTTAAATATATGCATTGAATAAATTACATTTAGTGGTTACGATATAAATATTTTCGCGACAGTTTTTTTAAAAACGTGGTGAAAGTCGGAACTTCATACATCTTTAACTTATGTTCATCGCGTAACCGTAACTGGTAACGCGTAACTAAAATTTTTCCCTGACGTGCCATAAGAAGTTAACTTCAAAAGGGAGTTCCAATTCATTCATCTTGTTTTCATAGTTTTTTTTGCAAAAATACAAATATCTGCTGACTTAAAATTCATCATTAATTAAACAATCAAGACTCATGACAATATAAGTATATCCGGCGTGAAAGTTTGCATCTGCGCGTGGTGAGCAGCATACAACATTATATGTGACGCTCGTTTTCGTAAGAACTCTGAAGGTGTGTGTGTGATAAGATCAAATTTTTAAATAATTTCTTAATTCCTTTCTTTCATAACCGTTTGAGTCCCAGTCAGTGGGTATTTAAAAAGCACTGTTGAAGAATCCTAAACAGCGCAACCGGGCTTTTTCAGAATGAGTACGAAAAGACCCTGGCAGCGCGATAGCGCTTGTTTTACACTGCTGGACAATTGCTAAGGACGGACCACAAATTGCTATGTAGCATAACATTAAGCGAGACATGAGGCCTAGTAGGATAAAATATACTTGCCACACTGTTCAGACATTAGAATAAAGAATATTTATTGTTCTGGAAAGTACAAAAGCTGTGAAACATCTGAAAGAAAAAAAATGTTCATTTGATCTGCGTACGGAGAAATGGAACAATGCGTCTGAAAGTCAGCAGGCACCTTAAAGAAAGGAATCAGTACGGGATATGTCCACCGTGGAGTGTGATGCAACATTCCACACGTCGTACCATACTTTGCACAACATTATCCAGCAGCTGTTGAGGCAATTTATCCCATTCCTCTGTGAGTGCACGGATGAGGGTGTTCTTGTTTGTCGGTGGATAGTTTCGACCAACAACTTGCCTCTCCAAAGCATCCCACACATTTTCAATGGGGTTTAGATCTGGAGAACGCGCTGGCCATACGAGACGTTGAATACCCTCGCTGTCTAGGCGTTGTCGTCCATAAAAACAAATTTATCACCGACAGCACCACGGAAAAGACGAACATGAGGAAGTAGAACTTCATCAATGCATCGTTGGCCCGTCATAGTCCCATTCGCAACCACATGTAGGCGCGTGCGGCCATTGATCATGATGCCGGCCCACACCATGATACTGTATGTCGGATATCGGTCCTTTTCCTGGATATTTTCTGGACGATAAGCAGTACCACTCTCGCGCCAGATCAGTTGGCGTCTACAATCTGATGACAGACTGAACCTACACTCATCTGAGAATAGTACGCATGCCCAGTTCTGTTCAGTCCAATTGTGATGCTCACGACACCATTGCAAACGGGCAGCACGGTGCTGTCTGGTCAATGGGACACACACAACAAGTCTGCGTGCGTATAGTCCTCCTCCCCTCAAACGTCTGGCAACAGTTTTTCGGGAAATCTGCTTTCCTGAGGCAGCAAGAAACTGATTTGCCACCTGCTGAGCTGTGGTGCGCCTGTTCCTTTTTGCTGATAGAACGATATATGTCTTCTGTAGGCGTCGTACTTCTAACACGACCTCCCCCGTGCCGTCTACCACACATTCCAGTAGTTTTAAATGACTTCCACAGCCGTGAAACAACGCTGTGAGCGATGTCGAACTCCCTGGCAACATCTGTTATTTTTCGCCCTTCTTCGATCTTTCCAATAATTCGGCCACGCATAAAATCATGTATGTGATGTCGGGAAGACATGCCAAAAATTTAAGGTTCGTCTATTAAATCTTTCCTGTAAAACTTTGACTTGAAACTACAACTGTCCACACGCGTCAAAACCTTTAAAGCTCTTATGAACGCTATCACGTGATGAACAGACGTGGGAAAAAAAATTGCGTACTCATACTTCTTCTTACTAATATCCCGCACTTATTCCAATTTTCCACATTTTGCTTCCTTTCATTTTGTGGTTGCTATGGATGATAGTGTTATTCGTCCTTAGCAATTGTCCAGCAGTGTATTTTATGTCGAGAAATACCAAGCGGCGCAATAGCGCTTTGTTCATTTTACACCGATGGAGCCCAATCGTAGCTGTAGTATTGTTTTACCTATTGTAAAATTAACTATTTACATTAAAAAGAGCCGTGTAATGTATTTGTTTCAGTAAATCTGAGCGAGCCACTTCAACAATGACCCTCAGTTGTCCATAATGTACGGGGTTTTCTCGACTTAGAATCTCAATAGCTCGACCGCGCTGCTTGGGACCCCCAAACGGTTAATCTTAAAAATACAAAACTTCAAATTATAATTATAATGTATTACTTGTACATGCAATATACTCGTATATCTACACTAGTTTTATCATATTGATTTAATTTTTAGATTTTCATAAATAATTATCCACGAACGAAATAGACTTGAAATTCTAAAAAATTTTAATTTTGTTCAGGAAAATCTGATGAAACATACACGCACGAACAGAAAATTTCTAGTGTGTGTGAAGGGTTTTATATATAAAAATCCTTTACTTTGTTTTGTGTTGGATGAAAATTTCTATTATTTACCTAACTAGCTGGTATACCCGTTCTTCGCACGGGTGAACTGAAAAATTAACAACACAGATTGAAGGATAGTTTTTAATGGGTTAATTTTACGTGAATTGCAAATTAAACAAAAAAAGCTTTTTGCATATCTCAGCTAAGCAAAAAAGAAAGAAAACACCTTTGTTAAATTTTAAGTATGTAGATCTAATAGCTGATAAAAGGATTTTTTTTATTTATAACTCCCCGTAACACTCTTGAGGGTCGATTTTTGAAAATACCTCCCTAAGCTGATCTCTGCTCAGCAAAAGTAACGCATTGTTAATAGTTTTGTGTAATAAACGCTTAAAATAGTGTAAATAATTTATATCTGAAAGTGTAATACATTAATATTACTTACTGTAGTATTTATTTTATGTTAAAATTGTAATATTCGCAAGCAACGCCATTTCTTAAATTATAATGGTGATTCAATGAAAAACACAGCGAAATGATAACGATAGAGTCAAGTTGGCAAATGTCTATCTACTTTCATAGCTCGAGCTTTGTAAAACCCGCCGTGTAGGGAAGAAATGCACTTTAATACTTTATCCAACCGCATTATGATTTACTGCAGTTTTTTTTTATGCAATATTTTTTTTTAGATTACTACATTGAAAATTAAGGGATATACATAAACAAAATACTCCACTTTGGGAAATTTAATCCGTTTAGAGATAATAAATTAATTAAAGATATTCCACTGTAAAATTAATTATATACACCGTTCACATAAAATAAACAGTCAAATAGTTTTCTAAGGTCTTCATTAACATACAAAAACATAAGACACTTAAATTCTGACATAAACTATTTTTTCGGGACAAAAATAATAATCTTTGCAATCCGCTGAAAACGCCGTCAGCTGAAGACGCATATCTGCGGCAAAACTGTTCGCCTTCCCCGCTAAAACACTCATCATAGAACCCGTGCTGCCATATATCTTGGAAGAGTGGATTTCAAAGAATATTCCTGCTAAGTATGGGTAGAATATTCCTTCTAAGTTGGTGTGGTGTGGTAGTTAGGAGAAGGGGGTGCCAGCTCAGGTGTCGTCCACGTCACTTGACCATGGTCCATTGCCAAAAGCCCTCGTGTAGCTGAACAGTGCGACGTTAATATTCCCTCACTCCAAAAAATACAGTACAGTAGTTATAATTATTTTTATACTTAAAAATGCAATATCTGCCTATTCAATTAAAATTATAGCGTTATAATTAACTACTAACCACAAAAAAATTTGAAAATCTGTCCAAATGATGTAGTGTGAAAGAGAAAAAGTTTATTTACTTTAAGTACCAGAACCGATAAAAGCATTTATTTTGATATAAGCATTAATTTCTTATGGTTCACACATTTAAAAATATCAATAGTAGTTATTCAAATAAAGAGAGATTTAAACAATCTCTCCCTTCAAAACTTCGTTTTATTCTGAAATAAAAAATAGGGATTATGCTGATTACAGGAATAAATTAGAAGCCAGTGTCTTGTGTAGACAAAACAAAAACAATTCTCCATAAATAAAAGATAGATATATGCTGTCGTGGGCTTTTTTGCAGCGCACGCCAGAATTGCTTGCAGATGGCAGAATTTTTTCTACTTACTTGACAAATATCATTATATTTTGGACACTTCACACAATATCTTTATAAATTACAGCCTATGTGTTATTCTGATGTATAAGCTATATTACTGTAAAGTTTCATTAAAATCCATTCAGTTGTTTTTGCGTGAAAGACGACCAAACATCCTCACAAACTTTCGCATTTATAATATATATCTAGATTATCAAATCGTGTTCTAGTATTCCTGTTGTATGAGGGTTTCTTTATATTTTTGTGAATCTATTATAATGTAATATATTCGCGTTTTATAAATGTGTTTCATATGGATTACATTTACATAAAAAAACTATCATCTGAATTTTTAAATGGGTAAAATAAGGTATTCAGTATTAAAAGTAAATAAAAACATGTCTCTTTTAATTACAATACTAATAGTAATTTTTTTCAAAGATCATGGTAGATTCAAAATAAGGGAATTAGTCAATACAAAAATATTCTAAGAGTCTATTGAAATACATACATGTATATACATAATCAAAAACAATTAAGAATATTTCATGTTATTCAGAAAAAGAGAAAATTTACAAAAAAAAAACAGGATTTATTAAACTGGACAACATTTAAAGCCCTATCTTATATATTAAAATTCGTAGGTAAACAAGTGTATCTATGTAAGGATGTATATATGAATATTTTCTCTCGAACCACAAGACGCAGAAACTCGCCGAAGGTACCAAAAGTTCAGGAATGATCCGAAGAATCCGTTTTGACCATTTATATTCCGATATTCCAATGGACTAAATTCATGTGACGTCATGGTCACATGATTCCAGTTCAGCTCTTGCGCACGTGCATGCGGCGTCATTTGTTTACAATAATCTTGCTCTTAAACTTTAGTTAATTATTCTCGTTTGACGTTCAGAAATGACATACTGTGCAGCATATGGATGCAATAACTCCAAAAAGAAAGACAATTGCAGAAACAAAACTTTCTTCCAATTTCCTTTAAAAAATCCAAATTTATTAAAAACATGGATAGCAAAGATTAGGCGGGAAAAATTCGTACCTTCTTATGCTTCTGTACTATGTTCGGATCATTTCGAAGAGGAATATTTCGAATACCAAAATTTTACTAATCGCAGGCACTTAAAACCTGGATCAGTGCCAACAAATTTTGTGTTTACAAAAAGTCAATCTTCTCGAAGAATTCTGGAAAGATGCAAGCCCTCTACTTCTACTGAAATGTAAATACTTCAAAATTTTTGCTAAGTTTAAGTCAGTTTTTAAATAAGTTACTTAGAAAATACTTCAATGGTTAAATATCTTAATAAACTTAAGTTTTACTTATGTTATAAAGCTTCAAAATAAAGTAACAGAAGTAATTCTGTACTTTATATAAAAATAGCACTAGAGTATACTTTTAAATAACCATACATATTAAGGCAAGTATGTATACAAAGTTCACAGAAGATTATCTAATGTATTGTGTGCTCTGTTATTTCGCTTTCTCATTAAAAATAATAATAAAATACTTGTGATAATAATCTGTTTCTGAATTGTTGGAATAATTTAATTTTAGCTCTATTAATGTTTTTTTTTATCACCATCTACAAAGTATTTTATAACACAAGTCAGTCAGTGTTTGCTTATAAAATTATTACTCGAACATAATTTAAAGTATTCATACATAAAAGTAAATACATTAAAAGTACTTATATGCAAAATTTACAAATCATTTAAAAAATATAACATTAATGTAAATGTTTCATTTTAAAAAATAGATGTGAACCACCTGTTTCAAATGAAGAAATGGGAACGGAAGAAATTCAGAGACAAAAGTAAGAATTTTTAGCCTTTTTTTAAAACTATTTTAAGTGAAGTGAAATTTAATTTATATATGTTGTAACTGTTTAGCTTCAGGCTAAATGTACCTATCATATTAAAAATGTATATGTTGCAAGTCATTTTTGATAATAATTGCTTATTGTGGTATTTTATCAAAAAAGTTTTACTCGTAAGAGAAAATTTTACGTGTTCTATTTATAATCGTAGGGAAATGAAGCCCAGTACAGCAAGTGTGGGGACACAAACTATTTCTTTTAGGTGAAGTTATGGATTTGCTAGAAGAAACACAAACAGAGCTGAAAAAACTAAAAGCCACCATGCAGAAAAAAGAATTTATCCCTGAAAACATCTGCGATGATGGTGAAATGAAAGCCTTGACGAGTTTTACAAGAGAAGAATTTTTTGAGTGGTACAAATTCCTTAAGATTGAAAAACGCTTATCACTGGGTTCCAAAAGAAGACTTATTGATCGGTTTTATATGTTTATCATTAAACTCAGAACAGGAATTTCAAATGAATTTTTGTCCATTTTGTTTAATATTTCAGATTCAACAGTGTCAAGGGATTTTAATTACGTCACAGAGCTTATATTTTCAAAATTAAAAATGTTCCCTTTATTTCCAAATAAAAGTCAAGTTATTCAATATAGGCCACCAGCATTTCGAATGCATTTTAAAGACGTAAGGATTACTGTGGACTGCACTGAGTTCACAATTCAGAAACCTAGTAGCCCTAAGAAACAGCTAATGACTTTTAGTTGCTATAAGAATGCCAACACCTTAAAAGGGATGATCGGCATTACACCAAACGGAGCAATAAGCTTTATTTCGGAGTTGTATTGTGGGAGCATATCTGACAAACAACTCTTTATAAAAAGTAAGCTGATGGGCCTTTTAGAGCCCAATGATGTCGTTATGGCTGACAAGGGTTTTTTGATTGAAAATGAATTAGCGAGTGTGGGTTGCGCAAATTACAATGTCCTGCATTCCTAAGAGATAAAATTCAATTTGATGTTTCGGAACTGGTTAGTAACTGTCGGTTGTCAAATGTGAGAGTTACAGTGGAAAGGGCTATTGGTCGAATTAAGCAATACAAATATTTTGAAGGAGCTTTACCGTATAGAAGCCTCCATAATGCAAATAGAGTGTTTTTTATTGTATGCATGCTATAGTTTCTAATACTATTTTTCGTGAGAATAATGTAGGGGGTTTGGTCCACAGACGACAACGATGAGAAGAGAACATCAACAAGATATATTTTAAATCAAAACAGCACAGCAAAACACATTAAATTCTTTTCATTCATAACACTTTTCATCCATTACACTTTTCAAAACAAAAAACGTTTTTCTAACTGTTGCCACTCCCTCACAGAGAAACTTACCTCTCATGGATTTTGGATAGGGGCGCAACATACTCCCCACCTTGAGTTTGGGGATACAAACTCAAAAACAAATAAACAAAGATAATATGTGCATACAATTTTAGATTACAAAAAAAAGTACATACAAATATTTCAAAATATTGGAATGAAATTAATTTCTTAAAGTTCTAATAAGTAAAAAAAAGTTCAAAGGTGTTTTTTAAGTATTTATAAATTTCTTAACTGGTTTGATGTTACTTCCAAAGGGTACAGTCGTTGGATTGGTCTTAACATGTCTCCCCTTTCAGTTCGCAATTTCACAAGCCTAATTATTCCATCTTTTCCTGGAAAGAGTTCCAGTACTCTTCCTAGAAGCCAATGCAGCCGTTTCTTATCATCTGTACCAATTAACACAATGTCACCTTCATTTATTTTATCTTCTCTTTTGATAACTGAAGAACGAAGGAAACCCAGATACTCTCTTTTAAATCGTTGTTTTAGATTTTCGCGAACCTTTTGAATATATCTCCATCTCAAAACAATATTAGTCTTTTGAATTTGATCCAAATCAGGAACAACCTTTAATGGAATGTCCTGAAGAAACATTGAGGGAGTCAAGGTTTTCAGCTCTTGTTCCTCGGATATGTAGGTTAACGGTCTGCTATTCATGACCGATTCGCACTCACAGACGAGAGTTTGCAATTCCTCGTAAGACAAACAGGAGCGCCCAAGATTTTTTCTTAAGAGATCCTTCAAAATTCCAATCAAGCGTTCCCAGAAGCCTCCCCACCATGGAGAAGAGGGTGGATTAAACTTCCAACGTATTTCGTGGACTCTAAATTCACTTTCAATTGTAGTCCAATCTAATTGTCTCAAAGCGTTGTTTAGACCTGTGAAATTAGTACCATTGTCTGAATACATCACAGAAATTCGTCCTCTTCTGGCAATAAACCTACGCATAGCTTGGATGAAGTCAGTGGTACTAAGTGAAGTTATTAGTTCCAGATGGACCGCTCTAAATACGGCGCAAGTAAAAAGTACTATCCACGCCTTTTGCTTAGATTTAGTCAACAAAAGTCCAGCCAAGTCTACACCTGAAACTTGAAAAACTGCTGCTACTTCTGTTCGGTCTTTTGGAAGAGGAGGAAAAGGTACCCCTCAAGATGTTTAATCTTTTGTCTTTTACATGTTAAGCATTCTTTGATAACACTTCGGACAGTTCTTTTACCTTTCACTATCCAAAATCTTTCACGTAAAATAGTCAGAAGAGTTAATGTCCCAGCATGTTTGTTAACGAGATGTTCTTGCGCTATAAATCTTCTCACTGTCAGATGTTTCGATGGTAGAATTATTGGAGAAATAAAATCTTTCGATTCTTCTTCATTTATCAATCTGGACTTCAATCGTAATATTCCTTCTTCATCTTCAAATATTAGAAGACCTTTTAAACTTTTTCGTGTTTCTTCATTAGAGTAACATTCCTTTTGTATTAAACGGAAAATAATCTTTTGTGTATTTAAAAATTCTTCATTTTTAAGTTCAGCACATTTTCTTAAGTCTTTGGCCTTTGGTTGGAAACGCAGTATCCAAGCCATAACCCTAATCATCTTTGAAAATCTAGAAAATCTTCTGGCTAACTGTGATGAAATTGATTCTACCTCTGTGTTATTAGCAGAGATGACTGACTTTCGTTTTTCTATCTCTACTTCTTTCTCGTTAATATTCACAGCTGATTTCGGCCACTGTTCCATCGAATTTTTTAACCAATTTGGCCCTTGCCACCACTTGCGTTTCTGAAGTTTTTTAGGTCCACAACCTCTTGATAAAATGTCTGCTGGATTCTGGTCAGTTGAAATATGGAACCAATCTTCCGAAGTTGTCAATTTTCTAATCTCACTTATTCTGTTGGCAACGAATACCGACCACTGTTCTCGACGAATTATCCACGTAAGAACTGTAGAAGAATCGGTCCAAAAGTAAGTCTTGATATTGGAAATTTTCAGGGCATGCTTCACAGAACTAAAAAGCCTGGCCCCGATGGTAGCGGCCACTAATTCAAGACGTGGTATAGTAATAGTCTTCATGGGAGTTATTCGTGATCTGGCTTGAAGTAATTGAACGGTCACTGAGCCCGTATTGGATTCACTTCTTAAGAAAATGCATGCCGCATAAGCTGTTTTACTGGCATCGACAAAAGTATGGATACTCAAATTGGATTCCTCCATCACGCCTAACCATCTGGGAATTTTTATATTTTTGAAGTATTTCAGCTGCTCTTTCCCCATTTTAAAAATTTCTTCCTTATTTCATCATTCACTTTATCATCCCATGCCTCTTTAGTTTTCCAAGTGGCTTGCAGCAAAATCTTAGGTTGAATCATAACAGGTGCCAAGAAATCTATGGGATCAAATACTCGACTAACCAGTGAAAGTATTTTCCTTTTAGTTATCTTTTCTTTTTCATCAAATTTCAAAGATTCTGAATCTATTTCTAAAGTATCATAATTTTTGTCCCAAATCAATCCTAATACTAGTGATGTCGTATTTTCTGAAGGAATGGCGGAACTTTCCCATCCTCTGAGATCAAACATTCCTTCTTTCATTACATTAGTTGCAGATTCGACGAATATTCTAAGTTCGGCATTATTTTGTACACTAGTTACGCAATTATCGACATAAAAACTATCTTGTAATTTTTTAAGAAATTCTTCAGAGTAACGTTCTTTTACTGATTCTTTTAATAAATGATAATTAATAACCGCCATTAAGAGAAAAGGACTGCTGGTGACTCCAAAAGCAACTCGAGCATGCCTGTAAGTTCGTATATTACCCTCATTGTCATACCAAAGAAATCATACGAAGTCTCGATCTTTTTCATGTAAAGATATTTGGAGAAAAGCTCTTCTGATGTCTGAAATTACACCGATCGGTTTCAGTCTAAATCTAGCCAAAATAGCAGGAACTGATTCAATTAAATTGTTTCCAGTCTCTAAACAGTCGTTTAACGACGGATGGTTATTGATCTTAGCAGAAGCGTCGAAGACCGGTCTTATCTTCATTGAAGATGTTGCGGATGTTTCCTTGATGACAGGTCGGTGTGGAAGGTAATGGGTACGAACAGGTAACTCCTTTCCAGGAATTTCCTCAATAACTCCTTCCGCTAACCATTCTCTAAAGACTTCATGATATTTTTCTCTAAAACCGATCTTTTCGAACTTCCTGGTGGTAGATTCAAGTCTTTTTAGGCACAACTCATAATTGTCTGTTAGAAAGGCCCGATCCACTTTCCAAGGCATATGGACCTCGTATCTGCCATCTTCCTTTTGCCGGACTGTTTCTAGAAAGTGAGACATAACCGCCTTTTCCTTTTCCTCTCTTGAATTTTGCTCAATAGTATCCCGTATACCAAGCATTTCTAGATCCCACAGTGAAGAGACAGGAATATCTTCTTGAGATAACATAGTTACAATATTCATACTTGTATCCTTTTTGTCGGTATATCGGGGTACTTTACCCATTAAAGTCCAACCTAACTTGGTTTCTAATGCTACTAAGCCTGTCTTTAATTCTTCTCGTCGACCAGTAATTAATTTACCGGCTACGTCTGCACCCAAAAGTACATCAATGGGACCTGTGTTTTCTTGAATATCTGTTAAGAATATGTTTTTAGTTTTCAATTCATGTATCCAAGAACCATTTTTTGCACTAGAAATGTCATTACAGATGACATCATAATCTAAAGCATCCAATTTACAAATATAGTTACCATCAAGACTACTCAAGTAGATTTTATAACACTTGTGTTTATACATCCATGTTTTAGTTCCGCCAAATAAGGAATGGCGAAATTCCTCTTCCCTCTGCAAATTAAAACCCAACTCTTCAGCTGTAGATCTCAAAATATACGATTTTTGTGATCCGGTATCGATGATAGCCCTAGCTTTACGCTCTCTCTTGATGCCATGTACATTTACAACAAGAGTTTGTAATATAACTTCATTCGTTGCACGAGAATGTAACGAATCAACTGTGTTTTCATTAATATTTTTATCATTCACATCTTGTTTGAGAGAATCAGACTTATTATATTCAATATTTGGGCACATGAACTTTACATGTCTTTTAGAACACAACTGACAAGTTATTTGAGATCGACATCTAGAAGCAAGATGACCTTTAGCCAAATAAATTCGGCATAATCATTTCCTTTTTATTATTGCAATCTTTTCTTCTAATAGAATAAAAAACGCCCTTTTACAAAAGCGAACCGGATGATTCTTTAAACATAACACACATATTTCGTTTGGTTCATTAATGAATAATTCATTAGCAGACGGGAGTGAGCGTCGCTTGCATTCGCGCTGATAGGGAAATATGTCCGATCTACTTAATTTTATTTTTTCTTCTGATTGCATTTCGCTCTTTAGAAACGAAACGATAGAATCAAGTGTTGCAGTCTCATTATTTTTTTCTTTGTCTTTCAAATGAACGCAATATATGGGTCGGTAACGCACTTTCGACTAACGGATATAATATTATTCCGCACTGATCCGTGGTTATACCTAAACTACTTAAAGCCCGAAGTTGAGTAGAAAGTTTATTATACAAACCACTTAAAGAATCTTGTTTCTTTTTAGTAGCGTTATTTAAAACAAGTTTTAACAACTCTCGTACATAAAAATCAATTAATAATTCATTTCGTCCATATCTTTCAACTAAGCTTTCTATCGCCAAAGGATAGTTTTCATTTGTTATAGGAAAAGATTCAATAAGCTCTCTCTGGCTTCCGATTTAATTTTTGTCGATTGAACTAAGTAATGAAATTTATCACAATTAGTTAAATTTTTATTTTCGTGTATGTTTTTAAACTGATTCCAAAAGGTTAACCAGTTTTTTAATTCACCTCCAAATTTATACAGTTCAACTTCAGGAAGTCGTGGGGTAATCGCTTCATACGTATTTTCGCAATCAGCCAAATGAGAATTATTACCGGAATTACTACCTTCGTTATTATTTTGTTTACTCTTAATATTCTCTAATACACGTTTAGACTTTAATTCTATTCTCAAAGCCTTTTCTCTATATTCTTCTATAATATTAAATTCAATTTTGAATTCTGTTTCATCTGTTAAAGCATCCAAATAATTATTATGTGTTAACTCTAACGAGTTCGTTTTTTGCTTAAGCAAATGTAAACACATATCAATTTCTTCCGCGTCAGCGTTTTCATTTATCAACACACTCTCTAACTTAGTGTATGCTTTCGTAAACGCAGTGCGCTGTGCTGTTTTATTTCGTTTAATAATTTCCATCTTTACTATCTTATTAAATCATTAAATCAGTTCATACATTCAATAATAAATATATGTCTATGTTCAAGATATAATTATATCAATAACTTCAAAATGGAAATTCAATTCGCTTACCGTTATCAAAATCCAAACCAAAACCCGCCCACCCGGGGGCGACAGAAATATAGTTTCTAATACTATTGTTCGTGAGAATAATGTAGGGGGTTTGGTCCACAGACGACAACGATGAGAAGAGAACATCAACAAGATATATTTTAAATCAAAACAGCACAGCAAAACACATTAAATTCTTTTCATTCATAACACTTTTCATCCATTACACTTTTCAAAACAAAAAACGTTTTTCTAACTGTTGCCACTCCCTCACAGAGAAACTTACCTCTCACGGATTTTGGATAGGGGCGCAACACATGCTTTGTAATTTTCATAAGCCATTAATTCAAGTGACATAACATTATCTACTCATCAGAATGTGTAACTCCACAATGGAGGTAAATTTGATATAGAAGTGCTACACGCCCCTCCTACATCAAATAAACACCCCAGAAAGAGTTGCGCGTTCTGATAATTAGGCCGACAGTATTAATTAAATGTAAATAATTTGCTATGTGTTACTGTAACTGTTTATTTGGATTTATTACTTTCAATTTTCATTACTCAAATTATGTCTTGATTATGTTTTTAGTTTTCATAGTTACATAATTATAAAATTGATTTCAAGGCCAATTTTTTACTAAATAATTTTTAAAAACCAACAAGGGTATAGATTTTCAAATCAGTGATAACTTTTGTGCACAATAATCTATGAAACACTAATCACTTAAAACAAATAAAAAATTTTTAAAAAAATTGGGCATTTTATGAGTTTGAAAAACTTAAAATCTTAATTGTTTAAGTTGTGAAATAAAAGCTGATCACAAACTGACTTTTTGCTTTCAGAATCAACTGAATATAATTTGTTTTTTATACAATTACTGTATCCAAATAATTTTTTTGAAAAAGAGTACTTTTTAGCTTTAAAAATAAAGTGACAATTTAAAGAACTAAAACAATTAAATTGCTGGAAATCATTTCTTAGGTCTGGTTGTACATATTTTCTTGTTTTTCAATGCTAGGGCTGAAATACATTCAATTACTTTTATAACCTGAAAAGTTTGTGGAATGTCTAATGCAACAATCTTGTGATTTTTTGTTTTGAATTCACATATTTTTATAAATAGTGTTATTTATCATTTAAATTGTATAAAAGTATTTGTTTTGTCTACATCATCAGATCCATTTTTAATTTAATTCTGAATGGATATTGTATGCGACTATTCATTTATATATATGTATTGCATTCTTTCAAGTAGTATTGTACAAATACCAATCGTGTTTTCGCAAAACCCATAACTTTTGTTAGACATGGTTGGACGTACTTGTAAATCAAATTTCATGCGTGTACATAAATTTTTGTAGGAGTAGCATTTTAAATTCGCTTCACAAATGTTACGTTTTTTCCTTAAAAAATTAAATGGCTAAGTTTTTATGAAATTTTGAGCACTCCCATTCTTAATGTTATCTGGTGTGTAGAATTAAGAATTTAAAACCTATTATTATATATCTCATTTTTGTAAATCAATAAAGTCTGCAAATTGTAGAAATTCAAGAGATCTACAATAAAATTTATATTTTATAAAGAAATGTCAAGTTTTCATGCGAAAGAATGCATTTTAGTTTTTGATCATGCTGCACTTTAAATATAATTCAATAACTTGTAATAAAGGATAACCACATTAAATTTAAAAATTCCGATACATTAATATAAGTAATTTTTTTAACTTAAGATAATACTGAAATAGTATTTTTTTATTAAGTAATTTTTTTTAATTTAAGATAATACTGAAATAGTATTTTTTTTTATTAAGTCATTTTTTAAAAAATTTCGAAACACTTAAAGGATAATTAGTAAGTAAATCAGATAGTCAACGATGGAGAATGTTATTTTATTAAAATAATTTCAAATGCTTCATAATACTGTAAATTATTTATATGCAACATATTGTAAAAATAAAATTCATTTTCATCAAATAACTGATCGACAATTAAATAAAATATTCATTTCAACTTTTAAGTGTAGGTAGGCATACTTGATGCAAATATATTTTATAGAAAATTGTTACTTTTCATCTCTAAATATGTACTGAGATACAGGGAAAAAATAAGAAAAGTCATGCATAACATTTTCGATACATATAAATTCACACCTATGTGAAGAACAGGTACACTAGCTAGCAGCATACAAGTACAAAGAAAAACATTTAAGAACTTGATTGATAAATTAAACCACAAAATTATAGGCTCATTTTAAATATGACTTTCAGTCATACTATTATAAAATATGCAATCATAAAGTTGTAAAAATTTAATTTTCATCAACCTATTTCCCTATCAACTAAAATATGTTATGGACCAAATTACTTTAAAAAGCTTAACATTGTAAAACAGATACATCTATAAAATCCACAAATCATTAAAAAATATCCATAATTACAAAGGATGATCAAATAAAAAGTTAAGTCTAATAAAAAATATTAACAATAGACAGAAAATACAAAAGGGAATTAAGAGGCATACATGCCTATCCCATTTCGACATAATCACCAAGTCTATTTAGGCATTTATCAGAATGCAGAACCCGTCTGCCGAATTGTTTAACCCGTCGTAGTAGAAATCAGGTCCTTGTCCATTCAGCCAGGTCTTGGCGGATGATTTCACGGCACTGTCATGGAACATTGCAGCACATCAGGAACACTATACTGTACACTACCATAGCTCACTCCCAGCTCTGACAAGATTTCAAGCAGAGTTGCCCGTTGATAATTTTAAATCATTTCTCCAATTTGTGCCGTTCTGTCATTAAAGAACTTGGCAGGCCGCTCCCTGCCATATTGCGGCTTTCAACATCTTGTCTGCCTGATTGAGAAGAGCGACACGATTTCACATGTTGTCTGCTCATTGTAGATGTGGACACATTATTGACCCATAAAAAACTAATAATTACTTCTTGAGTAGCCAATTTCAAAGAATTAGCCACTGAGATTTAAAAAAAAAATTGATGAAGATGGGACAATGGAAGATAATGGGGAAAAATACATTTTCACCAAAAGATAATTCTCTACATTAATCAAAAACTTTCATATTACCTAATATTCTACATACGCAGGTTTCCAGAAATAAACTTCTTTACAAGTTTAACATTTACTTCAAAAAAAAATAAGATAATAAATCAAATTAAATTTAATCATTTCTAAAAATAGTTACCTTTTGCAATGTATCATTCCCCTAAGAATATTTTAATTTAAAGAAAGAAATGACAATAATTTTAAACAGTTAAGAATAAATATTAATAATTTAGAGATTAATAATTTGTGGAAGATAAAAATGAAAGACAAATTTCTTCAATTTTTGTAAGCATTCCTCCCACAAATTATCATCAAATTTTATTACTTCAGAATAAATGTTGTTTCTAGACTTAGAATTATTAATTTTAATTAAAAACAGACATTTTTTAATGTTACTCACACCTAACTGACATTGTATTTGATAGTAATGGGTGTGAGTTCTTTTTAAGGAAATGATACCATTGTAATTTGAAAGACAAAAGTCGTGCCTTTTATTAATTAACTCTTGTAGAGAATGACCCCTCTGGATTGTAAAGGCATTTTATTTCCATTATCATGTAGTCCTCTCCTGATCTAATCAATCCATCAGGAGAAGCAGCAATATACTGCTGTATAGGATGAACAACTAGACCAGTTTTTCGGACTACATAATGAGGATTACGTTGTTGCACCGTATGCCGGACATAATCCTCATTTTCCAATCCATACCTTACAGCAGGGATGTTTGTCAACGCTTCATCTTTTTTTTTAAAAAAATCAGAGCAGATAATGCTTTGAAATTAGCCACTCTACAAACAATTTTTTTTACATCACTTGCAGTGAGTCGCAACTTCCATTCAAACCGCCACTCACTGCAATTCTGTTGGACAGTCTTATTTTCCAGGGCTGTAAGTTCATCAATACTTTTGGAATAGTGGCGGTGATAATATAGTATTTCTTTCAGCCCCATCTGTGGCAAGTCAGTTGCAATTTTGCCGCTGCTCACAAATGCTGGAAGGGGAATAGTTTCCTTGAGTTTGATTTCCTGCATATTTTTGTACACTTCCATCAAGGAAGAGGTAAAAAAAGGAGCTGCAGTGAAATCAAACCCAATTTCATTCTCAACTGCTATCGCTGGTTCCCGCATAAATACTTCTGATGTCTGGGGAACCATTTTAATAGGTTTCGGTTGGTGCCAAGTCTGTAGTCTTTCTTTTGGCGCTTCATACAGTTTTTTTGCTATGCAATCATTGATTGCATGCAATAAAGCAAAAACATGTTTACAAAATGCTGGAATGCCTCCAGCAGGACAAGTACATGTTGCACTTATAACCTAAATTAAATAAAGTTTAAATATTAAAGTAATAAATTTTAAAATTAGATTGCAAATTCATATAAGTTTTCGGTATTTAATATCAGTCTACTGACTAATACATTTTAAAAAATTTACGCTAAAGTTAATTTACAGCTCAGTCTAAAAATTCAATTATTTTAAATAAAGACCATAATTTAAAATTTAAATAAATAAATCATGTAAATGAAAATTTCAAATAAATAA
The DNA here is from genome assembly GCA_019973935.1 of Trichonephila clavipes. Lineage (NCBI taxonomy): Eukaryota > Metazoa > Arthropoda > Arachnida > Araneae > Nephilidae > Trichonephila > Trichonephila clavipes. The sequence continues at coordinate 78,162 of BMAU01017805.1, read as the reverse complement.
AAATTAACAGTTTATAAAAACACGTCATAAAGTATTTGAATTAAAAATACCATGCCTTATAAGAAAAATTACTAACAATTTGGGAGAATCTTAATGTTTACACAATATTACTCCTTATTGAATTGAAGTTTTAAATGAAAAATTTACACATTTCTTTTTTCAAAATGGTTTGGCATTTCTTGTGTTTACTTTTAATGTGTTGGAATCAAATTAGAATTTACTCATAAATAGCAATAATTATAGAATTACTAAAGCTTAATAATGCATATTCATTAGAATAGAAAACAATGAAATTGATATTCAATGCTACTCTAAAAAATAAGAATCAAATTATAAACTTATCACTAATAATGTAGCTATTAAAAAAATATAAATTAGCCCATTCACATTTCTTTTTATTTTTGAGGGAATCAACTTTTAATTAAATAACTATCCATGTTAATACATAGAATCCTATTTTGTATTTTAAAACAATGAGTTATATTAAAGCATAAAAGAGTAAATAGTAATGCAATCATAATCGTTTCAAAAAAAAGTTCCTAAATTAAAACAAAATAGTTTTTAACTTACCTGACAAAGTTGTCCTGATTTGAACACATGGCTTGTACGTCACTTTCTTCTTCATTTCGGCTTTAACAAAGCCTTGAATAAAAAAATCATCATTCATTAAGAAATCAGGCCCAGTAAATGATATCTTGCTTACGAATTTATCGTCAAATAATTTTAATCCTTTTGATATATTTGCAGCAACACTTCGATTTCTAGTGGCACTGGAAAACTTCGCACTGTAATTTAATATTTCGTGCAAATTGAAATTTTTCAAAAGAAGCGGTTTCGAACCTATGCTATGAGCCAATCTTGTGAAAAAATATGAAATAAAGAGCTACAAAATTAATTAATAACTAAAATAACTAAGAGCTATACCTAAGTGAATCAAGAAATATAAATAAATATCCCAGCTAACACTAACGAAGCAGACGAATACTTAATTAGATAAATAAAGTAGAATAAAACAAAAATTATGTAAAAGAGTTGGTAAAAATATTTCCTAACAAATATATATACTAAAATAATGCAAAAAATACAATGATAGCACATGTTTTTAATTAGATAAAATTAAGACTCAAGAACGACGTCAACAAACATATAGGAAACCAATGCTATGAAATCGCACGTGCTGTTTATTGACGTTGGAATCACGTGATTACTGACTGGCGCCAGTCTGTCCATCAAGTTACTCCATTAGTTAAAAAGATATTAATTAAAAATCTTAAAACGCATTTATTATGCACGGGGCGCCATCTGCGGAGAATCGGAAAGATAATTTATTTCCAGGGGAAATTTCGGAACTTTTTTATTTTTTCAGAGGTTTTTAAAAATATTTAAAAATTAATATAATAAAATTATATATATATATATGTATCTTTTATCAGTCTTTATCAAATGAAGTCCGAAATTTTTTTTTTTTACTTTAACGAATAACGAAACAGGATATTAAAAAATATTTGAAATTTGAAGTTTTATCTACAAGTTGCTTATAAAAATATTGCAGATAAAAAAAACGAAATATTTTTTTAAAAAATACTTACATACAGAAATGTTTAAAACTATTTCAAAATAAATTTAGAAAATACCTTCTTTTTTTTAATTTATGGAAGGGTTCGCTATTTTTTTAAATAAAAAACATTCAGGCAGAATTTATCTCTCTTTGTGTGTGAATAACACATTCTTAACAATTCAAACTAATTACATTGTAAATGGTTTTCATTAACTATTTTTTTTTAAAAAAAGTGAAATTTTTGTAGTTAAATCAGGACATTGGTTCCTTTTTTTTTGAATACGAATTATAAGTTGTTCCGCTTAAACTTTCTTTCGCGTTAATGAAAAAAATATTTTACACTAAAAAAAACTTCATGCTTTTCTTTTTTTTCCGCGTGTAGAACAATATTATACATACTCAGTACAAGGATTGATAAAATACAATGGGTGATCGGTTAACGAACATAATCCGTTCCAAGACTATGTTCGCTATCCGAATTGTTCGTTAACCGATCATCGATTCACCATAGTCTTCTATGTGAAATCGATTAATTCGTTCTGGAGACCCTAAAAATTAAATTTTAAAAAAATGTATAATTTCTTAGTAAGTTTTTTAAAAAAATAATGCATGAATATTAGTCAGTCCTTTTCATTTTTTGCTTATGAGGCGTTGAAGAACATGTCCAATGTCGATTGCTTTTCTCTCTTTTTCAGGATTTTCCGGAAGTAATTAATAGCATTGTTGTTGTAAAGATCCCCAACCCTACAGACATCAGCTTGGTTTGGGTGCCATTCTAAGACCATTGCTCTGACATCCGCCCACTTTTTCAAAAGATCTTTAATGGCAGATGTCGGCATTGATCCTCTTTCGTCTTCCTCTTGTTCAGAAGGAGACACATTTCGATGTGTTTCTTGTTCTTCATTCAAAATTTCTTGGACTTCTTCTGTCATCAGTTCATCTTCATGTCCCATTATGAGCTATTCTATGTGTTATCCTCGTTCACCTCTAATTCCAGATCTCTAGCAGTTGTCAAAATTTCATCCATAATTTCCAGGGTGTATCCCTGATCATTTCCGAATATGTGTTCGTTGTAAAAACACAAAAAATCTTTCTTGAAAGTGTTCGTTATCCGAACACAAAAATCATTCGTGAAAGTGTTCGTGAACCGATTTGTTCGTTAACCGATCACCCACTGTATCTTAAAAATTACGGTTAAAAAAACAATAATATCTTCCTTTCAATTTAATTATTTTACAATTTTTTAAAAATATTTTCGGAACTTCTTTTTTTTTCAGAGGTTTTTAAAACACGATCTAATAATTTTGTAATTTTGAAAATTTCTATTTTTCTGTTTATTTCCATACATAAACTATTTTTTTTAAAAAAAATGTACTTTTGCGTATCCGGTGGCTGCAAAATTAAACGAAAAAAATTGCCTAGAATGTCAGTAATAATTAATTAATTTAATTACATTCTTTATTTTTGTTTCATACTTTTTGATTACAAAAGCAATCGTTTCAATAGCTATCTGTAAATTTTTCTTTTATTAATTACTTATAGAAATTTGATTTTAATAAATATATATGTTTTTTAAAAATATATTTCTATTATTTCATTACTAAAGGGATTCTTTGTTAATTAAAAAGTACATCGTCTATTATTTATATGAAGTTTGAAAGCATTAACATAAAAATGAAACCCGAAAAAAAATCTTTTACTTTAACGAATAATGAAATGGGATATTGAAAAAAATCTATCTTTATTTTAAAGCTCAATTCAGTGTTCTTCCCCGACGTAACTGTAGTTTGGTTGGTTAACCCGCTGCTTCATAAACGGCAATTCCCGGGTTGGAAACTTTCTTTCAATTCACAAACAAATTTTCAATTTCGCAATACGCTACTTTATAGAGATTAATATTTTTTTACTGGAATGAAAAAGGTTAAAATTAAAATGAAATAAATTAATTCTTTGTTAATTATATATAAAAAGTATATCGTCTATTATTTTGTTTCAAAATACATTTTAAAGACATTTTTTACTCCTAGTATTAGAAGCGTTTTCTTTTTATTGCTTCACATTAATAATTTTTTAATTCTAACGCACGAGACTGTTAAGACCTTAAAACATCGGAAAGATCATTTTAAAATTTTTTTAGTGGAATGACAAAGGTTAAAATTAGATCGGTTATTTTTTTAATGTTTTTTTAGTACATGTATATAAATATATATATCTAGGCTTTCCCCCATACTGTTTTTTTTCTAACTTATATATATTTATATGTTTAATCAAACATTCAAACGTTCAGAAAAAAGCAATCGTTTCAATAGCTATCTGTAATTTTTTATTTATTTATTACTTATAGAAATTTGAATTTTGTAAATATATATATGTTTTTTTAAAATGATTATTCCTACTATATATATTTCATTACTAAAGGAATTCTTTGTTAATTAAAAAGCACATCATCCATTACTTTGGATCAAAATACATTTTAGAGACATTTTAAGTTAACTTTATGTAACGATTGATTGATTCATGAAAATCTGAAATCTATTTTATTATTTTAGATTCTTAGAAACTAACTATTATTAAAAAAATGATGAACGTTTTTTTGTTTTACTCTTAGCATCAGAATCGTTTTCTATTTATTGCTTCACATTAATAATTTTTTAATTCTAACGCAATATTTTTTTTTATAAGTCATACATCGAAATTTGAAGCTATATCTTATCTGTGAGAAGGAAGGGAAGATAAAACAATAATTTTACACTAAAAAAACCGTGTTCGGGCTATAGAGAGGGGAAAGAAAAAATAAGTGGAATGGAACAAATTTCGAAAAAGGGAAATTTTTTGACACAATTTTAGAAACCACTCACATTGTGCGCGTACAAACACACACACAGAAATGCTGGTGTCATGAGGAAAAGAGAAAGTCCGAGCAACGCTAGGCTAAGAGGTGGAGGGGGGATGGAAGTCATTTTGAAAATGAGTATTAGAAGTTCTGATTTTGTGAAGGAAAGGGAAAATTTATAAAAGTAGAGACAGCCCGTGCAACGCCGGGCTATGCAGCTAGTTTATAATAAAAAAATACAATATGATATTATTTTACTTTATTTTACAATGCTGTAGAAATATTTATATATTACCTTAAATCTCAAGAAAACACAGTTGAAAAACAAGTAATAAAAAAATTTTTTTTAAGTCAATTCCTACTTACAAGGAGAGGGCACGACTAAGGAAATTCATTTGGGATCGAGACTTGGTGTAATAGTAGTACTGCTTTAGGGTATTCAACCCTCAATGTAATTCCGCCGAATGGCCAGTCAATTCCGAGAAATCAACCTTCGAAATTCATGCTTACCTTTTATGCAATTAAGTTTCAATTTCCTCCAACGATTTCGTAGCTTGGTTGATATATCGTCTGCATACTATGCGCGAGGTCTGGATTCGATTCATCGGTCATTTTTTTCATTTCATTTCATTTAATTATTTTTAAAATTAAATAAACTTACTTATGAAAGGTTTATTAAATATTAAATGATATTTTATGTAATTATTTTGTATTTTATAAAGTAAAAACAATTAAATAAATTTATTATTTAAATTATTTAAAATTATTATTAATAAAAATATTTAAAATAAGTATTAATTAAAATTATTAACAGTTAAAATTATTTAAAATAATGATTGATTAAAATTATTTAAAATAATTATTATTTAAAATTACTATTATTTAAAATAATTTTTAAATAAAATAATTAAAATTAATTAATAAGAATTATTATTAATAAGAACTATTATTAAAATTATTAATTTATTTTTAAAAATATTAATTTATTATTAAAGTTATTAATTTATTTTTGAAAGTATTAATTTATTTTTAAAATTATTACTTTATTATTGAAATTATTACTTTATTATTGAAATTATTATTAATGTATTATTAAAATTATTATTAATTTAGTATTAAAATTATTATTAATTTATTATTAAAATTATTATTAATTTATTATTAAAATTATTATTAATGTATTATTAAAATTAATTATTCATTATTGATATAATTATTAATTTTTAAAAATTATTTAAATAAACTTTTTAAAATTATTTAAAAAGGACTTATTAAATATTTTACAAAATTATAAAATAATTAAATGAATAATATATAAAAAAGACATATTTTTTATTATATTAATTATAAAATAAATTAATTTATATAACAATAATATACTTTAAAAATTATTTTATATTATATATAACATTTTATTTATAGTATATTTTATTTCACATTATAAAACTATTTGTAATTAATTTTTATGTATAATATCATTTAATATTTATTAGACTATATTTTATTATAAATGTTATTTATTAATATAAAAATATATTTATATATAAAATTTAATATAAATATTTATATAATTACAGTTTTTTTTTTACGTTATAAAATACAAAATAATTACATAAGATATCAAATGATATTTAACGAACCTTTCATAAATTAGTTTATTTAATTTTAAAAATAATTAAATGAAATGAAAAAAAAATTACCGATGAATCGAACCCAGACACCGCGCATAGTATGCAGACGATTTTCGAAGGCTTTTTTCTCCGAATTGACTGGCCATTCGGCGGAATTACATTGAGGGTTGAATACCCTAAAGCAGTACTACTATTGCACCAGGTCTCGACCCAAAATGAATTTCCTTAGTCGTGCCCTCTGCTTGTTAGATCAACAAAGAAACATTTTATTTTAGCTACTTTTTATTAAATAGTAACAATTAATAAAAATACAGGGTGTAACTAAACTCTGCGGCAAAACTTTAAGGAGTGATAGTACACATCAAAATAAACAATTGTAAAAAGGAAACTTAGGGTCCCAAACGTCTTCTGAAGGCGATAGGTGCCATTCAAGTTTAGAATCCGAAATTTCAAATGATTATAAAAAACGGAAAAATGGGTCGATTCGTCAGCGGTTTTCACTAAAATTATTCTTTTTGTCAGTATTTTATTGAAAAATAAATTTTAAAGATAAAACTCAAAAAATGTCGATAGAGGGCGCTTTAGACTTTGGAGTAACGAACAACTATTTTTTACCGTTATTTTTTTGTGTCACATTAAATGCTTTCAAAAGCTTAGACTTAAATTTTGAGCTTAAAATTTGAATCGTTGGGGCTCGTTAAGTAGCGCAAACTCAACTGCGTTCAGGAGGTGAAATTTAAACTCACCTCCTTCCCTCTGAACACAGTTCAGTTATTCACGATCTTCGATACTGTGTCATAGACTACGCAGCAGCTACTACCCACTAAACGTAAAATAAATGAGAGAGGGATGACAAAATTAAATAAAAAAGTTATTCATAACAGACATGAGCAATTTCTCCCCACAAAATACCCGATTTGCATGCAAAGTGTAGTACACAAGGATTTAACTGTATGGTGCTAATTGCATGTAAGGATGTAAAGTTCTATTACAAAGTGTTCCAGCCAAAAAATAAAGGCTCGTATGTGGTTCCAACATGACGGAGCGCTTGCACATTTCAGCGCAGATGTGCGAAGTGCATTGGATACAGCATAACCAGGGTGATGGATTGGGCGGGGTGGTCCTGTAAATTGGCTGGCACGCTCGTCTGACCTCTCCTGCCTAGACTTCTTCCTCTGGGGCTGTATGAAAAGCCCTGTTTACGCAAGCCCCGTCGACTCCGACGAGGTCCTGGTTGCGAGCATTGCCGTCGTAGCAGGCGAAATCCGGGAGATGCCCGGGGTATTTGCTAATGTTCGACATTACCCCCGCCGGCGGTGTGAGGCCTGCATCTTTGCTGGTGGGCGCTTTTTCGAGCAGTTTTTGTGATTCCGCAAGAAAATCATGCGTGTACCATTTTCTACGTGCCATCGTTCATTCATACGCACTACGTGCATACATCAAATTGTTTCTTTTTATTTTGAGCAGATAAGTTGTTCATGTCTATTATAATTTTTTTAAAAATTTTGTCATCCCTCTCTCGTTTACTTTAAGTGTAGGAGGTAGTAGTTGCTGCCTGGTCTACGACACCAAGATCGGGAATAACTGAACTCTGTTCAGAGGGAAGGGAGTTTTAAATTTCACCTCCTGGACACAATTCCGTTTGTGTTACTTAATCACCCCCAACGATTCAAATTTTCAGCTCAAAATTTAAGTTTAAGTCTAGGCTTTTGAAAGCATTTAATATGATACAAAAAATAACGGTAAAAATAGTTGTTCGTTACTCCAAAGTCTAAAGCACCCTCTTTGAGCTTTATCATTAAAATTTATTTTTCAAGAAAATACTGACAAAAAGAATAATTTTAGTGAAAACCGCTAACGAATCGATCCATTTTCCCGTTTTTTATAATCATTTGAATTTTCGGATCCTAAACTTTAATAACACCTATCTCCTTCTGAAGACGTTTGGGACCCTAAGTTTCCTATTTACTATTGTTTGTCTTGATGTGTACTATCACCCTTTAAAGATTTTCCGCAGAGTTTAGTTACACCCTGTATGTATATACATATGACAGAATCACAACATTAAGTGGTAATTAACTTTTATTAATTATCATTAAAGTATCGTATTGTCATTAAAAACAATTGTGTATATAAAATTTCAGTTCAACTGAATGCTTTAAAACGTGAGAAAAAAAATATTTTCAAGTTTTGAACCAAGTCGGTAAAAATGAAACCAACGTGGCTGTATCAGTAATTCTCTAAATAATTAGTTTCAGTCCATCAATTTTAATTCATTATAATTAAATTATCGTATTTTTACCCAAAATAATAGTGAATAGAAAATTTCAGCTCAAATGAGCGCTTTAAAATATGAGAAAAAAAAACCTTTTTTCGAATTTTGACACAAGTCGCCAAAATGGTTGCTAAGCCGCCAAGAATGATGCCTAAGTGGCTGTATTTGTAATTCTTTGAATAATTAGTTTTAATCAATTAATTTTTATTATTTGTAATTACATTACTATATTGTCATCCAAAATAATCACGTATATAAAATTTCAGCTCAATTGATACCTTTAAAATGTATTTTATTAACGATTGAAAATTCCACCACAATAAATATATAGAGAGTGTGAGCTAATAGTAGGAATTGAATAAAAATATAACTACCTTTAAACTGTTTTAAAAAAATGAAATGTAAAAGAAGGAATTGCCGATTAAAATTGCACGTCACTTGTTTCTTCGAAAAAATATGGTTTCCTTCAGGGTTGTTTGAATCCTCTTTTTATTGACCCTTAAGCATGTCATAATGTACGGAATGTGTTTTTGTTACTTCTGTTGAGGACTTAAGTGAAATTTTTATCCAATTATAAGTAATATTCAACTCCTGTATGCAAAGAAGTAAACATTGCAGGAAACCACTTTAAGAAGTTTCCGTGACTACTTTCCCACGACAGAACTTTTATCAATAACTTGGGACTTTTCCCGCTTTAGACATAAGACTAATAATTTCCCTGATTCTCAACAATTTTTGGTAACGGAAACATTCAATATAAAAGGAACTGTTTCCACAAACAGTTAAATTGTAAAGTGTGTATATGTCGCAGGAAAATGACGAAATTAGGAATTTCATCAAATCTCTGAGGGAGATGATCAATTGACGGGAGATGTTAAAATAACGTCTCTTCAAGGTCATTTCCCTGATAAAAGTAAGGGATTTGAACAAATACCTGATCTGTTTTAGTGAAATGATGAAATTTGTTGTCAAGAGTTTAAAAGTCTTTATTTAACAAATAGGGTGCATTATTAAACGTAGAAGTAATACAACAATAGTTAATGAAATACTAATCATTTATTCGAAACTAATTAACAAATAATTAGAAAATTAATCTGGCATTTTTTTATGTGTAACATCTTTCCTCTCGGTTACTTACGCACTAAAATATCAATCCCCGTGTTAATCCTATGGTGTGTGTGCCATTTTTTTTAAAGATATGGGGTTGATATTCAGGGGATCGATAGCACTACCTGTATGGTTAGAAAGAACAAGGACTCGGCTTCCCAGGTCTCTCCCCCTTAAACAGCAATTTGCCAATGCAAATCCTGAATAGTTCATCCTTTCAGTGAAACAATTCAGGGATTTGATAAAATCCCTTACTTTCATCAGGAAAATGATCTTGAAGAGACGTTACTTTAACATCTCCTGTCAATTGATCAGATCCTTTAAGGATTTGATGAAATTCCTAATTTCGTCATTTCCCTGCGACATATACATTTTTTCAATAGATAGTGATAAAGGGAAAGGTAAAAAATTTTAGTATATAGACGTAAGTACTTTTTGATAACACATGAAGGCAGAAGTATAATGAGCCTCCACCATCTATGCAAAGAGTTAAGGTCTACCGACCCATGACCACGGTCTAGACAAGAACGAAGGAAATAATGCAGTTTTACAACTGTCGTCACTTGGCATATTGTTTGAAAATCCAAACAAACAACGTGATAAATAAATTGGATGGCACGGAAGACGAAACCGTGTGGGAAAATGAAGACTCCGGCACCAATTTCGAACAGCGAGAGTGACGAATTATTTTCGAAACGTGATACAGACGGTAACAATAATTAGGGTTTCCGTATGTATTAAAAGTTTTTAATACTGGTACAATAAATTAATTATTAACTTATTATTTCTAATTAAAATAATTAAAAAAAATACTTGGGGGGGGGCATCAGATATTCATGAATCTTTTACACTTTTTAAATTTTTTTTCTCAAAAACATGCAGAGAATTGGGAATGCGGCATAGATTCGAGTATATAATATACTTAATTTTGACTTTCGGCATTTTTCACAAAAAGCGTTCCAAAACAAAAACTGTTCTTGATCCAGTGTCCTCTGTAGTGAGCTCACTTTAGTATTGGGATCAGAATTAGTATCGATATTAATAGCTCAAAGTTGGCTAAATTATGCTGTTAATGAATTAAATAAATTAATTTCAGTGTAATTCTGGACTCACATATTTCAAAGAAAGTCTTTTGATAATCTTGTGAGTGCCATCCATGCATTCTTTTGAAGTTCTATAATTGTTCTGATGAAATGTTCATCTTTTATTTAAACTACTGTTGATTATCAAAAATGATGAACAGTATGATGGACTTTTCAAATGACAGGCTAGGAAATGAGATAATTAAAATTTATTCTTTAATTGCCAAAGCTTTAATAAATTGCGTCACGAAACCCGTTTAATATAGAGGTGGAAATAAAATATCCTTTTAGTTAACTAGGCTGATGTACACTATTTCTTTCCTTCTTCAATGGCACGATAACCCAGGAAGGGCCTAAGCCTTCCAAAGAAAGTCATTCCAGGCTGGCTTGACTTTTCTAGTTTCGACATTTTTTTAGTAGTTTTTAGATCTTCCTCTAGGCAACAGTTCCACACACACACACACCTGTGAGTCTTCCTCTAACTCGAGTACAATATGGTATGGTTGTGACGAATCTGTATGGAACCTTTCCACTAATATTCTTAGGCGTCTTTTTGGGGATTATAAATTCGCGTATATTTCCAATCAACTCTGAGAAGAGAACGGGATATGCAAAGTAGATAGGGTACTTAAGTGGAGCGTTGTAAGCTAGCAAAGATGAAGGTTATTGAGCCAGCAGCAGTAGAGTCAAGTTTAGAGGATTCAATAGGATTACGATAATGCAGCATTACTGCTAGCACTCTACGAAGGAATCTTAAAAGCTAATATACCAGTGAAGATATCAAAGTATTACCAGGTGATATAAAATAGTTTATTATCGCTTAAAACAAGCGCTAGTTTAATAAAATTAGTTTAAGTTAATGAAAGCTAATAATTCGAGTTGCGTGTATTTCTCGGACCTCCTATATATTTCGGTAGACCTTATTGATCTTACGCGTAGTTATTAATTTCATATTTCGTAATTTAATTTAATATTAAAGGTAAATCCCTTTTGTTTGACGTAACATAGAAATATTATATGTCATTAGAGTTTCTAATATTTAAATCAGTTGAATAAATATAAGTTATTATTATACAAATATATAGCTCTTGGTGATTCTTTGCCTCAAATTAATCTTGGTGTCAAGGGTGGAACCCAGGGGGGTTCTAACATGGTCACAAAGATCTTTTTTGTGATTCAATTGTCATCCAATCTTATCAGGTGTTCTGCTCATTTTAACCCTTGTATTGGAATGAACTTAACAATATCTGGTTCTTTAAAAATTTTATGAATTTATAAAGTGGGTCTTCTTTCCCAAATGTTATCATACTTTAAGCCTCCAAAAAAATACTTCTAAGGGCTCATCTTTCAAATATAGAAAGTCCATTTGTCTCTGTCGGTCATTACCCATATTTCTGCAAGCATATGAGACAACGGGCCTTATCGACGATTTGTACATGAGTAGTGTAGTTTTTCTGCTGATGGAGAATTAGATTTTAAATATTTTTGAAGTCGATGAGAACATCTGTTACCAGCAGTGAGTCTATTGCGAATCTCTGGGGTTATGTCATTGAGTGTGTTCAGTTCAGAGCCTAAATATCTGAAATCATTCACAGCTTCAAATCTGTATTCTTCTATTTCAAAATAAAGTTCTTTTAAATTGGTACTTGACATCAATTTGGTTTTTTTCTGGTTTATGTAGAATATTTGGGTCATTAAATTTCAGGTCTGATCTCGACAGCACCAAATGCTTCTAACGAGTTCTGTTGTCTCACATATTCAAAAAACAGGGATTCTTGATGAATCTATGTTCTAAACAAAGAGCAAGCAGATTATTTTCTGGTCCACACAGATAATCCATTGGTGCATGTAAAATGCAACAAATCAATCTCTCTGTCTTCATATTCTTACGGCTAGCATGTTGAATGACCTATAGGAAATGAATCAAATAAATTTCTATTTTTGAAGAGGATAGAATTCAAGCTCTGCTTTGAGTTATCATGAACAATTGCTATTCAGTTCTACTATAAGCTGAAATTCCTAATTTTTCTAGTAAACCTTGCAGGTACACATTGTCGCTTCAAAAGTATACCAGAAATGCTCTTTCTCTTGATCGAAAGCAGGATACCTCAGCTACTTCTTTTAAGCATTTTTTTTCTCCTTTGCTTTCATTGCTAATAATCTGATGTCTTTTCTTTTGGCTAATAATCTGAAGTTTTTCTCATACTTTGTACGAGATCCTTCAAATCAAGTTGCTTCAACCCTTTACGAGCAAAATCATCTTTAATTTCAAAATAAATCGTAAGAGTCACTTAGTAATTCTTCTATTATCTTCTTTGCACTGGGATTTCAATTGAATGAAGCACTGGTATACAGTTGATGGTAAGCTAGGACACGCTATTTGTGATAGAGCTTTCATCGCGATTTCAATTAATGTCCTCTTGGGGTTTCTTTGGAGTCGAAATGGCAATTATTTCCAACCAACTCGAGAAGAACGTGTGTTTGCAAATTAGGAATCTTATATATAGAAGAAGTTTAGCAATCGCGCGGTGGCGATGTGAGGTCTATGTTTAGAAGTGATTGAGTAAAAGTTAGAGAAAATACCAATGCCAAGATTTAACCTACCGGTACCTGTATAATCAAGTTAAAGGTGGATCAGTGACCACAAGGATTAGAGCCGGATTGAAGCACGTCAGTTAGGACAAACAAGGTAGCTGTTTGCTTAGGATATAGCGGTGAGCACCTTTGATTAAACTATAAGGAAAGTGCGTGTTTTAGTGAGATTAGAATTTTTTTTAAGCTGTTAAGTTAGATATAGTGGTCAATTATGCGATTGTTTGGTAATACGAGTTGTGTCTTCTCATTCCAGATCTGCTTACTTTGATTATTATTACTGTTGTGTATTGTGATTAAGTTAAGACTTAATAAGCATACATTAAGATGAATATGTCTGGTTCTTCGTTATTTCCAACAAAAACAGGTCACGTAGATAATGGAGAACAGGTGCATCCACGGGACGGTGCCTCACATATTTTAAGGCTTTTATTTTACTAGCAATGTAATTTGTTCGGGTGGAATCTGGCAACTCAATTTTGAAGCTGATGTCTTTAACCGATTGAGCTGAAATTTTGTATACATGTTTAGTATGGATGGCAATGCATGTTTTGACCATTTATATTCCGATATCGAAATTAGTTAAAAAGATATTAATTTAAAACATTTTACCCCTGTAAGCTTTTTATTCTGCCGAGCAACTTATCGGATTGAGCTTAAAGAAGTTCCGATTTTTCGACCTTTTTTAAAAAACCATCTTATTCTTTTTATCAAACTGAGGCAAAAAACAAGCAATATATATATAAAAAAAAAAGATACGAGCCTTACAGTAGTCGCATATGATGTGTAACATCTGACATGTTGTCGTGGTAAATATATGCAATAGTAACTTATATCCTAAAAAAAATTAATCGGGTATAATTGGAAATAATTTTCTATCGAATTACTATATCTTGAATGAAATTTTTATTTAAGTAACACAAGAAGTAAAAAATACAATTTTTTATCAAAAATAATTATTCTTGTTCAATTTGGGGGTTGATTGAATATCAACGTCGCATTGTTTAGCTACACGAGGGCTTTTGGCGATGGACCACGTAATTTTGAACCATGGTCAAGTGACGTGGACGACACCTGAGCTACCCCCCTCTCCTAACTACCACACCACATCAAGTTCAATTTGGGGAAGAGCGGAGGTAATAGTCTTATGATAACTAAAATATGACACATACTTGTGATTTCAAAGTATTTAAAAACCGTTGAAAAACAGCATCAATAACAGTACCACTGTTAGTTGTCGAAACATTTTGATTTGTGTTCCTTTCGAGCTTGAGTTCCTCATTCAAAAAAAGCTATGAGTGGCTCAGCTTTTGGCAAACTGATGTTAAAATTAAAATAACCACTCAAAATCGAAGCGAGTAATTTTTTTTTAAAGAGCAGAACCATCTTCGGTATATCCCTTTAAGACCCGAATTATTTCTATCTTCTAATATTAAATTCTTCTGGTTATTAATACTATATGGACCCCAATGACACTGGGAAAATACTAAAAATCCCCCAGAAACCAAATTGTTACGTTCATCGGGGTTCGAGGATGTTATGCAAAACAGTCACAAAGAAAAATAACAGTTCTTGAAGAGTGATGCGAATTTATTATCGGAAATCCAATTCTTTAAATACAGGATTCCGCAGCAATATTTACAGAGTAAATCTCCGAATGTCTTCACACCTTCAACAGCAATCAAACACAATTATCAGTGTTTAAAATACACGTATGTAAAAGATTGTTCACAAGCACAGCCAAGCTAATCGGTAATCAAAACAATGCTCCCTAATCGCGGGTTGAATCAAGACTGACGCGTTGCGGCTAGCACAGCTCTATAGACCCGGCGGAAACTTCCAGAAAAATCTGCACGCATCATAAAGCGTGAAATTAGAAGAGAAATCCACTAATTTCTAGAAGAATCCAGAGGGTCCTGAACTCGCCAACTTGGATCTCTCGCCAAGTTCTCCGTCACGTCACTTCCTATTACCCATTTCCGTCCCTTTTCACGAAATCACTCCGACAAATATCCAGCAACCCAGAGGAAAGGTGTAACACATCAAAACTTTTTAAATCAACTCATACTTAGATCAACAAAGAAATTTTTTATTTTAGCTACTTTTTATTAAATAGTTACAATTAATATAAATATGTATGTACATATGACAGAATCACAAGATTAAGTGGCAATTAATTTTTATTAATTATCATTTAAGTATCGTATTGCGATCCAAAACAATCGTATATAGAAAATTTCAGTTCAACTGAATGCTTTAAAACGTGAGAAAAAAAAAACCTTTTCAAGTTTTGATACAAATCGTCAAAAATGATGCCAACGTGGCTGTATTTGTAATTCTTTAAATAATTAGTTTTAATCAATTTTATTAATTATAATTAATTTATTGTATTGTCATCCAAAATAATCATGTAGGTATATAAAATTTCAGCTCAATTGAGTGCATTAAAATGTATTGCATTAACGATTGAAAATTCCACCAAGATAAATAAATAAATATGCAGAGTGTGAGCTAATAGTAGGGATTGAATAATTACATAATCGGAAAGATAATTTATTTCGCCAAAATAAGGTACAATTCTTTTTAAAAAATGATATTTTCTAGTTTTTACGATTTTTTTCTAAAATGAATTAAAATCGATGCGTTTTCATGAAAATGATTTCTAAATCATTCCGTATGAATTTTTTTCGTGTTAATGAATCGATATTCCGTACTAAGAAAGTTCAGGCTTTTCTCTTTTAGAATCAGTCATTTAAAAAATAAAATGCCGAAAACCTTTTTTTCGTTTGTTGAATATTACTATCCAAATTCTGCACAAAGATTGAAAAAATTTGTTTAAAATTACGGATTGAAATTTGTGTGTGTTTTTCGTTTTTAATATAGTATTATAGGAAAAGCAAAGAAAAAAAAGTTTAAATATTTTGATTAATTATGCTTTGTCCAATGCTGTTTCGGTCTTACAGTGTTTATCCCCCACCCCCATTATCCTCTTGTTGCGGCCCGAGTGAAATACCTTTCACATGTACGTGGCCTGGCGGGAAAAAAGATTGATTACCCCTGAACTAGCCTGTTCAAAATTAACTGGTAAACGAACTTGCAACAATGATGAGTTGAATGAGATGAACAGATAGAGAAACCTGTCCAGCGATAACTAAAATTAAAAAAATTAATTAAAAGTAAATATATGGGTTTTAGAACATTTAAATAAAAGCTTGTTTGTAAAAAAGTTTTTTTACTTTTAATTTTTACACTTATTTTTCTTGTATCTTGACGATCTCAACTATATAAAAGTAGCAATCTCTTGAGTGATCTCGGGGCTCTAGGATAATCATATGGGTACACCAAATAAAAATTTATAATGTGTTCCCTTGTCCACAACCATTTGACGTACTGCTCACATACTTTAAGATAGGCCCGTGATTTACTATGATCACCATTTTTCATTTAAAAATTAACAAAATAGGCAATTTAACTGGCAAATGTAATGATATTTGTCTTTTGACTGGGAATTATAAAACCTGCCGATGCTAATTTGACATCCGAGTGCTACACGTTGGTTACCTTGTATTTCCATTATGGGGTAATGTGGTCGCCATGGAGATAACGCACATTAGAGTTAACTTTTATTCCGCGGTATTCCTATTAATTTCAGACGATTTTAATTCGATTTCTATAAAAATTTAAACCATTATCAATGTATTTGTTCTTCAAGCTACTATTTCAGTCTTCTGCTTGTATTTTGTGCTATTTTTGAATAAGGATATTTCTAACGTCATTAGTGAGTACTAAAATATTTCTTAAAGAATATGAGGGCAGTGCATTTAATTAATGCTGCACATCGCACATTTTCACTTCATTTTAATATTAAATAATGCATTAAGCGTTTCTTGGTTGATGAAATTAATAAAAGGAACTCGCAGTTTTAGGACTATTGCAAGCTATCAGCAATTATTGATTAATTTTTTAACATGTATTATATAATCATTTTATATATAATTATGTATTTCATAATTTTTTATATGTTTATTGTATATTACATAATATAATTATTATATAATATGGATGTTAATTATTGATAAATATTAGTTGTTTTCACATAAGTTGAAGGAATTTGGAGTACCTGTTCCCGCAGGGAAACTTAAACTCCTATATGGATAACTGTGAGTAGCATTAGTTCGGCTTAACCTTAACCCACTGCAGCATTTAGCGATAGTAATAATTTAAAATTAAGTTAAAATTGTTAAGAAAATTTACATTAGGATTAAGCAATTTTCAATTAAAGGTGAAAAAAATATGAAAATTTAGGCGTGAAATGTTACCTAGGGCGCAAAAAAATTGAAGGGTGAAAAAAAAAATCAAAAAATACAGCGAATGTACCACCACTTATCAAGTCATGAGAGAAGCATTTCTGTCCATAGCAAAGTAAAGACTGAAATGAGATCTATGGGAAATGAAAAGCGCAATAGTTTGATGGTGCTGTGCACTTAAAATGACATAAAATGGAAATTGATTTAATGATGACATTAATGATTTTGCAATGAGGAAAGCTCAAAGAAAACCTTTATTGTGCAAGTAAAATGACAGTGACTAAACAAAGAAGAATGTCTAAAAGTAAAAGGCAGTAAAGCAATGAAAAAGATCATAATTAACAAATTGAAAGCAGTTCATACAATAATGTGCACACTCCATATTGTAATTACAAACAATTTCATTAATTTACTGAACTAATTTAAAAAAGGGTGGGTGGTCTGTGATACCATAAGGTAAAAAATGAATAAGAATGTCCAAACCATGCCACTATCTTTTCCTTTTAGTTAAGAATGTGAAGGGTCCTTAGGTGGTGGATAATGGAAACACTCAAAAAGAGGGGAAAAAAAGGGAAAGAGAAAGAGAGTTAAGTGAAAATCTTTCCCTAACCAAAACTGGCAAGGAAAGAACTGAAGGAGGGTGGGGTGGGGGTGCACTGGAAATAGTCTAGGGGCGTAACAATTACAAAGTGCCTAAGGTGCCAGAGGGGGTTAACCCCTTAACTGCCGCCGTATCTATACACCTTACTGAAGTACAATCCTTTGCATTACGCTATAAAGAAAACTGCTCCCATGGCCTTGGAATGCCATAAAATGACCTTGACACTGTTTGAAACGGATTTTCTTATTTCAGAGAAGAGGGATAGGGTATTGGTAAAGGGGATGTTTCTGAAATGGTGAAAGTCAAAGCTGTGCACTTTTTGCTTCTGTTTGAGTAGGTCTGGCTTTTTTTTATTCTCCTTTTGCTTCCATTTTTGTTTATTGTGCAAAATAGAAGATCTTTTTACGAAAATATCGGACAGTGATTTAGGTGACTATTTTCCGTCATCTTCAGAATCAGAAACGTCAGAATATGATATAACGTCAGATGAAGAGGATTCTGATTGCGACTATTCTCTGAAAGATGCCTGATGTTGGTTACAACTGGATATAAAAAATTTAATAAAAAAATAATTCTATACTTTTAAATTTTTTCTCATTTTCTTTTTTCTGTGAAAGTAAAAAGGTTTTATGTTGCAAAACGCACTTCTTTTTTTCCCTCCAATACACCACACGCGCCTGTATGAAAAACAGCGGCACTGGGGAGCGCAACTCGTAAGTTTTCCTCGGCAAGTAAGGGGTTAACAACGGCACTGCGTATCTACCAATACTGAAAAACTAAGATGAGGGCTGTTATTGAGGCATTTCACAGTTTTGAAATAGAATGCCATATAATGTGATGCTCGATTTCCACATAGAGTAAATGAGATTCAAGAGTTGCTACCCTGAAGCTACCACAAATTTCAACTGAAATTTTTAGTGAACAAAATAGATAAGAAACTAAAAAAGCAACAACCTAGTAATTTTTTTTTAAAAAAAAAATATTCCAATAAGATTATTAAAGAGCTAGAAAGGGACTTAAGCTAACTTTTATCTTGACAATAATAATAGGGTTATGCAGACTATGTTTAAGAGATACAGTTGATTTCAAAGTAGAAACTTTCATTATCACACATTAATCACACAGACTTCACTATCAAATTATACTACAATGGAACTTGTACTAGTAGTAATAAATGATGATTGAAAAATACTAACTTAATCTGAATAGCAATTCAACTTTGAGAAGTGATTAAAAAGCCCAACATTTATTCGTAGATGACAAAATGAGAATGAACATACACATGAAGAAAAACAATTTAACAGTTTTCATCTATTAGCATTTAAACAAATCAAACAACACAATATTTAGCAACAATAGAATCTCATTTTGTAGATGTATTCTTGCTGTATGTAAAATTGATTATAATTATCCCTCCACTAAAATTAACTTATAATTTCAACTCTCAAATATAATTAAAGAACATATCTCCATAAAAATATTTAAATCTATATATATAAATAACTGAATTCTTTATTTTTCCTTTTTTTCTACATTTAAAGAGAGGAGACAGTACTTGCATATTATTGCAACCCATTGGCGACATTATATGAAATGAAGCACCTGGTTGTCAATTCAGCACATATGAATTCGAGGTTAGCAAATTGGCGAGTTATTAATAGAGTTGGCAATTGTTATGATAGTATGTAAGTACAGGAGAGAAAAATTGAGAAAGAAAATTCCAAACATATTATTTAATTTTTTTAAGACTTATTTAAACAATTTAATTTGATGGTGAATTTTTTATCCCTTATAAATTTTATTAATATTTGCAACTTACATTAACTAAATAAACAATTAGGATTCTTCTATAAAGGGGGAGAAACCATTTAAGAAAATGAAATCTTAGTTTAAAAGATTGGCTCAATTTTTTCAGTAAATAAAAATCTTGAAGAAATATGAGCAACAAGATAAATGTGATCAGATTCTTTTATTATGAAAACATAAAAACTAACAAATGCAGATGGGCATGACATAATTTAACACTTAGATGATACATGAGTATCTTTAAAAAGTTTTACAACTGTGATAACATTCATATAACAGTTGTCTGACATCGATCGATCACTATTTACCTCTCACAATGAAAGCTTTTCTTTTTCTGACATCTACTATTAACCATCATCATCATCATGAGAGCTTTTTTTCCTCTTCTTTTTCTCTGATTTCTATTGAACAAATCAGAATTGGATATCAATACAAAAACACTTAAATGCTTGAGAAAATTAAATTTTAAACAAAATTATTATTTTTTTAAAGTTATATTATATATAGTCTCTCTTTAATATATATGCAGCATTATTAATGTACACTTATATCGGGGGGGGATTTATTAAAAGAAACATTTTAAAATCTTGTTTTGCCCCCTCCCACAAAATGAAAATTTTAAATATGGATTTTGATCCATATTGCACACTAGAACCTAATATTGAAATCTTGCTTCAAATCTTCAAAATAGAAATATTGCTTTGCTTGAAGATTTGCTTCAAAATTCCTTATCTAGCATATTTAGAAATACTGACACACAACCACTTTCGAAGGAACTTAATACACTTTTGCCAGCATTTATGTAATTTTTGGAAATCATCTTCTACAATTTTGCACAAGAATTTTTTGCACTGCTGCTTTTAATTCAGCTGGAGACATGAAACAATGTCCCCACAAATTTTCTTTCATTAATGCAAATAAATAATAATCACAAAGGTCTAAGTCCAGCAAATAGGCAGGATTGATAGGTCACTTAGTAATGTGCCACTCCTAAAACAACATGAGGGGCAATTGGTGAAAGATCTCATAATTTTTAAATATATTCAAGTAATGAGGACACCACGAGTTGGTATCTCTCACTCTCCTAACTTCCAAATCATTTTAATGTGAGGACTTTAAACCTTGGAAGATTTAATGTGCACCAGCTACTCTAAACACTGTAGATACTTAGAGGAAGATGAAGAGACAAGGTATAGGGTAGCATCAATTTAGGTATTAGCAAAAACTGACCGATGTTCAAGAGTATTGTCATGATGAGAGAAAGAATTTCAAAAAGTGTACCTTTTAACAACATGCTTTTGTCGTAATGGAAGTCAAAAGTCTCCAAACTTTTGGATTTTACTTCAAATATATATATGTATGTACGTGTGAGGGAGTGTATACATATATAAAAGTGTGTACAAGTTAATATATTTTAATATTTTTAATAGAGGTGCATAACATTACACTATTCAATAATTTTCTTTCTTAAATTCAACAAATACCAGTAAGCATCTACAGTCAAACCTCCATATAACAAAACTGTATATTGCGAATTTTTCTATGTAGCAAACTTTTTTCTAGAACCAAGAGCATTTCACAATTTTCTTTGTAAAATAACCTCCCAATAGCGAAGTACATTTTCTATATAACAAAGTTTTTCTCTTGTGATTACATTATTTTTCTGCCTTTTTTTGAAGTATTTCTGAACATTTGGTTATTCTTTCCTTTAACTCATTTTACGGTGGTCATAAATTTCGAACTGCTTTTATCAGGTACCTAGCTCACCGAGAGGAATATAATTCTGAGTGTTTCATGCAAGAAGTGCAACCTTTAACCCCTATTCTCCAGTTCACCGGAAACATTATCGATATCCCCTTTAAGCCTCAATGGAGTCTCGTGTCCTTGAACTAGTCTCCGTTCCTTTGTTGTATTGATCAGTCGTACTGGTAACTTCGTTTCTTGTAGCTTGAAAATGTCAAACCATAAGTGCTTGAGCGTCAAAGAAAAACATTTAATTCTTTAGGAAGTGGATAACGGCGTCCAGAAACTTTTCTAGCAGTTTTTCTATCTTTTTTTTTATAGGTAAGATATATAAAATAAATATATATTAATTTACAAAAAGTTGTGAATTTCAATACTTTTTAATATACAGTGTTTCTAAATTTAAATTTTGTTTTATGTGGTTTATAAAGAAAAAATTGAAGGATGAATCTATATGTAACAAATTTTTTTTAAGGATTTAGTGACTTCATTATATAGAGGTCCAATATTCAAGGTTATTTTTTATTCAAATATGAAAGACTACGAAAATTTCTTTTTTTTCTTTTTGCAAAAAATTAAAAAATTTCCATGTATCTAAACTTTGGACATTTACTTGCTCATTAATACAACTACATGTTTAATAAAATGCAATGCTCATTTATTTAAGCTACTTGCTAAACTTATTTATATGCTATACATTTGATTAATCTTGATAACGATTTTATATCAAATTGTAACAGAATTGAATCTAATCAGAAAATATAAAAAAATACAAATACAAATTAAGGAATACACAGTATTTATGTCTCTTTTTACAAAATCACTTATGTTTTAATAAAGTTATCAGATTGCCAATGCTTTCACTGAAAATGACAGCATATATGATTTTTTTTGCTTCAAATTTTAAAATACACACTGACTAATCATAAGGAGGGAGAGAAGCTTAGTTTTTTTTTTTAAAGAAAACTATCTTAAAAGAATGTTCTACTTGTATTAAAATACATGTTGTTTAAACTGAAAAGGGAAAAATAAAAAGAAAAGAGTTTAGGAAAAGAAACTTTGTTTTTTTTCTGTATATAATCAATAAAATAAGGAATAATAGTTACTTTACAATTTCTTGCAACTTACAAGTGCATTTTCACATATTTCCACTGATGGATGGTCAACCATTTCATTGTCAGTATGCTGCGTATCACAATCCCTTTTCAAGGAACTATTTGCACACTCTCCTGAATAACATGATATCTAATTTTAAAACAATAATAATGAATTGTTAATGCTCTTTAAATTTTAATTTGAAGAAATTATACTAACTATCTAATACCACAAAACTTGCACAAAATTATTTTAGGCAACTGCCAATACAACTGATTACTGATCATATATGTCACAATTAATAAGATCACAGAAGCTCGTGTCAACAGACTTTGTAATTTTGAACTCTGGTCAAGTGACAAGGATGACACACAAGAAGAAAACCCACCTTGATAACTTCTGTATCACTTCAACATGAAGACTTTGAGCATTGAAAAATCTGACAGATGTCTACTGGAACCAGGACTTGATCACTCAGCTCAACTGAACTATCATATGCTATGAATATGTAACTACTTTCAACCCTGTATACCTAAATTTGTGATATTTTTTAAATTGCATGCACCGATGTGGTGAAACCTGTAACTGGCAATGACAGGAGTAAAAGTGTTTAATAATTGGCCCTGAAGAAATTTCCTTTAAGCTTAGTTATTAAAAGAACTGTAACATATGCCTGTGGACCAGAAAGATGATAGTTCAAATCATATACCTACACCAAGATTTTCTCACATCTTCTGCTAAAGTGGTGGACTCGAAAAACTAACATCAGATAGCAGAATAACCAAAAGAGCACTACTAATTGAATATAACTTATGAAATAGACACCATTTCAACAAGATATTGCTCATGAAATAATTGGAAAAATGCTCCATGTGAAATACAACTCATTTGAGGATATATATCATTTGCAGTAAAGGCTTGAAAAGCAGCTTCCCTAAATATTGCCCAGAAAGTTTCAAACAATAAACCTTCCTACAGTGAATCGCAATTAACAAGAAGACGAGTAAAAGTACTTAATAAATGGTCCAAGAAAGAATTCCTATTTTTGAGTTCAACCTCTACAAGACATTTCTGTAAGCCAGCAAATCAGTAATTCAAATAATATGCACAAGCCAAGGGCAACAACTTTTGTCCAACTACAATACATATTCAAATATTAATAATACAAATTAAACAACTTTAATCCTGCCATAATTTTTTTTAAACAAATAAATATTCAAATTTTTACAACACAAAAATAAAAAAAATTCGGATGCCTACATACTATCACAACCATGCCAATTTTCAAGATAACTTGTCAAATTGGCAACCCCAATTTCGAGCATGACGTAGGTGAGGAAACAATGTGCTTAGTTTCATATTTCTCCACTAGCTACCATTTTAATCGTAACAATTCGTTGATATGGCAAGCTCGAATATTAGAATGCAAATTGGGATTTACCAAAATCACAAAAAATAAAATTAATAATATAAAATTAATAATAAAAAAAATTAAATTATAAATTAATTATTATTTTTCACATAGTATTTTTGGACTAAACATTCCATATTCCCATCAGTGTGTTCCATTTTTAGATTTCATGCAGTTTAATTCAACATCGGCAGTATGGCTGCTAGTACTAGTTTATCCATTGGGCACTTGGGGCAGAGGTCCCAATAAGCTGGACTTTAATAAATTTTCTGGTTAAAAACTTTGATCCTTGAGCAGATCTTCTGCACCCAGGGTCCGAAATAAGCTTAAATTGGCACTGAGAGTTGGAAAACAATACAAGTACTATCAAGGTCATCAATATGGTTGTAATAGTACATAAGCACCAAAATTTTTTTTAGCCTAATTTTAAGCAATTATCTGCTTACAATATAATTAATTTTACACATACATTTGGGGAATCAACAGATAAATTGACATCCACACATGACGAGACTGAAGGTAATAAGGAAGCATCATTGGAGAGTTCTGATTCTTGAAAATTAAATTCAATATCATCATTGCAGAATGCTTCAGAAACATTCATGTATTCTTGAATAAACTCCCTCCTCCTTTTCTCCTTTTCAGCAGTTTCCCAGGAAGCCACAACAACGGCCTGGAACAAAAATAATTTATGCGATGCAAGGTTCTCTGTGCAATTTATCTTTCCCTAACATAATGCACATACTCCCAACTCTTTTTTTTTACACGTTTTTAAAATAACATTGTAAAGGAATGTAACGTTTTTTTTACATGAATTTTTTTTTCTGGCAAGAATTCCAAATTTATGAGGATTCGTGCCCTTAGGATGAGGACGATTTCCTCCAATTTATGAACATAAAGCAGTCGATAATAACAACGTCGAATGTGAAGTTCAACAGCTGATCAGTAGCGAACACAGGTATTTTTCAAGGGTGGGGGAAGTCCAGGGTCGAAAGTCCACCATTCTCGTATCATTCACCCATATGCCACCAAAAATATTCTTTTGATTTTGTCATTTTTTGGGAGCAAAAAACAGTACAAATAAATAACTGAATAATAATTAACATTAATTAATAAAATTAATTATTAATAACAAAAACTTAATTAAATTTTACACACTAATTACATAGGATTATAATCAATCAGAAAAAAAATCAAGAGCTTTTCAGGGGTCTGGATGCAGGGACTCTCTCCTTTGTGTGCACCACTGCAGTGGATTTAATTTGCGAGGGCTTGAAATTTGCTACAAGTACACAACTTTTTCTTATTCATGATCCTAACATAGCGTGCATTAAAATTTCACATAATCTTAAGTTCTGTGTAGCAGGATATCAAGAATGATACAAACAATTTGAGAAAGCATATACGCAACAGCCACTAATAACAGATTTTGTAATGACGGAAAAAAAACTAAGGTCGTAAATAACGAACGAAATTCTTCACTTCAATCAAAAAATTATAAGTGCTAGATATATCTGAAACATCTACTGATTAAAGCATTTTTGATCCAGTTCATAATAAACATGCACTCTGTTTATCAAATAGCAATGAAAAGTTGTTAGTAGTTTTATTTTTAAATTAAATTCGAATTTTTATGCATTGTGTGACTTAAAACTAAATTTTCACTGTGTACACTAATTAAATTTTTTTTGCAATAAAAATAAATTGTTTTTTTTTTATAAATCTGTAACATGGGTTTTATTATTCCTTATTTTTGCACAGTTTCTTGGGAAAATATTGAAAATTTTCATCTTACAAAATTCTTAAAAGATGCATATCCCCAAATTTACCATAATGTATTTTTTCCCCACAATTTTTTTTTTTTTGAGGAGTGTATCTATTTTGTAAAAGTAAGAGTTCAGCATATTTCTAGTAATCTTTTAATAAACAGAAGAAAGAACAATTACCATTCCAAATCCAATATTACATGTTTTATTTGGTATAGTTTTACTGAACTGAAAAGAAAAAATACTTACCAAAAGTTCTTGCTTTTGTTCAATAGTCATACCCTCTTCAAGTAAGTCCAAATCTAAATAAAGCGAAATTATTTTAAGTATAGAGAAATTGTGAAAATTATTTACTATTACATCAATATGTCCTCAATCGAAATGCTTAAAATCGATAGAACAAAAACTCCAAATGAAAACTAATATATTTATAACTATAATATGATATCCCCCCAAAAAATTTACAGAAAAGATTACAACTTTGGAAATGAATATCTCTATTTAACAAAGACAAAAGAGTGAAGAAAGGGGGAGGATATAAAAAATACAGCTATTAAAAGATATTTTAATAGTTTAAAAGCAATACTAAGATCATTTATTTGTTTTAATACTTTAGTTAAATACATAACATAAAAAATTAAAATAAACTGAAAAATTAACGCCTTTTATTGGAACATATATAAAATATAAATTTTTTGAAATATAGTGCAATAAACATTTAGCATACATTTCTAAAAATTACTACATTTAGTAATATTATATAAATTAATGAATTGCAAAAAAAATTTGTATTTTTCAGTCACAAATTCATAAAAAGTTTTCCAACCCTAAGATATTAAATCAAAATTTTACTAATCTCTTTTATATAAACGAGATCATCAAAATGTTTTCACTATTGAGAAGGGAGGGAAAGAAAAGCAATGCTTGTGTAAGCAAAATTTTACAATCTTTATCAATTTGATAATTTTAAGAGAAAATAAAGGTTACAAATAGAGGACAGACTAACTTATAACAAACAAATTTGCCTGACATTCCAATTGTAACACTTGGAAAAATAAAGTTAACATCCAATGTATTGTTACTGCTTGATATATATATATTAAATAAAACAAACAAACAAAATATTCAAAAATAATAAAGTGACAAACAGACTTTGAATACAGGCAGACAGGAAATATAGAGAAGAAATATATAAATTTTTAACCTTTATAGTTTAGTTTACAAAAACTTTATTTCATAGAAGACACTACTTATGAAATATTAAATGTCAATGAAATTTACAGTAACAGAAAAAAAAATGTCAAAACCAAGAGAAATTTGTTTTAGAGTATTGAAATTTGGACAAAGCAATTGTCTATTTAACACATTTAATTGATTAAATTTTCCAGATCAGAGGTTAATTTAAGCTAAAGAAAATGCATTTCAAATGTGAAATGCTGTTACATTAATAGCCGGTGTAACCTCAGAATTTTGAATGCAGGCCTGCATGCATTGTGTCATACAGGTGTGTAATGTCACTTTGTGGTATAGAGTTCCATGCTTGTTGTACTTGTTGTGTCAACACTGGGACAGTCAGTGCTGGCTGTGGATGATGTTGGAGTTGTCGTCCAAAGACATTACATACCTGATAAATTGGAGACAGATCAAGTGATCTTGCAAGCCAAGGTAACATGTTAACACTCTGTAGAGCATGTTGCATTACAACAGCAATGTGAGAACGAACATTCTGTTGGAAAACTCCCCCTTGAATGATGTTCATGAATGGAAATTCTATAAACTGAATTACCAGACTGACGTACAAATTTGCAGTCATTGGTGTTTGAGATAACCAAAAGAGTGCACCTGCTGTCATAGCAAATTGCTCCCTAGACCATGATCTAGGTGTAGGTCCAATGAGTCTAGGCTGCAGACAGTTTGGTTGCAGGTGTTCCTCTGACCTCTTTCTGACCAACACAATGCCATCACTGTCTCCAAGGCAGAACCTGCTTTCATCTGAAAAACCAACAAGTCACCACTTCGTCCTCCAATAAGCTCTGGCGTCCCAAAAGGCAATAGCTTGGAGTTAGTAAAATACACACTACAGGGTACATGGCTCAGAGCTGTCCTTGAAGTAACCCACTTCTAACAGCTCGTTGTGTCACTGTGGTACCAATTGCATCTCCAATTCCTATCCCAAATGCAGTACAATGTGCCACAGCTGTACTCCGAATACAGCATTCTTCCCTCTCAATAGCGACACATTATAGCCTGGAACCTGGTCTTCTTGATCTCTGAACCACAGCTCCCAACAATCATGCACAGTGGATACATTCCAGGCAAATCTTTCTGCAATATCGCAGAAAGAAAATTCATCTTCTTGTAGCTCTATTACACAACTTCGTTCAAACTAGTTGAGCTGTTGATAATGGATTCTTCGTCTTCTTAAAGGCATTCTTGGCTAACCTCAACCCAATACGTAATATTTCACAGACAAATAACGTTCATGAACTTGACTGCACGCATTTAAAGCAATCCTAATTTGCAAGTTCTGCGTGGCGCTACTAGCGCTACATTTAAGCTCGAACTGCAAAATTTGAATCAATGTCATCTTTCAGATGTATAAACACACCTCTAAAAATTTCATTCATCTAACATAAGTTTATCTTGATGTTGGGAATTTTTTTACATCAGTGTATAATTACATCAAGAAAGAGTAACAGTTACCTCTTAGTTTTTGGTCCACCCTCATCTCATACGATAAGAATTCACATTCTTCAGGTTCCTCATCGAAAATCAGTACCTCTTCTAGTTCAGAATTTTGGGAATAAGTAATCCTCTATTAAACAAAAATATTTGAAACCAAATATTTTTAAAATTAAATAAAAAACATTAAATAAGATAAAATTTAATATATATTTTATTATTACTCATAATTTTCTCAGAGGATATTGACAACTCTTACAATTGGCCACACACAACAACAATATCCTAAGGTTTATCTATGAATATGATAAGATATTAACTATTGGAGATACATCAGGAGAATAAGGAAGATAAGATAGGATTTACCACTCTAAATGCATAACTTTTGTTTTGATCTTTACCACAACATTTTACCATGCATTACCCATTTACTTAAAGCCCAGTAGTTGTGTGGTAGCATATCGTGCTTCTATACCACAGGTCCGAATTCAAACCATGAGCTGGGCAAGGTCAACTCAGCCTTTCATCTCTTCAGTGGGTTGATAAATTAGTACCAAGCTTGCTTGCGAACTAAACACTGGGGGTTTTGCATCAGACTGACCACCTGATCAGAACATCTGCTCAAGTACCTCAGTGCTTAAGGTCATGAATACTGAGATGGGCACAATTGGCTCTGGTTCTCTATGAGCTGATGCCCTACAGAGTTTAGTTCAGTTCACCCATATACTTAACTTTAAGAAATGCTTCTGTATTGTTTCATTATTTACTTTGAACACTTCTGCAAGTTGTTGCCACATTAAAAGGAAATTAGTTTCAATTATAGTCTTCATTTCATCAATGTTAAGATTCAATCGTCTGCCTGTGACCCAGTTTTATCCAGAGATTCATATCCAGTTAAAAAAAAAAAAATTAAAGCATAACAATTTTATCTTCAAATCAGTTTTTTTTTTACAGCTTCTAAATGAGCCCTAAGTTACAATTCACAAAGCAAATATGCACATATATTATACTCCATTTATATATATATATAGAGAGAGAGATTTTTAAAGATTAGAATATTATTTAAAAGTAAAGAGAACAAAATCAGAAAGAAAAATTAAGAGATTTACTCAATAGCTAATGCAAAATGAATGCTAATATAATGAAAATTTTCTTTTTAGGGTTTTATCTGATAACAAGATTAAACAATCTTTGAAATTATTGTTGGTTTATAAAAATGGTAATCTTGGTTACTTAATTTCAATGTCTATTATAATCTATAGCACTAACTAGTAGAAGGGTTGAGTTTGCAAGGAAAAATTAACATTAACAGAAATTTTATGAAATTTATTTTAAGAATTTCATGTTTTAACAGTATATTTGTCAACTGAACAAAACTAATATTCAGTTAATTTAAAATACTTCACTTGCTAATTATAACTAAAATACAAATATTAAATACTCTTTTTCTTTACTTTTACACATCTTTATAAATAACTTTTAAATAATGACAGCAACAGAAAACGAAACTTTTCAATGATGAATAAATGCCTGAAGTCAGTTTTCCACTATAAATATATTTATTTCATACAGTATTCAATAATTTCAAATATAAACTTACATCAGCAGGATTTTTATCATCATTGGATGATTCAGATTCCTTTGACATCTCTATTACTGAAGTCTCTCAAACATCCCAGCAGATGCAGTTAAAGAATCAACTAATGCAAATAAAGAGAATTTATTTTAAAAAGGAACAATTTAAAGCAAATTTTTAACATTTATATTTTAATAACAGAATAAGCCACTATTTTCTTTAATTATAATCATATTGTGCTCCTTACTTTTAAAAATATGTCCTTTTTTGAGTTTTTGATTATACATTCAACTAGGTATTTCATTCATGCTTACTTCATGTAATCTTTTATACTTGTGTATTATCACAACTATAAACTACAACTCAGATAGTGAAAACTTCAAAATTAGAAAATAAGACTAATTTAGATAGCTGAATGCTAAAGTATCATCTCATTTATGCATGATTTCCAATTTTGTTTTAGTGAGTATTTTTAGCATTTTCATCATTGCAATGTACTATTTTCCTTTCCTTTTCTACTAATACTATTTTAATTAATTTTGACGCCTAGTTGTAAATAAAAAAATGAAGAACTAGAAAACGATCAACTTCAATTGATTTATAACTGGTTTAAATCTTGTAAATGCAAACTACACATAACTTCACAAATCCGGAAATTGTCCTTCACATGCAGTATGCAAAAAGAATGCAAGGGTCAGCAAAATGACACAATAAAAAATACGGGAAATTATCATCTTATTAGATATTTGGCCACATGTATGTGGCACCATGATCAAAAATGTAAAAGAAAAAACTATTCAGAAGCAGTTCCTAAGTTTACTACATTGAAATTTCCAAACTCTAAAAAAAAATAAAAATAGCCCCTTTATACGTATATGAAGCCCAGTGACTGAGCAATAGCATATCATGCTTCCATGCCACAGATCCAGGGGTCAAACCCAGGCTGGGGTTTTGTTTCTTCTACGAGTTGATACATGAGTACCAAGCTTACTTAGGAACTAAATATGGAGGGGGAGTTGTGTCAGATTGACCACTTGACCGGAACAACTGCTCATGCACCTCAGTGCCCAAGGTCATGAAAAGTGAAATGGGCACATTAGGCTTTTGCCCTCAAGGGCTGTTGCACCTGAGTTTAGTTCTTAGTTTTATTTATATACATATACAGCATGCAATTTTTAAAAAAGTAAATCAAAACATAATTAAAGCTTCCAATATGAAAATGTAAACATTTCATAAATAACTTTTTTTACTTTGAAACAGTCATAATTCTTCTCCAATGGAAAAAGTTACTAAACCTTGTTAACATGGTTACGGTACTACAAAGCCCCTTTGGTTAAAGACTAAAACAGTGTGACCCTTGAATTCGGCAATGTTTTTTAGATTTTACGATGTGATAATGATTTCATTATGTTAAACTGTTTATTCTGATAATCAGAATGTAATGAAATATGAAATTTTTCGGATAATGTCGTATGCTCTCTGTTCCACATCACTTACTAAAAAATTGGCAGATGTTTCAAAATAGACAATGCTTTTTAGAATAAACATTTTGC
Source organism: Trichonephila clavipes (assembly GCA_019973935.1). Taxonomy (NCBI): domain Eukaryota; kingdom Metazoa; phylum Arthropoda; class Arachnida; order Araneae; family Nephilidae; genus Trichonephila; species Trichonephila clavipes. Next base: position 46,544 of record BMAU01017805.1, on the reverse strand, counting down.
AATTTATATTTAAAAGCTTCATCAAGACTTCTGCTTCAATATTCATTGTGAATTTGTATCATTTCTTTTGGGAGGGGGGGATTGCCTTTAGTTAATAATTCTGAATAATACGACGGAGAAGTATTACATTACTTTTTTTATGATTTCTGGAAAGCAAAGAAGAGATACTTGTGGTAGAAGGTAGCACTGTTCAAGATTTGATTGAGAAGGATTTGACTGATGTATTTATTTGGGAATACCATGAGAGGAATGAAAAAACATGGTTCTAGAAGTTCCATGAAAAGTTTGACATGAGAAGTTTGAAGAAAATAAATTTGGTATGATCCAGATTTTAAAGGTAATGCACATGTTAAGTCTAAAAGCCTAATGTTATTAAATTCTAAGAAAGTTCCAAGTGCCACGTAAGACAAAAAAAAAAAAAAAAAAAAAAAACTCCTTGAGTACACTAAATTGCTTTGTGAAAGATTGATTCAATTCTACCATAAACTTTTAAAATTCATATGGTTAAGAATACACAAAATCAACAATGTGAATGAGCAGGAGGAGAAGGAAGGTTTCTTGAATAAAGTTTAATTTTCCTTGGATGAATTTGAATTCTAATACAGAAAATCTTTGTTTTCAGGAATGGTATAGTTTACATTTCTTAACATTAAAAAATGTTACATATTATTTTGTCAAATTCTAATAATTATAATAAAAATGTTGAAATTTGCATTTTACATTATTAATTTACTTGGAATTTTCTATCTGCAAATGACTATTGGTAGTTTGGCAACCACCACAGTACAGTACAGTACATGCTTGAGACCAAAAAAAAATCATCTTCACCAAGTGGCAACCTATTCTACACTTTAACCACTAATGTTCTGCTATTATAAGTAATTTTTCCCCTACAAAAATAAAACAGATTTTAACAAGAAAATTCAGTATTTCCATGAACAACTTTTTTGAACCAAGTTTCGAAAGATAAATTTAGTTTAAATATAAATTTCAAACTGAATTATGAGATAACTTCAATAAATAAGATTTGAAAAATAAAATTTCATGCTAACGGTTTTTATACTGACTTTAATAGAACATTTTATAGTTCTCTGTTAAGTTCACTCTTAGAAATTAAAAATTCATCTTGTCTTTTTCCCAAATACCAGATCTATTCAAATTAAAGCCACTATCAATTCTAAGTCGCACCCCAAATTCTCAACAACTTTTTGTGAGAAAATAAAAAAATTGTATAAAATGATTTATCAATATCCAATACTTACACAAGTTTTTAAAAATTTAAATGATAATAAATAAAAAGTTTAGTACAAATTAATTTTTATTACCCAGTATTTAAAATCTTGGAATACATAGATGAACCTGTAGTTGCTCTACTTATAAGTATCATTCTCAATTTCTCTCGTCTAACAAATTTTTTGCTTTCAATTCTAACTTGCCCCCGATTTTTCATAGCAATGACAATGAGAAAAGTGTGGTTTGGATTCAAATAAATATAGTGTATTTCAAATTATTTTCTATCTCAGTAAAAAAAAGCACACCTTAAATTTATACTATTTCAGAATTTGTTAGTTATTGAAACTGAAACTAAAACAATTAATTTGCCAAATATACAAACTAAATTACAAAAACAAATACTATACATACTTTTAATACCAAATTTTAATGAAGAATTTTCAGTACTTCCCCATTTGGAAGAGGGAGGGGGCCCATAAAAATGCAACAAATGCAGTAATATTGTAGGAATTTAAGTGGCGACAACTGTACGAAAAAAATAACCTTATTTATTCAATATTGGAAGCAATTAAAAATTTTACACAACTCAATAAAATAATAATTTAAGATTTGAATATAGAATGTAGGTTATTACCTTAGTTTATCTTTGTTGTTTAAATTGGCCAAAAGAAATATCAACCCCTCAAAACAGAAAAGTATCAAGCATCAAATTTTCAAAAAATCATTAAATAAAAAAATAAAAAAGTGAAATGGAAAAATCCAAATATTAATTTTAAAACATAATTTTTCAACTTATTGTGCAAAAATATCAAATAAGTTAGTTCCATTTAATAATAATAAAAAAAAATCCAAAAGTAAACAAATTTCACTTACTTTAATCTTTTTTCATAATGTGAGAAAAAATTTCTTCACCTGGTAGGAACAGCCTCAGTCAAATTTATCCAGCTCTTGACTTTGAATAAAAACAACAAATGAGAGAAATTTTAGATCTAAATATACATCACAAATATAAAAACCAGTTGTCCCAATACATATTATATCTATCAATATTAAAGATTTCAATGAAAATCTAAAAAATTTGGAACTTCTCCCTTTCGCCGGTGCAAATCTCACCAAGTTAGCATTACTAGTGACAACACACCATAAACACATAAAAAATATTAATAAATTAGAGTTCTTATTGGTTTTTCAACCATTTTTGATGTTTTGTGAAAAATATGTCACTAAAAAGACAAAATGACTTATTTTGAAAATGTGTTAGTAAAAGGTTACCAGAGGGAATATTCAGTTTGGCATAGTTTGCGTCATTTTTGGCGACTGTGCCAGCAAAACGAAGAAGTAAAAAAAATTATTCATCAATGATGCAATTCAGTTGGATCATTGATGTTAAATGGAGCTAATATTAAATTTTTGATCAATTTTCGGAACCAATCTTAGAACAACATATGAAATCACTGCTATCTTTCAAATTTACTCTGCTTTTTAAATTTGAAACCCATTAGTGCAATGGCTAAATTATTTTATAGTCTTATCTCATTGCTGCACATGAATATATTAAATATTTTACACCAGTACATCATCGTTTGGGTTGGATTCCATTTTAGTAGATTGCTTGGTGTATATTGTTGTCAAACTAAGCAATAAGTTTGTGCTAAATAACCCTAATTATATACAAAACTAATGGATGATAATTTCGTTACAACTGACAACCTTACTGACTGCATAATTATCAGTAAGGTTGTCAGTGGTAAGCAATTTTTCTTTATTGTGACAATTGTTTATGTTACCACTGGAAAGGTTATGAAAATGAATTAAATGCAAGTATTAATGGTTTCTTATTTTAATCATTTGGAAGCAAGCTGGCAAAAGGAATTAATTTAATGGTGCATGAAAAGACTGACTGCTGGAAAATAGTGCCTGAAGTGCGATAAATTACACAATTGAGAAGAAGAAGAAATTTAATCAATATATTTGTTTAAATTTTTGAATGCAAGTAGTGATAATCTACATGATGTAAACAGAACCATAAGAAGATATTGATACATGTGAGTATGTGTGCTGTTTTATTGATTACCAAGTATTAGTTTGGAAGGTTGTTGAATGAATTTGCTGTAAATGAACTGCATCTCAATAAGAATTTTGTTGATTGGTTTATGTTTTGCTGTGACATTTGTAAGATTCTGATGAGTGAAAATTGGCGGAAAAGATATTGTTGAGATTGATGATAGAGGAGGGTTGAAACTTAAAGAGGAGGAAAGCCTGGTAATGGAAACTGGAGGTTTGGATGGATCGAAGAAATGTTTTTTAAAGTGGTTATAAGACAGACAAAAGTAATTTTTAATGTAATAAATATATGTTGCTAGGGCCCATTACAATTTTGGACTGTAGGGAGGTATATGACAGCTACTCTGGTGATAAATAGAGTCCTTTAAAATCAACCACAGTCTGACTTGTAAAGTGTTGAATGGGTATGGCTGGTTAGTTAAGCATTTAAAAAATCAAACTCTGCATGGGGAAGAGGCATTTTGATCGATATCTTACAGAATACAGGTGGGTACTTAAGTATCACCAGAGCAAAACTGATGCAACACGATACACACACTGATATAAAAACTAATTCTAATGTGTTTTATATGAAAAAAAAGCCAACGAGTCAAGATTTTGGTAGAAAATGGTACAATTCGCATAGCACCAATTTGGTTGCCAAATTGGTGCCATTAATACATAAATACCTACAGGTGTAAGTGCCAGAGGATCCTCCTATACATTGCAAGGACTTTAGAGAATCTCTCCATATGACCATTAGATTGTACACACCCCTGGAAAAAACCCATCCCTTCAAAATGATCCATTAATTTGAGATTTTATTTCTTTTATGCTAATTTTTTCATTAGCTACCCTTTGAACGTGTATCCATCTTGTTTACCATATATTCAGCTAGAAGTTTAAAAACCACACTGTTGGCAGGCTTTAAAAATTCATCACCAAACAGGAACACTGGCAGGAGAGCATGCGGCGGTGTGATAGCTATATGAACTTGTACCAACATCACGCTAAGACGATCGTTTTGGCGTGGTTGGCTAACTACTCGTATTTTCATTCGGAACGGAAGGTACCCAGAACAAACCTTCCTTCATAATGAATTATAACATTATCAAGAACATGCCATTCTTGTCTAAAAAAGACAATGCATTAAAATTAAGAAGTACAACAGACAGCCCCTTGGCTACATTGGCAACTTTTTTAGTGACTTTTGAGGGCAATTGCCAAAAAAATGGAAATTCTAAACAAAACAATAATGTAAAATACAAATTTTAACATTCATACAGGAGAATTATTAGAAATTGGGAATTAATGAAATTCTTTAACTATAAGAAAACAAGGATTGTACCATTTCTAATAGACAAGGATTTACTTTCAGTTAGAAATCCAATTTTTTTGAAGAAAAACAAGCCTTTTTAAGATTACTGAGAAAGAAGCAATACTACTCATTAAAACTGCTGATTTCTGTATCCTTTTCCATCTAAATTCAGAAATTTAGAATAGATTTGAGTCTCAGAGGAACTGATTTAGTTTTAGTTGTACTCGCGAGAAGCTAGTACTTTCTGATACTTCTCTCCAAGACAGTTATCTCAAAATAAACAAAATCGCAGTTGGCTTTTCAAATCCACATATCCATTCCCATTAACTATTCCTTTTACCATAACACCTTACTCTATGCTGCTTATTTATTCCTTGTTCATAGTATTTTCAAATAAACAGTCAAATTCTTGTTCGCTTTTTCACCAGCTAACATCTGATAATTAAAATCATACCAACCAGCAATGCATTATTGCATCATTGATATTTTCCCCTTGCACTCCAAAAATTATTTTAGAAGAAGAATGCCAATTATACATCTCAGATATACTGTACAGGAAAAATAACAGAAGGTAAACTAAAAAAAATGGAAAGTGAAATAAATTTGCAATGAGTTTCAAAGATAAAATCTCAATAAAGTTTTTTATTTAAAAAAAAAATAAAATGTTTAACCAAAAAAAAAAATATCTTTTTAAAACATCTGTCTATTTAAAACAAGAAATAGCAATCAAATATACAGAACACATAATCTTATCAGAATAAGTCCGAATTTTAGTTACCAATATACATGATTTGCAAGAATGAAATCATTACCACACCATGAAATCTAAAAAAAAAAATCACTAAATCCAAGGAGCACCCTAAATTGATCAGAAAAAGTTTCACTTACTCAGAATTAAAAATAGTATATTTTGACTAGTTTACATTTTGATAGGTAAAATCTATACAAATCAAGCATGAGAAATCAACATTTTGCAAATGATAATCAATTAGGTATGTACTTTTGCAGAAACAGTAATTAGTTACAATAAAACTTGGTAAATCATGCCAAATAAATATAAACTGCACTTAAAATCATAATATTCATTAGTTACACAAAACAATACAAGTAAAATTATTATTTAAGCACTGAAAAAGTAACTATTATACCAGACAATGACAAAACTGTTAAATGTAAATTTTATCCATACCGTATACCGTCCACCATATCCATAGGCGCCGGTTCCAAATAGAATTCACGTTAAGTTTCCATTTTTGAAATTCAAGAAAAGAAACATTCCAAAATAAATCATTACATTTAACAATACTACAACAATTTCGAATCATGTTACCATATGAGGTGAAGATATGAATCACTAATAGGCATGCTAAGACCCTATAGCGCGAAATTTAATTTACCAAACATGATCCGAAATAAACAAATTGCTATATCAATATGAAAATCTATTAGTTGAAAAAAATAATTCAAATGTACTCTAAAATGAAGATAAGCAAGTCAAATCCTATTTATTTAAATGATAAAAACTTCATCCTGCCTGAAACATTTTCTGAATCAAATGGAGTGACCTTTGGAATATTCAACATGAAATAAAAAGCCTAAGTTATATATATTCATAAAAATATTCAAAACTATTACTCACCACACCACACATTATTTTGAGTTCATATTAAATAAAAAGAATGATTATAATAATTTAATTGAGGCGTATTAAAATTAAACAGATTTACCATACAACAGAGAAATCGAAAGTTAACATCATTTGATTGAGTTGTTAGGCTCCTTCTGCAGTTTTGGTTTTACAAAAATTACCTACTCACTCGAAAATTTCAAAGTTCTATTGGAAATTTTTTTTATGTGCATAGAAATTTAATTAGAATTTCACAACAAAAATTTTATTAATATTCAAAAAGAAAATATTTTTTTTTAAATCGGGTTAATTTTTTTCTTTCCGATTGGTACACATGTCTAACGTTTATCTTTGAAAAATAAGGTTAGTATTTATATTCATGGACAAAAGATTTCCCTTAAGGTATACAAAGATTATAACGATTCTGCTTACAACAGCACGAAAATCAAAACCGTGTCTGGCTGCTCCAGTGCGAGAGATGCCATAACATCACGATTCATGATATTATGAACTAACCTTCAGGTCCTTTTTGGTTTGGGATGATAATGAACTTAACTCTCGCATCCTACTCTGAAATTTTGAGTGAGTATTTAGTAACATCGTGCTACAAAGCACTGCGATATTTATTAGCTATGGACCTCGTAATTTTGAATTATGGTAAAGCGACGAGGATAACATCTGGAATGGCACCTCCCCTTTAAAAACTTCCACACAAGGCAACGTGAGAACTTTTAGCCTTGACTGATTTAACAGAAATCAGCCCTTCTACATGGTAGGTTTTCAATGGTACTTGGACTCAAACTCATGAAACTCCGGTCATAAGTGGGTGATAATGACCACAAGGCTACCTCAGCCTCTGAAGTTTTGAATTTTGCTGTTAATTTTTGCCTGTAACTCTCAAGGCTTACCTGCAGCTAATTTTAATAAGACAGAGCAAGATCATTCAGGTTATACAACATTTAATTTTTCATTGCTAAGTTGCAATAATGTCTTACACCACCGTTCTCTTCATTTGTCACCATTCGAACATCTGTGGTCGATCATTGGCAAATAACTGGTTCAGCATACGCCATCTACTCCTCCACGATAAACTTTAGGGACGTTCAGAAACAGTACGTACTGATATATCTCGAGATTATACCCTCTTTTAATATCGAGTTGTGTCTCAATAGTTTTGGACAATTATAACCGTTACACAAAATAGTAATTTCTTCGAACTATGCAAGTCGAATTGGGCCACTATATGAATCAAATCACTTTTATAATTTTTTTTGAAACACAATTGGCTTTTATATCCCTTGCCTTCCATGGTGGTGTATTTTGGAGGACCATCATTCAGGGGTGCCTTAAGACTTCTTTGGGCTCTGGTCCCCTTTGCAAAAATAGTCCCTACACGCGACCCTTTTATTAAAAAAATTTGAAGCATGTGCATGTAAAATTCAATAAAACCAATCTAAAAAAATGAGATTTAATTTGAAAATTCGTCTCTTAAATTTTAAATTCGCAAAATTATTAATAATGTATTCAAAATTAACTGTAAAAAATGTTAATGTTTTATTTTTAATATTCATCAAGCTTGAATTATTCAATAGTAATTAAATCATACGGTTTCTCAATTCATTAGTCACCACTTTCAGCTTAAGGAATGTACGCTCTCCAATTCGAGTTAGTACTCATCGATAAAAAAATTAGCACTGCTATTTCAAAATCGGGAAATACTGTGAAGTCTTTGATGAAGACAGGAACTCCAACCCCAGTCCTTTCCTCCAATAACTGTTCTTCAATTTCATCTGCCTTTGTATTGCATTATGTTTTTTTGTTAATCTTACTTTTTCCCATTACTATTTTCTGCCTTTTATTCAGTTTTTCACCGTCAAAGATCAAATATGACTTGAAATATTGACATTCCAAATAGAGTTCCTCCCTATGAATATCAAGGTTTTCTTGCATGCTATTTTAATTTCACAATCTCATTCAAATTACTAATATTTTGAAAAAATCCAAATAGTTAAAATAGTTTCTTATATTTTATTACTGCGCTTTTGTATGTTGTAAATAAGAGAGTTGATTATTGGTGTAAAGTTTTATTTTTTTTTTACTTCAAACGTTATGTCGGTGTCTATTTTCTCCAAGGAAAATTGCCCCTGTAATTTCCATGGGAAATTGCTCAATGCTTTGTCTTACATGCTTATGAATACTTTGATACATGTTTATAAAAAATATTTCTTTGGCTTTTGGTTCATAACATAATCAAGTGTCTCTTTTAGTTTTTATTTATATCATGAAGTTAAACAAATCCATGTTTTTATTCTAGACAAATAAATTCACTTCGTCAATCCGAGCCAAAATCTCATTCCAAAGGATAATTTAAAAGAAAGTGAGTTCCAATTCATTCATCTTGTTTTCATACTATTTCACAGAAATTCGAGTATCCACTGACTTAAAATTTATCATTAATTAAGCACTCAAGGCTCATGACAAGATACGTATATCCGGTGTGCAGTGGCGTAACGGAGAACATTTGGGCCCCCCAGCAAAGTCAGGTTTTAGGCCCACACGTTGAATTTTACGAAGGGTAAGCTCTTGCGTCAGTCAGGCTTTGAGCCCCTGCCTCCCCCCGCGATGCGGGAGTGCACGTTACGCCACTGCCGGTGTGTAAGTTTGCATCTGTGCGTGGTGACCAACATGCAATGTAATATGTGACGCTCGTTTTCGTAAGAACTCTGAAGGTGTGTGTGTGATAAGATCAAATTTTTAAATAACTTCTTAATTCCTTTCTTTATTAACCGTTTGAGTTCCAGTGGGTATTGAAAAAGCACTGTCGAAGAATCCCAAACAGCGCAACCGTGCTTTTTCAGAATGAGTACGAAAAGACCCTAGCAGCGCGTGTTTTATTTTATGTCGAGAAATGCCAAGCGGCGCAACAGCGCTTTGTTTATTTTATACCGATGAAGCCCAATCATAGCTTTAGTATTGTTTTACCTATTGTAAAATTAACTATTTACATTAAAAAGAGCTGTGTAATGTATTTGTTTCAGTAAATCTGAGCGTACCACTTCAACAATGAGTAACGCACCCTCAGTTGTCCATAATGTTCGAAATATACTGGGTTTTCTCGACATAAAATCTCAACAGTGCGATCGTGCTTCTTGGGACCCATACGGTTAATCGGAAGTACAAAACTTCACATTATAATGTATTACTTGTATATGCAATATACTCGTATGTATACAAATATGTATCTGTAGGATGTTTGTGCATAATTGCTAGAATGGTTCTATGTCAGCCGCAGAGAGAGAGACTGGCCCGGCAAGTCGGGACGCAGAGCGACCGACTTGATATCAGGTAAAAAAAGAAAGCAAAACGAGCATTGCAGGGAACCTGCTTTGTCGGATTCTCCCCTCGGTCTGAGTGAGTGAATATTAATGTTGCACTGTTCAGCTACACAAGGGCTTTTGGCAACGTACTTCGTCATTTTGAACCATGGTCAAGTAATAAGGACGACACCTGAGCTGGCATCCCCCTTTCCTAACCACACCAACGGGAGGACGTTTGAGCTCTCGTCAGATTTCATGTGCTTCGCTCCTCTACACGGCGGGTTTTTAGTGGTACTGGGCTCGAACTCATGAGATGTCTGCCATGATCCAATACCTTGACCACTTTTTCAGTACCAGTTTATCCATTGGGTGCTTGGGGATGGGCGCCCAGATAAGCTGGACTTAATCAGATTTTCTGATTATTAATTTCGATCCTTCAGCGCCAAGGGGCCCGGTAGATCTTCTGTGTCCAGGGCCTGAAATGAGCTTAAAATGGTACTGATTTCAAAGCAGTTCTTTAAAATTGTTTTCCATATTATTTGTTACAGTTAGGCTGCCATCTTGGATTTTATATCACTCGAAAACTAGCACTGCTTGGCACGTAGCACTCCAATATGAAATTAGTAAGTCGCCCATACGGTATAGTGGTTAGCGACGCTGACTGCTGTGCCGTAGGGTCTGGGTTCAAATCCCGGAGAAGACATGGATGTTTGTAAGTGTGTAGTGCCTTTCCGGCATGGGGGTACTCTAAATAGCTGTCGAGCCGCAAGTCCTCTCGTGAGGTTGGTGGAAGGGGAAGAGAGGCGGGAGGCCCCTGACCACCCTCAAAATTGGGGTGGAACCGAACTAAATTATACTGCCACTTGCATGATGCTCAAGGCTACGGCCAATGACAGCTGTACATCTAGCCCCTTGTCATGAATTTCATGGGGCTGAATCTGACACAGTCAAGATCAGGTGGCATAAGAAAGAACAACTGTAACAAATATAACAAAACTAATCTTGTACCCTTAAGACACAAACTAGCAGAGGTAGACATAAGGAAGAGAGTTTCAGTTCAGAAAGATTTATATACAGTCGACTCTCAAAAAGGAAATTGATTTGAATGATGGTCATTAATGATTTTGCAATAAGGAAAGCTCGAAGCAAACCTTTATTGTGCAAGTAAAATGACAGTGACTAAACAAAGAAGAATGTCTAAAAGTAAAAGGCAGTAAAGCAATGAAAAAGATCATAATTAACAAGTTGAAAGCAGTTCATACAATAATGTGCACACTTCATATTGTAATTACAAACAATTTCATTAATTTACTGAACTAATTTAAAAAAGGGTGGGTGGTCTGTGATACCATAAGGTAAAAAATGAATAAGAATGTCCACAAACCACACACAAGCCACTATCTTTTCCTTACGGTTGCCAGTTCAGGATGCAGAGGGTCCATAGGTGGTGGATAATGGAAATACTCACAAAAAGATAAAAAAAAAAAGGAAAAGAGTAAGAGAGTTAAGGGAAAATATTTCCCTAACGAAAACTGGCAAGAACTGAAGGAGGGTGGGGTGGGGGTGCACTGGAAATAGTCTAGGGGCATAACAATACGAAGTGCCTAAGGGCAGCGTTTCTCAAACTGTGGGGCGTGATAAGTCTACAAGGGGGGCGCGAACATATTGAAAAAAAACTAAAGATTATTCAAAACATTATTAATTTACTGAAAGTAAGCAGACAAAATACTTTCTGACATAATAAAATACACATTTACACTAATATAATACACTTATAAAAGTACCTGTACTGTACAATGTATTTTATTATTAATTTAACAATCCTAAGTTAAGAACAAATCTGATAATTACCAGTGACCTCATGGGCTTGTATTAACACTTGTCTTGATGATTTGTGTACGGTTTTTTTATAATTAATTCCTTAACTGTCGATTAAAAGTTACGTGGTTTGGTCCCCAATGCCACTGTTTTCCACGTTTACGTGCGTATTTTGATGTTTTATTGGGAGGGGAGAGGAGAAAAGGAAAATAAATAAGCAAAATCCTCTTAAATAAGTAAATCCTTTGCAAAGACTGTCAAGGTTCTTTTATTGTATACCAAAACCTTGGGGATAATTTTATGGATAGCAGTGCACAGAAAAGATCGTACTTCGGAAATACGTATATATACGTCCAGATGATTAATGCTTTAGCTGAGCGAGACACTTATATACGTCGGTGGCACATAGGAGGTTAAAGTCGTACACACTGTAGCTTTAGTGTCAAAGTATAGTATTATTGAATTCAATACAATGTTATTGAATGGAGGGGCGCGCGATGAAAATGATGATTGAACATTGGGTCGCGAGTATTGAAAGTTTGAGAAGCACTGGCCTAAGGGGGTTAAAAACGGCACTGCATATCCACTAAATCTGAAAAACTAAAAGGAGGGGTATTATTGAAAGATTTCATAGTTTTGAAATAGAATGTCACATAAAGTGATGCCCAATTCCCACATAAAGCAAATGAGATTCAAGAGTTGCTACCCTGAAGCTACCACAAATTTCAACTGAAATTTTTAGTGAACAAAATAGATAAGCCACTTGAAAAGTAACAACTCAGTAATTTTTTTAAAAACAATGTTCTAATAAGATTATTAAAGAGCTACTTTTATCTTGACAGTAATAATAGGGTTATGCAGACTATGTTTAAGAGATACAGTTGATTTCAAAGTAGAAACTTTCATTATTATCGCACATTAATCACACAGACTTCACTATCAATTATACTACAATGGAACTTGTACTAGTAGTAATAAATGATGATTGAAAAATACTAACTTAATCTGAATAGCAATTCAACTTTGAGAAGTGATTAAAAAGCCCAACATTTATTCGTAGATGACAAAATGAGAATGAACATACATGAAGAAAAACAATTTAACAGTTTTCATCTATTAGCATTTAAACAACACAATATTTAGCAACAATAGAATCTCATTTTGTAGATGTATTCTTGCTGTATGTAAAATTGATTATAATTATCCCTCCACTAAAATTAACTTATAATTTCAATTCTCAAATATAATTAAAGAACATATCTCCATAAAAATATTTAAATCTATATATATAAATAACTGAATTCTTTATTTTTCCTTTTTTTCTACATTTAAAGAGAGGAGACAGTACTTGCATATTATTGCAACCCATTGGCGACATTATATGAAATGAAGCACCTGGTTGTCAATTCAGTACATATGAATTCGAGGTTAGCAAATTGGTGAGTTATTAATAGAGTTGGCAATTGTTATGATAGTATGTAAGTACAGGAGAGAAAAATTGAGAAAGAAAATTCCAAACATATTATTTAATTTTTTTAAAGACTTATTTAAACAATTTAATTTGATTGTGGATTTTTTATCCCTCTTATAAATTTTATAAATATTTTCAACTTACATTAACTAAATAAACAATTAGGATTCTTCTATAAGCGAAGAAACCAATTAAGAAAATGGAATCTTAGTTTAAAAGATTGGCTCAATTTTCTCAGTAAATAAAAATCTCGAGGAAATAAGAGCAACAAGATAAATGTGATCTGATTCTTTTATTATGAAAACATAAAAATTAACAAATGCAGATGAGCATGACATAATTCAACACTTAGATGATACATGAGTATCTTTAAAAAAAGTTTTACAACCATGATAACATTCATATAACAGTTGTCTGATATCGATGATTCTTGTTTTTCTGACATCTACTATTAATCATCATCATCATCATGAGAGCTTTTTTTCTTCTTCTTTTTCTCTGATTTCTATTGAAAAAAATCAGAATTGGATATCAATACAAAAATACTGAAATGCTTGAGCAAATTAAATTTCAAATAAAATTATTTTTTAAAGTTGTATTATCTATAGCTCCTCTTCAATATATTTGCAGCATTATTAATGTACACTTACTTGGGGGAGATTTTATTAAAAGAAACACACACTTAAAAATTTTGTTTTGTCCCCACCCCTCCCATGAAATGAAAATTTTAAACATGGATTTTGATCCACATTGCAGACAAGAACCTAATATTGAAATCTTTGTTTGAATAGCACATTCGGGAGGGGAATTATCAGTAAAAATATACATACTTTTTCAGCAGAAATAATAATATTTATATTTATTTAAAAAATTATTCAAAATATTCCATTGTTTGATGTATTTTGAAGCAAGGAACAGCACAAAGTTCAACATTGCAATTACTATATATGTAATCAATCTTTCCTTTTGGATACCCCTTTTAGCTCAACATCTTGTTGGAGATTTTTTTGATTTAAGTGGAACAAAACTAGGAAAAGGATGTTTTGTTAGTCATAGAATTCCAAATTATCTTGATCTACCTGATTTTTTTTATATTAGGTTGGAGAGTTCGTAGCTTTTTATATTTTCTTTTGTTGTACAACGATTTTTTTGCTGTTTTACAAAGTGTCTAGTATTTGTTTGATAGAGCTCTTTTTGTTCTACAAAACTACACTAATCGTGTTTTTGAGTAATTTAATTTGTTGTTATTTTTGAGGTTTAGAAATGAAGGTAAACAGCAACATTTTTGGCACCTGCTCTTCGCTTTTCATCGAGGCCAAAAAGCAGCCCGGGACATTTGCAATGTATAAGAAGAAGGTGTCATAGGCGAGTCTGCAGCACAGAAATGGTTTGCAAAATTAAAAAATGGTGATGTTGACATCGACAACATGCCCTGCAACAGAATACCTTCTGCATTCAACGAAGAGTTTCTCAAAGCACTTTTGAAGGACAGCCACCAAACAAGTTGTGAATTGACTGAAAAACGAACAGCGCTCATAAAATGATTCTCAATAATCTTTGTTCAATGGGATTTGCTGAAAAATTAGGAGCCAGGGTGCTTTACATGCTTAATGAAAACAACAAAGGAAATCGCATTCAAATTGCTTCTCAACATCTAGCCGCCATCGATCAACACACAGTCATAAACAGCGCTTTTTGTACCAAATCATCATGGGAAATGAGAAAGGGTGCTTATACATATATGAAGCAAAGGAGTGGGTGTCTCCAAGAGATACACCAAAGCTGAGAGACAAGCCTAACATCCACCTAAAGACCATGATCTGTGTTTGGTGGGACTGGGAAATGCTCGAAAGGAATGCCACAGTCAACAAAGAGCTCTACATAGCCCAACGACACCACTTAAAAGAGGCTATTTGATTGAAAAGACCCCATCAAGAAGGTCAAAGCCAGGCCCCATGTTGCACAAGTGTGTCAAAGCAGCACTCCAAAATTTCGAATGGGAGGTCCTTCTGCATCCACCGTATTCTCTGGACCTTGCACTCACCATCTTTTACCATCAAATCTTTTCCACTCCCCGTCAAACTATATGAGAGGTGTTACCTTCAACAATGAAGAGGAACTTAAAACTGGCTCAACAACTTCTTCGATAACAGACTGGGTGATTTTTTTGGGAACGGCACTTGACAAATTGGTGGAAAGGTGAGAGGAGACAGCAAACAGCAATGGTGAATACTTAATTAATTTATAATAACTATTGATTTGTGTTGAAATAAGTCTTTGATAAATCTGCGACAAACTTATTCTTTAACCTAATATTTGTATCACTATGATAATTTGGTAAAAGTCCTTTTACTAATTTGCTCTAAAATCTAAACTTTTTTTAATACAAAACACATGTTTCCAAATGCTGATGCTAGGAAATGAAAGAATAATACTTATCTAAATTCACTAAAAATGTTATCAAAAATTAATGAAATTACAATGACAGATTGCAAAAGGAGATTGTTTATATTTCAGTGTGAAAATTACAGCAGCATAAAACACAGACTTCACACAAACTATCTCGTTCGTATATACAGTTTAGCACAATTTAATTAACTCAATCGCGTACGTTAAGGAGTTAGTATATATTGCTTATTAGTAGTTCTGTTTGTAGGAAATTCGAAGTATTTTACTTATCCTTTTAATTTTATTTTATAACAAAGCGACAATTTTGTTGTGCCTTAAAAATAGTCATTTAACTATTTTATCTTAAAAATATATTATAATTAAATATACAAAGCTACACTAAAATGTAAGTCATTTACAATGAAGATATAGCTCACATATATTACAAAAAAAGGACAGATTTGGAAAAATACTTTGCATAAGAAAATAAAATAAAACAGGAATTACAAGCCAAACCAATTTAATGATAAAAAAGAAACCATGTAAAAACTAAATATGGTTGCATATCTTACATAAATATTAATACAATTCTAAACAATCTTAAAAGGCAATTAACTCAGTGGCACAACAGCCCACAAGAGCAAAGGCTTACTGTGCCCAACTCAGTATATGTGACCCTGAGCAGATGTTCCGGTCAGGTGGTCAGTCTGATGCGATCCCAGTGTTAAGATCCCAAGCAAGCTTGGTACTTATTTTATCAACCCAATGAAGGGGTTTTAAGACTGCGTCAACCTTGCCCAGCCCTGGGTTTGAACCTCAGACCTGTGATGTGGAAGCACTAACCACACAGCCACTGGGCTTCAAAAGGCCATTTAACTAACACTTAAATACAATAGGCATCAGTAGCGCACACAGGAATTTTTCAAGGGGGAGGGGTCCGGGGTCAAAAGTTCACCATTTTTGTATCATGCTCCTTTTGATTTTGTCGATTTTCGGGAACAAAACACAGTAAAAAACTAATTATTGAATGAATAATTAGCATTAATTAATAAAATTAATCATTAATAACAAATACTTAATTAAATTTTACGTGCTATATACTTAGAATTATAAACAATCGGAAAAAAGCAAGGGCTGGGCCCCTCCCCCTTGTGTGTGCCACTGATAGACATAAATATACATTTCGCTCCGTCATTTCACTAACTGTCCCTAGCTCTTTCCAAATAACTATCCCTTGTATTGTGTTGCTATCTGTAATAAAATTATTCTAAGGGCATTGGAATACAATACAATAACCTTAACAGTGTTTACGGAGGATTTCCTTACATCAGGGAAGAACTTACTTATTCATACCTTTTCTTTCTTCCACCAATATATCGCATATCTACAGACATCTTTGTGCAACACAATGGCATGAATGGGGATCGAATAATGTAACTTTTTCGTGGCAGTTAAGACTGGATCCAAAGTGCCATATAAAAATGTTTTTTAATATCCATTAAAAAAATAATGGTGTAAACATTTTTTACCACCCTTATTACATAAAGGTAATTTTTTTGGGATGGATGTTAAAGAAACTGATTCAAATACACTAATAGCTCAGAAGTTTAACATGTACATTTAAGTATAATTTAAACTAAATAATTAAAATTTTTTAACGCATCTGTGATACTTTGAATGTGAGTGTTTGGGACACTTGAAAAAACAATGCCCAGGATTGTACGTATTAGTTCTTTGACAAATTATACATCATTAATAATGTAGGACAATATCATTTTTCATAACTAAGAGACATCTACAAATTAATAAAAATGAACTTACAACTTCCATATCAACTGCTTTTTCATCAGAGGCAAGTTTTTCTTGTTTATGTTTCTTATGTTTATGCTTTTTCTTAGCTGAACCTGATTCTTCACTTACAGTTTCCTAGAATTACATATAAGAACTTACAGTAAAAGAACTCTGAAAAAATATTTACACTATATTCTAAATAAAATGTTGATGTTTTTCATAAATAGAGGATTGAACTTACTGCTTCCACTCCTTCATCAGAGGAATGTTTGTCCAGCTTATGCTTTTTTTTATGTTTTTTCTTCATAGAACCTTCTTCTACACTTGCAGTATCCTAGGAGATAATAAAGTTAATAACTAAAACTAATTACACCCAAATACATTCATTTGTCCTCTTAATAAATCCAGAAAATTAAGAATAAAAGGAATGTTAATACACTACCCCATAACAAGCAAGTGGAGTGGTCCTTTCTAATTTTACTGCAGTAGTTATTGGTGTAACAGGTTCAACTTTGACGTTACTAAAATAAAATTGGAAAATTAATCATACGATACATGAAACTATAAATGTGTATGCAGCTTAAACATAAAGCCATATTTACCTAGAAATCTGTTTCTCCTGCCAATTAGCAGGAGTTTTTTCATTTGGATTACCGTACTTGTCCAGTAAACCTTGCTTAACCATATTTTTTTTAAGACTTGCCTATTGAAAAGAAAAAAGGCAACAATACAGATTTTCTTTTCAAATGACAATCATAACAAAATATTACCAGATCATTGAAAAAGTACATTCAAACAACATTTTAGTTTGAACAGCGCATATGGTTGTAATATAATCAATAAACAACTCTAAAGAAGTTATTTCAGTAAGAGAGATTTTGTACCCTATACTACATTTTAAAAATATTTCCTACTTTAAATAATATAAAAACTATTTAATGGCAGATCTAGCAAAAAAAAAAAAAAAAAAAAAAAAAAAAAAAAAAAAAAAAAAAAAAAATCAAATCACAATAGATGACTAAATTAAAATGGCAATTCAAAAGATTTTCAAGCATATCAGTTTCTTAAAACTTCATTTTAACAAAAATAAAAGGTACATATTTTACAACGAAATAAACAAGAATGAAATCAAATACTATAAAATTTAATGAGAAAAATAAAGATATAACCCATGCATAATTAATTAATACAAAAAATGTATAATGTTGAAATCTTTTATCAATATATATTTCTTATTAAAATTTACATCTAAGCTTTTTAAGAGCATAGATTAAATTCGTGCTAAATAAGTAAAAATATCATATTTACTTGAATCTACATAATTTTTTATACATTAATGTTACTGAAAATCATGTACAGCTTAGAATCAAGGGAAAAAAATTCATTGGTTGGGGCAATCAGGGCAATTACAGGTATGTATGGATTTAAGAGTTTAAATATTGGTAAAATAATTAATTATTCACTTTTTATAAGTTCAGCTTTTAAAACTATTTTAATGTTTTTACAAAAACTTGTTGAGAATTTGGGGTGCCGCTCAGGCACAAATAAATAACAATAATTAACAGATTTAAATGTAGGTTTCAAACATAAATATTTAAATTGCAATAAAATACTAATTATTGCTGATCAATACATGGAAAATAAATAAAATTTATAAGATTAAAGAATTTCAACATGTGTATAGGGACAATAAATGAAAAGAATATTTCAAACAAACCGTAGGTCCTAAGCCCCATTTGCGAGGATAGGTATCTCTTTCCATCACCACCCTTTTGATTTTGGCAACGATTCCATGATCACATGTACATATAGTAGAAGTTGTCATAAGAGCAATAGCTGTGAAATAAGCATCTCATTTGAAAACACATTTCTAAACATAATCTTGTAGCATCAATGTCATGAATGATATTTAAATATATCTTATTAAGAACAGTAAAAGAAAAATTTTTAGGGAGGGAACATTTACACAGCAGCATTTCCATAAAATAATATATGTCTGGAAAATATAAAGTATTTTACTAAGCTAACTATTTAAAGTCTACAATAAATAGAAATAATTTTAGTACACAGGTTCTTAATAAGGCCTGTGGATTCCCGGGGGTTCAAGAAGGATTAATGTTATTTCCTCTTCTATGGACTCAGAAAGAGAGGATAAAACTCCACTAGAGCCTGTAGAAGATGAATTAAATTTTTTTATTGTTTACAACTACATAGCCATAACTCCAGCATAATTTTTTAATGAGAAGTTCACTGTTTTCTTAATAAGAAAAAAAAAGTCTTTATAAGTCATACAAGCAGTCATAGGATTATTGAGAAATCTTTGAATCACTCAGCCATATGTTGGGATTCAGGGAAGGGTGTTCAAAATCTTAAGAGGTCTGCCAAGTTAGGTTGATACATAAAGGGAGCACTGATTTAGTGCAAAAAAAAAAAAAAAGAAATAAAACTATTCAATTGAATTCTTTAACGCTTTCTACCCCTTTAGGTATACAATTTTAAAAAATTATAATATACATCCTATATGCAATGTAAATTTTTTTTTTACACATCTGGTGTTGCAACTAACAAATATTCATATCATAACTATCACATGTAATTTAATATATATGTTACCGGCAAAGTATGAAATGATTCTTATTTCATACATTGCCTAGGCATTCTATAGAATGCCTAATGAGAAACCGGCAAAGTATGAAATACATCTCATCATTCATTTCGAATATTAAGTGGCAAGGCACGAGACTTTTAACGCATGTTTCAGGCACAAAATTTGTCTGTTGCACGTTGTGGTTTGTTTGGAAGTGTAAAAATGCTAAATTTTACTTAAACTTGTTCAACAAAAAATTAGTTTTTCTTGTGCTGCATGAAAATAGAGGAGCAAACCGTAGTTTTGGAGAAGGAGTCAAGTGCCTGTAGCAGGGGTCGGCAATGCATGGCACGTGGTGCAATTCTTAGTGGCACTCTGCATTACTCAACAAACAAATTTGTCAATTTTTGAATGAAGGGAACTTTAGAAATTTGCAATGGATCTTATTTGACAAACATCTCCAGAATTATGGACAATTACGGAATTATGAAAAAATTTGGAAGACAACTCTAAAGGTAAATTTACAGCTTTTTTGTAAATTATTGAATGTCATAGCTCGAGATATTTAATTGTATGAAGTGAGAAAATGGCACCGCACCTATTCTGCTTTTCGTTCTACGTATCCAAGTAAAATATCTTTCCTCGTACGAAAAATACTTCGAGTCCATGAAGAAATTGTTTAATAACTGAATGCTCAGAATCATGTCAAAGTGACAGTTACAAATTACACCCCAGATTTTGTGATATGAAAGGAGTGATGCAGCAATAAGTTTACATTAAAAATTTTATTTATCTTTTTAATTAACTGTAATGAAGAGAAATACTTATATTTTATGTTGTCTATTTCTTATTTTAATAAATATGTTTAAAATACATTATATGTACCATTTCGAGCTATTTTTTTAAAATTTTTGTTGAAATAGTTATATTTATTAATTTTTACATTAAAAATATTTTTAATTGATGCAAAATTACTGTATAATAAAACTATAAACTCTGCATGCATTAACGCGGGAATCGAATTGTTTAAAAAATGCCCTACTGTGTGGCACGCTGAATCATAATTGGTAGATTGCTTTTTGACATGCCACTGATAAAAGCTTAACTACTCCTGGTGTCTTTAGGCATGAAACAACTATTCGACGACAAACTTTTTTTCTAAAATTGTAACTACTTACTAGAAGTTAATAACTGATGTACATGAAAACCAAAATGACTACTAAAAAGGAACCCAGGGACCATTGGTTGCTGAATAGCAATGATGTTTGTGGAAAATAAAAGAAAACTCATGTAACCTGTTAAAGAAGGCATTAATACTATACAGCAGTGGTTCCCGACCCCTGGTCCATGGAACAAATGATATCGAGTCACTCAAGGAGCATTAAATTATTTACTGGGGTGTATTTCTCTAGTGTTTGTGTAATTTCCCATGGAAATCACTTTATATTTCACGTAAAATCATTTTAAATTCATTTTTTGGAGAAACTAAATTTTATTTTAAAGGCATGTTTCAGTCTGAATAAGTTATTAAATCATAACAATCTACACTATTAAAATTTGTAGGTAAACGTATTTATGTGTGATGCCCAATTTTTTTCATGAACCACACAACACAGAAACTCGCAGAAGGTACCAAAATTTCGGGAATGATCCGAGGAATTCGTTTTGACCATTTATATTTGGATATTCCAATTAGTTAAAAAGATCAATTTAAAACTTTAAAATGCATAATTAGTACTATTTCTCACCACCAGGAGAAAATTCTGAACATTTTTTTTCCAGACATTTTTAAAACGTGATCTAATTTTTTTCAAGAAACTCACACAAAAAATAATTACAGATTCGTAAAGATTTATTTCTCCACAATATGCTATAAAATTTATTTTACAAAATAATTATATTTTGTATTTTTTACGATTTTTTTAAAATGAGTCGAAATTGGTTCCTTTTTTTGAATACGAATTATAAGTTGTTCGGCTTGCACTTTCTTTTGCGTTAATGGAAAAAATATTTTACACTAAAAAAAGTTCATGCTTTTCTCTTTTAGAATCAGTCATTTAAAAAATTTAATGTCAAAAACTGTTTTTTTTACGATTTTTCAAAAAATACTCAAAATTTTATTTAAAAATACTTAATAACTTTATTTATAAAAATAATATCACGAAACTTTTTTTCCGTGTGTATAACAATATTATACGCAATCTGTACAAAGATTGATAAAATATCTTAAAAATTACGATTTTAAAAAAAAAACATGTTTTTCTTTTTTTCCCCCTTTTTGCGAGAAATATGTTAACATTACCTTTTTTTAAAGTTTTTTGTTTAAAAATTACCATTGCTTGCAATCGATACATGAAGTTTGAAAGCATTAACTTAAAACTGAAGCCTGAAATTTTTTTTTTTACTTTAACAAATAACGAAATTGAAAAAATATTCTTTTATTTTAAAGGTATTTTTGCTGTTCTCCCCGAAGGAAAAGACAGCGTGGTTGTTAAAAGAGCTGCTTTATAAAACGGTAGTTACCAGGTTCGAAACTGAAGAGGAAGAGCCATTCAATTTCGCATTACGCTAATTCTTAAGTTTTAAATTTTTTTTAGTGGAATGAAAAAGGTTTATATATAAATTAAAATAAAATATCAAAATGTTGTTATCATATAGTTTTTTTCAGTACATGTATATAAATATATATATATCTAGGCTTTCCTCATACTGTTTTTTTTTCTAACTTATATATATTTATATGTTTAATCTAACATTCAAACGTTCAGAAAAAAGCAATCGTTTCAATAGCTATCTGTAAATTTTTCTTTTATTAATTACTTATAAAAATTTGATTTTAATAAATATATGTTTTTTTAAAAGGATTATTTCTATTATTTCATTACAAAAGGAATTCTTTGTTAATTAAAAAGTACATTGTCTATTATTTTGGATCAAAATACATTTTAGAGACATTTTTAAGCTAACTATATGTAACGATTGATTCATGCAAATCTGAAACCTATTTTATTATTTTAGATTCTTAGAAACTAACTATTATTAAAAAAATGATGAACATTTTTTGTTTTACTCTTAGCATCAGAATCGTTTTCTATTTATTGCTTCACATTAATAATTTTTTAATTCTAACGCAATATTTTTTTTTATAAGTCATACATCGAAATTTGAAGCTATATCTTATCTGTGAGAAGGAGGGGAAGATAAAACAATAATTTTACACTAAAAAAACCGTGTTTGGGCTATAGAGAGGGGAAAGAAACCTGTCTTAAATCAAAAATAAGTGGAATGGAACAAATTTCGAAAAGGGGCAATTTTTTGACACAATTTTAGAAATCACTCACATTGTGCGCATACAAACACACACAGAAATGCTGGTGTCATGAGGAAAAGAGAAAGTCATTTTGAAAAAGGGGGTGGAAGTCATTTTGAAAAAGAGTTTTAGATGTGATGATTTTGTGAAGGAAAGGGAAAATTTATAAAAGTAGAGAAAGCCAGAGCAACGCCAGACCATGCAGCTAGTTTAAAATATAAATAACCAACATTTCACCCTCAGAGGACCGCGGTAAAATTATCAAACGTGGAATAGTCTGCTGTGATCAAAACATTGTGTGTGGGAAGCAATTCTATACAGTATTATGCACAGATTTTGTGTTATTTTATTTACTTCATTTGGCTATTGGACACAGGGACCTGATAGAATTCTGAAAGAACTTTCAACCAAATAAAAAAATGTTAAACGTGATGACATTAAATTGAACGTCTACATTTGTGAACCTTACCAGAAAAAGCAGAAAATTATTTTAAAAAAAACTTTGCTGTGAAATTTGTGATTTTTTTCTGAATCCTTATATATATTGGTGCTTGTAATGAGTGGGAAAAAGGATGGTTTCTATGGACATAAGAATTTCTGAAGGAACTTTAAAACAAGTATATTTGAAATCGCAATTTACTTTGAACCCTAAGAACTTGCTTAGAATTAAAGATATTCATAGCCACGAAATTCCTCTTCTATCAGTTTCAATAGGAGTGGCCAAGGATTCATCAAATGTATGTGTAAAACAAAATATCAAAATAAGAATTGTCTTTGCGTGAAAAATATAACTCAAAATGCCATTCAAGCCTACCATGTTCCAATAAGTAAATTAATTTTAAGTTCTTATTTTTTATTTGAAAATTTTGTTTTACTTAAAAAAAGAAAGACAAATTTTGCTTGGTACAATTTTCACTTTCCTTTACGTACTTTGAATAATTTTTTAATGGCACTCTCATTATTTTGTCAGAATAATGTTCATTTTTTAAGGAATGTACATCAATTATATAATAGCCTTATGATGACCTTTTTTCATACTTTGCCTAAATAGCATTGGTCATTCTATACAATGCCTAGGCAAAGTATGAAAGAATTATCATATTACACACTTTGCCTAAAAACATCCGTCATTCTATGGAAAGCCGGCATTTCATACTTATTAGGTTGGGGAAAAAGAAATCCATTATTTTTTGGTAGTGGCTGTAGTGCCGATATCTCGCGAAGTATCAATCAAACAATTTCAAATTTATGCCCATTGTCAAGGTGACATTTCACACTAAAAAAATCTTTTGCTGTTTTTTGTCTGGTCCATTCAGTTGTGTTACAGGATGTTAAAAATGTAAGTCAACAAAGAGGCAATTCAGGACATTTTTGTTTTTCTTTGATAAATGTGAAAATGCAAGTTAGGCTGCTGAAATTGTGAATAGTATTATGGTGCCGATACTGTAACAGTTAAATATGTGCAATTTTGGTTTCGTTTATTCCGTTCCGGCATTTTTGATGTTAAAGATATATCTCGCACAGTCAAGCCCGACGTCGAAAAAATCAGAAATAATCAAAGTTGACCAGCATGTTAGTAGTCGCAGCATCCTCCAGGAGCTAAAGATCGACCATAAAACAGTTTTAAACCATTTGCGCAAAGTTAGATTAAAAAAGAAGCTCAATGTTTGGGTGCCACACCAATTAATACCAAAACACATGATGGATCGAATTTCCATCTGTGAAGCCATGGCCAAATGGAGTGAAATCGACCCATTTCTTAAGCAGATGGCGATTGGGTATGAGAAATGGGTCACATACGACAATATTGTGTGAAAATGATAGCGGTCAAATCACAATGAAGCAGTTCAAATGGTGGCCAAACCAGGACTAATGGCCAGGAAGGTTCTACTGTGTATTTGGTGGAATAGGAAAGGAATCTTTTATTATGAGTTGCTTCCATATGGCCTAAATTCAGATATCTACATTAAAAAAATTGACAAGAAACAGCCAGAATTTTGCCAACAGAAGAGGTGGTGTGTTCTATTAGGACAACACCTAATCACACATGTCTATAGTGACTCGCCAGAAACTCTGGGAGCTTGGTTGCAAAGTTTTAATGCATCCACCATATAGTCCCGACCTGGAACCTAATGATTACCACCTTTTTCTCGCATTGCTATACTTCCTGAGTGATAAGAAATTGGGATCAAGAGAAGATTGTGAAAATCGATTACTAGAGTTTTTCGTCAATAAGGACCAAGACTTCTATGAGAGAGGCATCATGAAGCTACCTTTAAAATGGTAACAAATTATTCAACAAAACGGTGCATATTTGACACAAACAGGACAATCCGAAATATGTTAAATACAGTCTTGAATTTCATGTAAAAATGGATTTCTTTTACCCCAACCTAATATAGTAACTAAAATAAATTAAAACTAAGAAGTTTATAATAATAAATAAAACACAGCTCAACTTGTATTAAAGCGTTTTTGTAAATAAAAGATTTATGTGAATAGCAACAATGAAAAAAATGAATAAAAAAGATTTTATGTTGAAATTATTTAAACTGTTTTATTATAAATTGGACGAAACTGGCATGATAATTTACTTTTCTGTCAATAACCATATATGAGCTATACAATACCTAGAACTTATTTTTTATTTAATAAAAAGTGATGAAGTTACAGAGTATTAAACATTTTATTCCTCTTACCCAAAGCAATAGCTTCACCTTTAGTAGTCATTATCACTACTTCTTCATTTAATTCAATGTCATTATCATACCTTAGGACACCTGGCAACATAATTTTTGCTCCATAACATATAGCATTGACCTATTTAAAATACAAAAATAAAAGAAATTTTTTATTATAATACTAGCTGGTATACCCGTTATTCGCACGGGTGAACTGAAAAGTTAAACAACACAGATTGAAGGATAAAGAAGTTTTTAATGAGTTAATTTTAAGTGAATTGCAAATTAAACAAAAAAAGCTTTTCACATATCTCAGCTGAAGAAAAAAAAAAAAAAGAAAGAAAAATACCTTAGTTAAATTTTAAGTCTGTAGATCTAATAGCTGATAAAAAGGATATTTTTTATATTTATAACTAACTCCCCGTAAAACTCTTGAGGGTTGATTTTTGAAAATACCTCCCTAAGCTGATCTCTGCTCAGTAAAAGTAACACATTGTTAAAAGTTTTCTGACGCTTAAAATACTGTAAATAATTTATATCTGAAAGTGTCATACATTAATATTACTTTCTGTTGAATTTATTTTATGTTAAAATTGTAATACTCGCAAGCAACGCTGTTTCCTAAATAACAATGGCGATTCAATGGAAAAAATAGCGAAATGTTGACAATAGAGTCAAGTTGGCAAATGTCTAGCTACTTTCATAGCTCAAACTTTATTAGAGCTTTGTAAGACCCGCCGTGTAGGAGAGCGATGCACGTCAATGCTTTATCTACCGCATTATGATCTACAGAAATTTTTTTCATGCAATATTTTTTAAGTCACTACATTGAAAATTAAGGGACATACATAAACAAAATACTCCACTAAGGGAAATTTAATCGGTTAGAGCTAATAAATTAATTAAATATATTCCACTGTAAAATTAATTATATACACCATTCACTTAAAATAAATAGTCAACTCGTTTTCTATGGTCTACATAAACATAAGACACTTAAATTTTGACATTAATTATTTTTGGGGCACAAAAATGATAATCTTTGCAATCTGCTGAAAATGCTGGCAGCTGAAAATGTAATATCTGCTACAAAACTATTTGCCTTCCCCGCTAAAATACTCATCATAGAACCCGTGCCATCATATATCTTGGAAGAGTGGAGATTTCAAAGAATATTCCAGCTAAGTATTGGTAGAATATTCCTGCTAAATTGGTGTGGCGTGGTAGTTAGGAGAAGGGGGTGCCAGCTCAGGTGTTGTCCACGTCACTTGACCATGGTTCAAAATTATGTGGTCTGTCGCCAAAAGCCCTCATGTAGCTGAACAGTGCGACGTTAATATTCACTCACTGAAAAAAATACAGTACAGTAGTTATAACTATTTTTATACTTAAAAATGCAATATCTGCCTATTCAATTACAATTATAGCATTATAATTAATTACTAACCACACAAACAAATTTTGAAAATTTATCCAAATGATGTAGTGTGAAAGAGAAAGTTTATTCAGACAAACAAATGCGTCTTATATGCATATAGATTTGTTTGAATTCTTGTGTATTATTACTTTTGTAAGCTTCATGACATACTTTATGGTGTACCAGTATTTTAAAGCTGACTGAGCAACAGCAACATTTAGCTAGTTATAACATAAAATTAAATCTTAAAGAGATATCAAAAATAAAAGACGACTCAATATTTTGAATAAATCAGTATAAACATTTTCATACAAACACAATATATATATATTGTAAAATATTTATTTTGCTATTTGCATTTCAGACATCAAACAAAATTTTAAAAATTGTCAAAAATAGATAAAAAAAACATATTTAAGAAAATTACACCACTGATTAATTTTGCCAAAGACATCGCAATGTGCAAAAAAATATTTGCAGTACATAATAACCAAAAAAAAAAAAAAAAAATTATATATTGAATTAATTAAGGATTACTGGAGGGAAAGATAAAACAGGCTAAGATAATACTCATAATATTAATTTCATATTGGTTGGCTACTCATTTTTGGCATGATTTTGAAATCACGCCAAATTGGTATGTTGTGGCCAGTCTAATGTTATAGTAATGCACAGAATTAAAGGTACTTACGTATTATTGCAACCTATTGGTGACATTATACAAAATGAAGCACATGATTGCCAATTCAACTCACACAAAGTTGGAATTGCCAAAGTGGCGAGTCGTCTTGAACGTTGGCGATTGTGCAATAATACGCAAGTACTACAAAAATTATCCAAAGTATATATATATCCCGAGCATAAAAATAAATTGAAAAAATGAAGTACAATACTAACATTAACCGACATAAAAAGAACTGAACTAACTTTATCAATGCAAAAGCATAATTTGAAAAAATAAGGTACTTACATATAACTGCAACTTATTGGCGATATATGAAACGAAGCACGACTCAAAATTCAACATATATATATGACATGTAAAATCGGGGTTGCCAACTTGGCAAGTTATTTTGAATGTTGGCGATTGCCAGGATAGTACATAAGTTCCAAAAATAATTTATCTTATGACCACCTGCTTCCTCAACAGGTATTTAAGCCATTTGTCTGTTTTTCTCATTCTCTGATGCCTATTCCAGTTTGATATGTAATTACTACCAACACTGCTTTTGCTTGGGCAGTATGATTTTCTGCATGGCAATTTTATGCACTGAAGCCAATAGTTTACCCTTAAAGGTTAAAATAAAGACACATGAAATTGCAAAGAACCACATTATTGGATCAAGTGTAGTATAGGGGGGCTACTTGGCGCAGTCCTTTATTTTGGTTACTAAAAGTGGTCTCCAAGGTACTTTTTTCGGTATTATTTATTTTAGAATGAATTTGATATTTCACCATGACATTTAGATAAAAATCCGAAGAAAAATCGCCAAATCCAAAGTGGCCCCCCTATACTACATTTGAACCGAACTGAAATATAACCCTTATCAATGAGAAGTTTTAGTTTGTCAAAATTATAGTCTTCGCATTCTAAAGAAATAAATAAATAAGTTGTAATTCGCAAGCAAAATCACACATAAACATCCCGCGATAATACCTAAATGTTGCCAAAACAACAAAACAAAGTTTTAGTTGTTGAAAGAATTATCCTTAAAAAAATTATTTATTCGAAAAATAATCCTAATTAAATATCAAAGAATAGAAAAATTGAATAAATATTCCAACCGATAAACAAAGCTACAGTAAAAATATGTAATAATCTTGAAAAACTGCATGTAAAGTATAAATTGTCCACTTAGTGAGAAACGTGACTACATATGACGTCATAACACTGGAAAATCACTTAAAAATTAAAAAATTTGGAAGGAATTATGAACGTCAAACCTATTTAAGAACCTTTCTGGTGTAATTTTGTGTACGTGTACCAAGTTTCACGTTATTTGGGTGTCTGGATCTCGAGTTATGAGGGAACAGACAAACAGACAACAAATGCGTCATATATATATAGATATGAATAATTCCACAGACTTCCCCTACAAACATAAATATTCTAAATTTAAATCATTATAGTTCATATACCAAGGGTTTCTCTCACAGAAAAAAAATAATTACAGAATATTATGACTGAGTCACATTTTTATGAACGATCTTTGTGAAATTGTGTGTATAAGATTAAAAATGTTATTTAGGCAATAAATGAAGACGATATTGTAGTATTTGGAAATACTGTAAATAATATTTTTGCCCTTTTCGAGTAGCACCGATATGCACATTAGCAGTTACCTTTCAAGATAATATTTGCTTGCATCGTATATTTAAGGAACATAGAGTAGAAGTAAACTTTAATATTTATATATTTCCCATCGAATATAATAACCCAAAAATGTTCCAATCAGTTGACAATGTTTCATGAATGAATCACTACTTACAGCACTGTCTTTCATTACTATCTTCTTGTGACTCACTAGAAGAGCTTCAAGGGGCTGAACAATCCTTCGGAGATAGGACTCATCTTTGTGGTTTTTATAGAGCCACATAGCATCCAGTATGTCGTGCATAGTATATAAATTCGCCTGAAATAATTTTTAAAAATTATAATCCATTGATTTCAAATACACAGTATTTGAAATTATACAATAGGTTGGACCAAGATGCATAGCATAAGTAGAAAAATACACAGTATTTAAAGAGTTACAGTGAAATGTTAGAATTTAATTTAGACAAGAAAATTTAGAGTTCATCCAGAGAATATAGTGAATGGGAATTTACAATAAGAATAGGACATTACTGAGAAACTACATCTGTGATTTTTAAATAAGTCAAATATAGATATATCAAGAGCATTACAATAAATTAATAATTTTTTGGTATTCCAAACTATCAATAAAGTATTTACATTAAACCATAACAATACTACTGAAAAACAGTTATGTAAAGTTATCTAAAATTTCACATATTACTAGTTTAAGCATTCAACTAAACAGTTAACATAATATTTTTAAAATCAGGGCCCATGCCCAATTCAATACAAGACTGTATAAAAAAAAATTTTAAACCCACCATTTCATAATTTTCTAAAATTAAAAATGAAAATACATGTTTCATACGATTAGGATGTATATTTTGATTACGTATTTTTGCACAAGTAAATATTATTAAATAATATTTTAGAAAATACATAACACATGCACACACACAAATTTAAACAAGACTGAAAAGCATCGAGTCATTATGTTTAGTAAGAAAATAGGATTTTTAAATAGATATATATGTATTGCAAATCGTAAAAATACAGCAAGTTTTTAATGCTTAAAAATATATATGAGATTTTTTTTAAAGAATATTGCCCCTACAAAGAAAAATATTTTTCTTATAATATTTACAATTAAAATATATTTATGTACAAAATTTTATTGCACATCTCATTAAGAGAATATTGAATAGTGGAAATATATACATTGTTACAAAGATTGGCGTTAGAGGATTTTATGCTATCAGTCTCAAAGGGCAATCGAAACGATGAAAATTTAATGTAGAAAAACAATCTTTAGAAATACAGGACTCATAGTCTGCATGGATCATTCTCGAAAGATCCGCTTACATTATAGATTGTTATATTTAAAACAGTAATTTCCCAAAATATAATGCCAAAAAAGCTTGGCTCTATCGCCAATATTTTGCCAAGTTTGCATTGAACCACCATTATAATGGAAGGAACAGCATTGCGTGCAATTACAATTTTAACATAAAATAAATACAAAAGAAAGCAATATTAACATATTACGCATCCAGATACAAATTATTTACATTATTTTAAGCATTCATTGCACAAAATCTGTAACACTATATACTTTAAAAAATTTGCAATTTTCATACAACAAAAATGCAACAATGTAATAGAAACATTAATAATAATAAAAAAATATTTTATAATTATTTAGAAAAATAATTGCTATTTAAATAAATAAGCCTTACATTTTCACTTTGTATTCCAGATCGATTTCTCCTGAGTTCAAGCATCTGCCCTCCAGTTCCAAGAGTTAAACCAAGATGGACACAAATAGTACGAACATAGGTACCGGCCTCACACTTTACCCAGAAAATACCTAAAAGATCATAAATACATATAATTACCCTTAAATAACAATTGCTCATCTACATTAAGATTACAATTTTATTGAGAGAAGAAACTACAAAAAAGATTTAGAAAGAATTAAAATTCAATATAATTTTAATAACCTTAACATAAAAATACTTTCTAAATTGTCAACATTATTCAAAGACCAAATCTTGAAAATTTTATTTTTAAATGATAACTAAAAGAAGACTTTTTGAGGTATTGCACAGAATTTATGCATGTTAATCACAGGAATGAGACCCTTCATCTAGTTGCCAAAAAGAACTGCCTTTGAATCTGAGTTGCATCGGTTGTTCTTCGCAACAAACTGTTTAAAGGATATGTTGGTCATTATTTGTTTTGGAATAGTTTTCACAGCCTCACAACGACACTTCCTGCCACTCCAACAGTGCCTTACACAGTTCTTTGTGATTGCCCAGATTCGGTCTTCAGTGGCATCAGGGCTCGAACTCGTGACACTTCGAACTCAAGTACATGACCATAGCCACTAGGGTACAGCGGTCTCATCTTATGTACAGAGGACAAAAGGGTGAAAGACAAAAAAAA
This sequence comes from Trichonephila clavipes, assembly GCA_019973935.1. NCBI lineage: Eukaryota > Metazoa > Arthropoda > Arachnida > Araneae > Nephilidae > Trichonephila > Trichonephila clavipes. Next base: position 14,799 of record BMAU01017805.1, on the reverse strand, counting down.
AAAAAAAAAAAAAAAAAAAAAAAAAAATACAGAACATTTTATCAGGATAAAGAGTAAACAACAACAAAAAAAAAACTACTGATAAATTTTCATATAAAATATACCAAACAATATAACACATGTATATACTAATGCAATTCAACAAGCTTTTAAAAACACACACATTTTGATTTCTTTTACGATGCTTTACATTTGGCAATAATTTTTATATTTCAATTTTTCACACACATTTCAGAAACTAATTAGGTACAAAGGTCAAAAACCATCTAACTATGTATGCACATCAAAAGGCCCCCTTTTGAACATTTTTAAACACAGAAAAAAGCAATCCACAAATACCTAAATTCTGTATTTTGTCATATTCGAGAAGTTTCATTTCATAAACAGTTCTGATACGTAGCTGTCGTTTCACAGCTGATATTAAAGGAGGACGTTGAAATAATGCCCCAGTTAAAGTTTCCAAAGCCTAGAAAACAATAAAAACTTATTAATATATAAAATGACTATTATAATTTATGCATACATTGATACGAAAACAGAAACAATTTGTCAATGTACTAGTTGAAGTACCTATTTTTTACACTTGATACAATTTTTAGAAAACCCAGCAATCTAGTTAATACTGGTTATCCAATCTTGTGCAAAACATGTGTTGTGTCCATTCATGTGCATGCAAAAACTTAACATTTATTAAAAATGACAGCCAACTTTTATTCAATGAGTTGCAACCAAGCCTCAAGAGGAAGAATAACTTTCTAAAAATGTATATTCCCTTCCAAGCTGTTGAGAACATAAACATTAGCAATAGTATCAAATTTACAGCTACTTCAAGGTAACAATCCATCTGCCATTAAACTCACAATGTAGAAGTTAATAAGCACAACAATAAACAAAGTGTGATTTTCTTAAAAAGAATCCAAGACCATGAGAAACAATTTCTAGCACAAAGACCATTGTGACGCTCTACCGATATAGTGGTTAGCGATGCCGTAGGGACTGGGTTTGAATCCCGGTGAAGACATCGATGTTTGTAAACATATAGTGCCTTTGCGGCATGAGGGTACTCTAAATAGCTGTCGAGCCGCAAATCCTCTCGTATGGTTGGTGGAAGGGGAAGAGAGGTGGAAGGCCTTTGACAAACCCCAGAGTGTTCTCTCTCTAAATTGGGGTGGAACTGAGCCAAATCGTACTGTCACCTGCATGGTGCTCAAAGCTAAGGCTAACGACAGGTGTCTCTTAGCCCTTTGCCATGATGAATTTCGTGGGCCTAGATCCGGCCTTTGCTGATCAGGTGGCATTAGTAACAACAAGACCAATGTTATGTGGATAAGCAAGATCACATCCTGAGTAGTACTTCTTACTTCTCCTTTCACCTGTATAGTGCAACTGTTAGCTGTAAAAAGCTATAACGATAAGTCTGCCTTCTAGGCTCATTACTTCGGCAGCTTTGAAGATTTTCATCATAACATCACGAGGGGGGGATCTAGTTAGAGTGTAACGAATAAAATGGCAGTAAAATGGAAATTTGAAAACAGTAGTTCCTGTTTATAATATTACTGACCAAAATAACTTAGAATATGGCATGTTTTCTATGTGCTATGTTTAGTTTAATGGTTCAAATAACAAAGAAGTATTAATTAAATTTTAGGTATCAATAGAAGGGAAAGAAAATAAAGCATTTTATCAGAGATGCTTTAAAAAGACTATTATTTTAAAATGTCACAAAAGATTTATATTTTAAAACTAAACAAAACCAAAACTTTTCAAAATATTGAAAAAATTCAATTACTTACTATTGCGACTCTACTTGGATCTTCCACAGATTTGTGGAGTCCAAAAATGCAGACATATTCCTTTCCGGCTCCTTGCTGAGACTTGACAAGTCTAGTTGCTCTGCCTATACAAACGACAAGGCATCCTGACACCTTGGGATCAAGTGTTCCACTGTGGCCAGTCTTGGGCACTTCTAAAATACGTTTTATGTATGCCACAACTTCATGAGATGAAGGGTTAGCGGGTTTATCCAAATTTATAAAACCAGACATCAAATAGTCCATCAGTTCTCTTTTCAAAGGAGAACAACCATACGGTAAAGGTGTGTAATGACATGTTTTAACATTCAATCTAGTGATATTCTAGAAAAACAAAATGCATGAATTGAAAAAAAGAATATTAAATAAACAAATCTATGATTATAGCCACTGTTGGTAACTACATTATTAAACACCTAATATGAACAAAAAATTAACATGTGCACAAAATTCTAAATAAGAGCATCTTTATTGGAAAGACAAGATATGTTTTTCTTCTGCCACTTTCAATATAAATCTCTTCGTAAATTTAGATTCAATCTGCTCAAACTGCGGAAATACAACAATATGCTAGCTTTACTGTAACAGCAGCACATTCATCACAAACTGAGTTCTGCAAACCGTCAAAGCTTGCAGAAGTTTTATTTTGTCCTTTGCAACATTGATAGTTTCATTTTAGGGTCTGTACGGGGTTGATTTTGAAAGGGGAAAGGCATCAGTAGCGGAAAGCACCAATTCATAGTTCTTCCCTGATTGCAAGAATAGATTCTCAAATTAAAATTCAGGTGTCCAAGATAGCTTGAAAGTTATACTAGAATTCAGTTTAGAGATATCAAGGACATTGTAAGAAACATGAAAAGGCTATCAAACTTCCTCAAGTTGTAAGTTAATTTTTCTTGGCCAAGTATATTATCATTTAAATATTCATTTTACATTAATTGCAACCTACTTGTCTAGTTTATTTGCCATGCGTTGGATGAATATGCTTCTTGATTTACACAGAAAAAACTCTTCCTCAATGATTACCTTTTATTCAAAATTATATAGCATAAACAACAAATTTTCTATCAGCTTGTACCAGGTATCAGAAACTAGAGAAAATTTGTTCGCCTGATACTCCGCTCAGCTACTTCATACACCCAAATACGAGGTATTGAATACTTTCCTGAAAAAGATTGTATGCCTCATCGTCTCTTTCAATGTAGATCGCCCCAATTTTTATAGCACAAATTTTCTGCAAAAAGTTTTGTACAACTTGTGTTCAATAACTAATGTTCCAGGCACATAATAAGTCGAAAAAATAAACATACCAGTTGCTGCCATCTCTAAAATGATGCAGCATTTGTCATAATTTTATGAAAAGCAAGAGGTATTGATGCAATTGCTTATCGGATGACATGTACTTATTGCTAGCAGAATTATTTAGTCCGTTTGATCTCCTTGTGTATGTTCAAGGCTTGATTTGCAAATAACAGGAAAAAATCATATTGCTAAAATGTTCCACAGCATCACTACTATTTCTTTCAAAAGACAACACACACTGTCATTCACACTGAAATGCCAAACATGTGCTTTGTTTCTTACTTATTTGCCTACTGCCATTTTAAGCCTAACCATTCATTGATATGGCAAGTTTGAATACTAAAATGCACACATCTGGGATTCTTAAACTGAACTTTTAAATAATACAAAAATAATAAAATAAAAAATTAAACTAAGTATATCGTATTTTCTGGTATATAATCCGCAGCGGCGTATTATCCGCAAAGCCTTTTTTTCGAGTAAAACAAAACAAAACAATGTATAATCTGCGGCAGTTTTTAGGCCGAATAATCCAAAATATAAACTGCCAATAATGAATGTCATAAAGACAAAAAATACACAATATAATTGAAAATAGAAGTAAGAAATTGTACAGGAAAAAAAATTTATTGCGAAATGTCTTCAAATATGTATGATAATATTTTTTATGATAATCTCAATAAAACAAAAAAATTCTTTGCTACTGCCATCTATGTTTTGAGTTGTTAAACAAAACATTCCATGCGGAAAAAATCTTTCTTTTTTTTAATTTAGCAAGTTAACAGCAAAAAAATTTAGATCGAGACTGCTTCCCCACTGTCTTTTTCTTTTAAAATCCTTTTATTTATTTCTTCCTCTAATTCTGGCCAGTGAGGTTTACCAAAATGATCGGCACTTTAACGTCAATCACAATTTTCGAAGTTTGTCTTGTTTTTTCTCCACAAACGAATATTCAATTCGTCAACGTTGAAAAACCTTGCAGATTCCCGATTTTGGTAGACTTTTAAGTTTGTAGTGTAACTTAACACTTTCCCTTCAACTTGATGAAAACTTTCGAAGGATTTAATAGCTCTAATCAAGAGAGAAAATTGGAAATGGCGCCAGCCACTAATAACTATTTTTTCCTTCCGAGGAATCGAATTCGTTTTTGAATGTAATTGGACAAAAACTAGTTATAGCTGAAATACGTCATCCGAAACATAAACGGCATTTCTTCCAAAACTTTATTGTTCGCTTTTCTAATGGAGAATGTTTTTTTTCTCAGATAATCTGCGGCGGCGTATAATACGCACAACGAAATTTGAAACTTTTTTAACACATAATCCGCGGATTATATACAGGAAAATACGGTAATAATTTTTTCTTTCTTTTACAGATTATTTTTTTCACACACCAACTATGAACTCCATATTCCCTTCAGCGTATTGTATTTTTAGAATTCGCATGGTTTCATTTAATGTAGCCAGTATGGTTGCAATTGTACGCAAGAACCCAAAAATGTTTTGAAGGAGATGGAAGCTCTAAGACTGACAAATCAGTCAATATATTGATTTAACTGAGAAATCTGAATAGAAAGGCCACTATTGCTATATTCATGGAAAAGTACAATTTAATGAAATAACCACAAAATCTTGTCAAATTAAAAGTCTATAGTAAATCTTTACAAAAAAAATTACTTTCAGTAAAAGAGGCCATTCTCGTGTGTCTTCTTTACGACGTGCCTCTACACTTTCCGAGACCACACAAAAATCCTCTTCACACTGGATGTCCTATTTAAAAAAGCAAAATAATTAACTAAACAACAACATATTTCATACATTATACATGAAATTTAAATTCATGACAGAATTATTATAGTGTGACAGCTATTAATTATTACTATAATAATATTGAGGAACGATTTTATTACAATCTACTAAATTTTAGGGGATTAAGTTAATCAAGCAAAAAAAACCCCCTCAATATATATAATTCAAACAAAATGTTATTTATAATACTTACACCAAGTGATTTTTTCTTTTTATCTTTGGACTTTGGTGCTGGTGTATCTAGAAGAAAATAGTAAATTGTACATTTTAAAAAACAAAGAAAAATTAAAATATATTTACAATCAGTGGCGCACACAAGGGGGGGTCCTGGGAGAGCCCTTGATTTCCCCCCGAATGATTATAATTCTAAGTACAGAGTACATCAAATTTAATTAATTACTTGTTATTAATGACTAATTTTATTAATTAATGCTAATTATTTATTTGAAAATTAGTTATTTACTGGTTTTGTTCCCGAAAATTGACAAAATCAAAAGGAGCAAGATACAAGAATGGTGAACTTTCGCCATCTGGTGAGAAATAAACATGATTCCAGGCATAAGAAATAGATAGTTTTTATTTTTTCAGCAATTTACTTTTGAACACTACAGCCCAGAAGTATCATGAGTATGAGAAATAGAGAGAGGGAAATTTCACCTTGTGATATTGACAGGAGTGAGAAGCAAGGGGTTAAAAGAAGTAACCATTTAATAGTTTTAACTCCAACAATAGTAATAATTTTATTTATAATCTATCGTTTATTAATATATTTTTTTTTTTCGCCCAGCAACCTCCTGGAGAGGATCTGACATGTGTTAGATCTTTTGAAGATAAGAAACAACATAATCTATTACATTTACCTTTTTCTTCATTGAACTTCAAGTTTTTTTTATCTGTTTAAGGACCATGAAATCAAACACAGTAACAAATAGAAAATGATTGTTCAATCATTGTGTTTGTAATGAATGTATCTTATCCAATAACATCACCAATGTTTATGTTAGTAGAAACTTAGAAAAGCAATCACTACTAGGATTATTCGTGAAATCGTCGAATCAGCTGCCTCTCCCAAATTTTGAAAAATCCCCAATTTGGCGCATTTTTGCATGTTGTATTTTGGAGTAGCAACCCTACCACGACACGCAACGCCGGAATAGGAAATTCAAGATGGCGGAAGGAAAATCATTTCGTGCCAAATGTTTTGGCAATAAAGTTTACAATAATGGCCCAAACAAAAGGAAATGGCAACCCTACAAAGATTTTTTTAATCCTTTTGCAATAGATGTGTCATATATATGCACCAGTCTCTCAATAAGAAGCATGCATCTTTTATGTTCTTTTACGCTATTGTATTTTATTTTTTCTGGTTTCAAGAAACTATTTAGGAAACCACACTTTTTCTTTAAAGAATGACAAGGGGAATTTTTTTTTAAATGAGGCAAGAAAGAAATTGTTTTATGAAGGATTGATATTGTCAGAAATATTTAAAGAAAGTGTTTGTTTGAAATAAGAGATCATTACTTCATCATCCCAAAAACATGCATATTGGATGTTTTTTCCATCATTGTATTTTAGAAGCAATGTTTTTTTTCCTTCTTTTTTTCTAGAAGCCATTTTAAAAACCACCTTTTATTAAGAAGCAAGATGAGTTGATATTTTCTTTTCTGTATAAAAGAATTGCTTTGTGTATGAATGATGGGTTGACTGAATCTTGGTATGGATGTCCAAAATTTGAAAAAATACGAATTCGATTTCCTATGTTGTCCATTTTAGAAACACAGTATACTCCTCCCTCTTGTTTTTATCTCTTGACACCATTTTGAAAAATATTTTTTTTCCTTTGGGGTCATTTGTCGTAAAACTTATCAGCAAATACACCATTTTAGGAATTTGCCAGTTTGTCAACTAATTTTCAGACAAATGAGTTTTTTCTGGAGTAACCTTGAAAGGGATTGGTTACTGGTTTTTCTTGAGAATGGGAGCAGTAAATTGACACATGGATTTTTTTAATACTTTTGAATGAAAAAGATAAGAAAATAACCATTTGGTGTATGAATGGAGAATTGACAACATCTAGAAAGGCGACTGATGGTTACAAATAGCACTGTCATATCCAGAAGCACTGTCATATCAGCATTAAAGAAATTGAAAATTTTCTTTAATCTGATGAGAACTCTTTAACTGATAAAACTTTAAAAAGGGGGGATTTATTCAGTGGTTATAAAGCTGTGAAGCTTCTTGAAAAAAATATTTGGATTTTATCTTTCTGACAATACCTGCAATTCAAGAGTACAAAAAAAAAAAAAAAAAAAAAAAGTTAAAAGTTTATTTTATTTTCCATATAAAAATTTAAATTTTCATATAAAAAAGAAATTCGGTAATTATCAGCTACACAGACCTTAAGACAATTGGTGTTCTGTTCCAATATTGTTAGAAATTAAAATAACACAATTAGATATACAGTAGAACGTTGTTTATCTGAATCAATTGGGACCGGACACCATTCGGATACGCAATGGTTCGGAAAACTGAATGCGATCCATGCAGCATATGAATATTGAAAATCATCCCATGCGAGAAACGTATTTGAAGAAAAAGCCAAATAGGCACAAAATGTCGCAATTTTACCTTTATTATGGAAAATCTACTCCATTAAAATTCGTAGGTAAACAAACGTATCTATGTAGGGATGTAGCCCAATTTTCTCACGAACCACATGACGCAGAAACTCGCTGAAGGTACCAAAATTTCGGGAATGATCCGAGGAATCCGTTTTGACTATTTATATTCTGATATTCCAATTAGTTAAAGATATTAATTAAAAACCTTTAAATGCAGTTATACACGTGGCGCCATCTGCAGAGAATCGGAAAGATCATTTTAAAATTTTTTTAGTGGAATGAAAAAGGTTAAAATTAAAATAAGATATCAAAATGTTTTTATCAGATCGGATTATTTTTTTAATGTTTTTTTCAGTACATGTATATAAATATATATATCTAGGCTTTCACTCATATTGTTTTTTTCCCTAACTTATACATACTTATATGTTTAATCAAACGTTCAGAAAAAAGCAATCGTTTCAATAGCTATATGCAAATTTTTCTTTTATTTATTACTTATAGAAATTTGAATTTTGTAAATATATATGTTTTTTTTTAAAAGGATTATTTCTATTATTTCATTACTAAAGGAATTCTTTGTTAATTAAAAAGAACATCATGTATTATTTTGGATCAAAATACATTTTAGAGACATTTTAAGTTAACTATATGTAACGATTGATTCATGAAAATCTGAAATCTATTTTATTATTTTGGATTCTTAGAAACTATTATTAAAAAAAAATGATGAACGTTTTTTGTTTTACTCTTAGCATCAGAATCGTTTTCTCTTTATTGCTTCACATTAATAATTTTTTAATTCTAACGCAATATTTTTTTTATAAGTCATACATCAAAATTTGAAGCTATATCTTATCTGTGAGAAGGAGGGGAAGATAAAACAATAATTTTACACTAAAAAAATTGTGTTCGGGCTATAGAGAGGGGAAAGAAACCTGTCTTAAATCAAAAAGTCGAATAGAACAGATTTCGAAAAAGGGAAATTTTTTGACATAATTTTAGAAATCACTCACATTGTGCGTGTACAAACACACACAGAAATGCTGGTGAGTAAAAGAGAAAGCCCGAGCAACGCTGGGCTAAGCTGTGGAGGGGGGATGGAAGTCATTTTGAAAATGAATATTAGAAGTTCTGATTGTGTGAAAGAAAGGGAAAATTTATATAAGTAGAGATAGCCCATGCAACGCTGGACCATGCAGCTGGAAATCACTTATTTTTTGCTGTACCATTGTACACCTTCGTTTTTTCACTGCAAGGTCTCTGAAAAAACTGGTCTGGATATTTGACGCTCCGGATAATAAACATTCGGATAAACGATGTTCTACTGGATTCAATACAAAAAAGGTGATAGAACAGAAGGCATATTTTCTTCAATTTTGGATGTATGGTCCCCAAAACAATTAATAAACATTAAATGTTGGTCAAATTTCGTGCGGAAATACATTAAAATTTTTGAATATGAGAAATATGTATTTCTTCCAGTACGGATTCTCAAAAAGAAAAAAAATGATGCCTGGAAAGCCACGCGATAAAAATGAAACTTCTTTGGCAACGTTCGAACATTGATTATTTGCTCTAATATTCCAAACTGACAGTGTAAATGTCTCAATCGCCTAATTTGCATGAAAAGTATTCGTGGCAAATTGAGTCTTTCTGATACCAAATCATAAGTAGGAAGATTTGCTGGAATTTCTGGGTGCACAAAACTATTATATTTAGATAAATTTGGTATACTTTTCCTACTTAAACTTTGTCAGTATTTGCAACATTTTTTAATATCTTCTAAATTAATTTCCAGTAAGCATTCTCAAATCCTCTCTAAACCATAATCTATCACAAATCTAACACCCGTGACCGAAAGAATTATCAACGAACAGCTTTTGAAAATCTTTGAGCAATTTTATGGGTGAGTGAATATTAACAGCGCACTGTTCAGCTACACGAGGGCTTTTGGCGACGGACTTTATAATTTTGAACCACGGTCAAGTGGCACTGGAACTCCCCCTCTTTTAACTACCACACCACACCAACGGGAGGACGTTTGAGCTCTCAACAAATTTAATGTGCATCGTTCCCCTACACGGCGGGTCTTAAGTGGTACTCGGCTCAAACTCATGACACGCCAGCCACGATCTGATTCTTTGACCACACATTTTTATGAAAATCATAGTCTTTGTAACGTATGATAGAATTTATTTTCGATTCACATGCATCAGTTCCAACACGCACTAAACTTGTTGAGGCACAGGGTGGTTTACAAAGTCCACATTAATCTGTGCTGTCTCAATAGCATTCTCATCCCTTAAACTCGGCATTAAGAGAGTATTGTGCAATGTTTTTTTTCCATGCTTGATATTCTCTCATCTGTACTCTGATGGAGATTTGGCATTAGAACTTGATGAATTTGAACTATTTTTCTGTTCGTCATTAAACCCGGCATTAAGAGAGTATCTTGCAATGTTTTCTTTTCATGCTTGATATTCTCTCATGTACTCTGATTAAGATTTGGCAGTAGCACAGGATGAATTTGCACTATTTTTCTAGTTTTTCGACTGCACTTGATGCTAGTTTTTGTCTTTCACAAAACTCTTTTCGTCTTTGTGCATTTGATTTAGGCATTCTGACTAGAATTAATAATTCAACACAAATGAAAATGAAAGCAAAATTAGCCACCGAACACATCACTCAAACAATCGAATGAAAATTTCGAAAAGGCACAATTTTGCTGCGAGAGTTATTTTGTCTGCCCCCCTAAGGTAAAATCCTAGCCTCTGTTTTTCGTGCCATTTTGTTTTTGCCAAATGCCGCCCAAAACCCATGTTTCAAAAAATGATGTCATGGAACAAAAAACAGGTGATCAAAAACCCTAAGAAAACGGGGTTTCTGTAATGGCGTCAGGGATGCTGAAAACACATGTACTTACACAAAAGCATAAATTAAAGAAAAGGCAAAAAGAGCATTTCTACGAGATAAAGGCAGTAAAATAAAGGAAAAACTGTAAAAAAAAATCACTTACCACTGCGTTTCTGTTAATTTTTAAATCATTCACTACAAACCCATTCATACTCTTGCCAAACCAATATCTTTGCAAGATCACACAAATGCTCAATCTACTATCACTAAACCACGTACCTTTTCTTGCACTCTGGCAAACAAAGTGCGTATTATCTTTCGACTGTACTCGACAACGCCATTCAAAACCATCAATTGTTCCCTTTCGTTCAACCAAGCGCAGATCCTTTTTACACTTTGGACACTCATATCTGGAGGGAATTAATCCTTCTTTCATGACCCAATCTAAAACAGCCTTATTCCCTTGTTCTACAAGCAAAACAAAAAATTCTGTGGTTGCCTCGCTTTCAAGCAATTTTCTTTCGCAAGCCATTCTAACAACCGGTGCAAAATCAAGCCAAAAATCGGAACACGTGGGGAAGAAAGTATGAGCAGGGGAGAACTCGACGTGTTGCAGCAAGGTCAAGGGCGAAAATGGACGATGTCCACTTTTCTTCCAATTTTGTTTGCTTGACCAGTTTTAGGGTTGCCATATTTTAGCCACCGGACTGGACAATACGGAAGGGTTGCCATATTGTAAACTTTATCACCAAAATTTTGTCACCAAGCAGTGTGCTTGGCTAGGATCCACCCTGGCCAAGTCGACCAGTTGGAGACGTGGGCAATTTTACAACTTTTTCACCGATATGACGCAAGTCACACGGTGTTCCTCCCATGGCTCTCTCCTTACCATGGCAACGATTCGGGGCGGGGAGACTACTTCCGTTTGGTTTTTCACTGTTACGCAAAAACGGGCAATTTTCTCATTCACTATCAAGATTGTTTCACTTCAAAAAAAGAGAAATGATTAGAAAATTTTAAACTAATGTTGTTCCCTTGAGTTGTCATTAGGGGGATATTCTGTGGTAAATACGACAATGGGTGCCGAATAGAATATGGCGACCCCTTAGAATAGTTTTGAGAATCTTTCCTGGCAGACGATCACAAGACATAAACAAATTAAGCCGATGTGTGATGAGCAACGCAATAAAAGAATATAGAATGAGAAATGCTTCTTTCACTAAAACTCCAGCACATATCGCTAGTAGATGCGCCAAAATAGAATTCAACCGGTGTGTGTGTGGGGGGGGGTAATCTTTAGTAGCTTTATATCATATAAACAAGACTCGAAAAACACAGTGCTGGCCACGAATTCGCGAACATGATCAGCAAGCGACCACTTGGGGAGAAGGAAAAAAGGGCCTAACCATAAAACTGCTGCATTCAATTAAAATATAGAACATTTAAATACACAATTCAGAAATTAATTCTTGAAGTTTATCACAGATATGTATTCGGTAGAATTAAAATAAAAACGTGGTATGTTTAACTTAATAACGCAGAAACTGCATTACCTTTACAAATACTAAAGAATTCTCTTATCCTACAGACTTCACATATTTAGAATCTTCACAAAAATAGTTCTCTGATTGCAGCAACGAAGCACCGTTGTGTTGTTTTTTTAAATTGCAAGAAATAAAGTGTATATAAACAACAAACCAGAAAAAAATCAGAGCCTGGATATCGCAGAGACCCAAAATCATTTCGAATTCAATTAATCAAAAACGATCAATACTTTACCTTGCTCAAAACCTAAAATTTCTTTCGAAGCCATCCTCAAACCACGTGTGCCGGGACAAATACAACGTGCATCATTTAGTTCGGTTCAGTTCAAAACAAAAGTAAAGTCCTTGCCATTTCCTACGAACTAATACTTGGGAGTATTTTAAAAAATAGGAAAAAAAGTAACTTTAAGAGTAATTGACATTGAGATTAAAATATTTTCAGCATTAGAAAAATTAAATTTTTGCTTGGAAGTTGTTTTTGATAATCAAGAAAAAAAAAAACTTCAATAATCGGGTGTTTTCGATACTTCAAAATGCGCCAATACGCTAAAAAGAGCGAGTATCATGCAAATGTGGCTGTACTCTATTAGATCTTCTTACTTCTGGGTACGTCACAGAATTATAGCAACACGTAATTTAGAGTTAGAAATAGGTAGTAGAGTGTGGTTCTTCAGCAACAAATTATAGTCCGAAATATAATTACATTTTTTAAAGAAAATGCATAAAAAAAGGAATTTTTAATGTCTGTTTTGGGCTTATTTTGAATGCTAACAAATTTTCAGTCTTAGAATAATATTTTTAGTGTAAATTAAGAGATTAAAATAGAAGAAATTTGTATGTACAAACGCTTATAAAACAGTTCCTTTACATTTATTCTTTTTATAAGTAAAATTTTCAATGGGCTCTATTCACCTGACGTCACAGTCACACGATGTACAGTCGGTCGAAAAAATAGTTGAGCACCGTGACTCTTTCAAAAAATGATTAGAAATGGAAAACGACCTTTTTGAAATGAAAATGACCTTTGTTGAAACGAAAACGACCTTTGTTGAAACCATCTCACTTGAAATGAATCAAGAAAATCCTCTAATTTGAAATTAATCGTGAAAATCATTTCACTTGAAACGAAAATCCTCTAATTTGAAATTAATCGTGAAAACCATTTCACTTGAAACGAAAATCCTCTCATTTGAAATTAATCGTGAAAACCATTTTACTTGAAATTAATCATGAAAACTGTCTCATTTGAAACCATCTCATTTAAAACCCTCTCATTTGAATCGAACACCATCTCATTTAAAACCCTCTCATTTGAATCGAAAACCATCTCATTTAAAACCCTCTCATTTGAATCGACACCATATTTTGGTTCCCACCTTTTCGTTTCAAACGGCTCCTTTTACATGACTCTTGTCCCTTTTTCACCTAATTTTTATCCAACACTTGCCTTTCAGGTTTCCATCCCAAAGAAACATTCAAACGGCTCTTTTTGTATGAATTGTGTCCCTTTTCACCCGTTTTTATACCCCAACGTTGTGTTTAGTGTCTCGATTCACGTTTGAAGCAAAGTATGCGGGAGACGTTAACATGTATGGACAAGGTAAAATTTTTCAGATTTCTCCCAAAAATATTTTAGCACGAGGCGAGAGAAAATTTTTCATTCCATCCCAGAGAGACAATTTAGACAGGGGTCATCCACAAATGAAATTTAAACAGGGGTCAAATGAAATGGAGGCATCTTGATGAGAAAATATGCCAATTCAACGAGACAAGCCCTCCCATCTCGGTGAAAAAACAGAGGATATGCCCACTCAACGAGACAAGCCCTCCAATCTGGGTGAGAAAACAAAGGACATGCCAATTGAACGAGACAAGCCCTCTCATCTGGGTGTGATAAGAAGACGACAGTAGGTAAGTTTAATCTATATTATTCCAATCTTGGTGTATTTAATACTCTAATGATGTCATGTGAAACGATTCCTATTGACTGGTGCATGTCGTAATAAAGTTTTAAAAAAGATGCCATCCAATGTTGGCATATTGTGTGTCTTGTAAAAAGAAGGACCGAGTCGACTCTTGTGTCGACTCGATCCCCCTTTTTTCGGTAAAAATTTTTTTTGACTCACTCTACTAGATGAGCCGTCTGTCTTTTGCATTCAGCCTGCAGCTTGTTAAAATGCTACAGGTATCGTGCAAATCGATACGATTTCACCATGGTGCACTCGGAAATGTTAAAGTGCTCGTGTACCTTATCGTGCAGGTGGTCAGGCAGGCTGCGGTAATTCAAATCCCGGAAATGGGGCAATATTTCCAGGTTGATCGTAAAAAGTCCCAGCTTTTCAAAAATTTTCCGCTTATCCGAGCCCTTGACGACGATGAGGCCTCTGTTTCCTTCGGCCAGGTGACAAAACTTGCCCCGGACGCAGAAATCCAGGTATTCGAGGGGTACAGATCCGGGCAGGTGGCTCTTCAAGCTGAGCCGTTCATTGATGTACCGGTTGGCTCGGCTGTCTTTGGCAGTCGTGAGGAGGTTGGAATGATCCACCGTGATGTGTGCAAATCACTTTTGGATCTGTGCCATCCTCCGGTATGCTGGCAATGGACAGTTCGATCGGGACAGGCTGGCCACAATGGTGAAACACGTTGGCATGGGCAAAAAACGCTAGAGGAGACATGGTGCTGAGTGAGAATGTCTCTGGTGGAGGAGCGCTCGCCTTTTCTACTCTGCTGGGTCACGTGAATCGATTCCTATTGGCTGATGCTTTTCCAACTTTGAATCACCAGACATTTATTGCATCCAACAGCCCGATTCAGCACCAAGGTTCCACCATACAGATGAATTTAATCTTGCTGCATC